>CM029923.1:67478752-68043895 GCA_017639245.1 Myiopsitta monachus | reverse complement strand
AACACTGCAATGGGCCAGAGGATAACTCAGCCTTGGTGTTCAGTGAAAACACAGCACAAAGCAGTTGGGTCATATCCCCAAGTGTGGAAGCTCTTCTAAGGCAAGCCTGGAAGTTGCTGGTGTGACAGGGAAGGATCTGCTCTTGCTTCTGAGGAGAGGAATGGGATGTGTTCAAGTTCTTTGCCCGTATCAGAAGAGCATCCTCCAGCAGGGCCCAAAGCTCACAGCATTTCCACCCTCAGGAGAACATATAGCAGCATTATCCAAGCAGCATGTGACATTAGCAAGGTTACTCTTAACTCTCTATAGTTTTGTTGTCTTAGAGTTTCTCTTCAAGTTGATTTTGCTTTTCAGGTAGTTCTGGAGTGGCCTCACCAAAGGTTGGGTCCTGGTGTGATGTACTTCAGCAGATCCCTTATTGAACATCCTGGTGCTTAATGCTAAACTAAGGGGGTGGTCTTACTTCTGTTGTATTTGTGTAAAAGAACGTGATACTTCCTATTAAAAGCATTCCAAAACTGGGAAGTTGAAAGTAATTCTAAGCTCTGTTAAACTCCTCCTGCTTTGACTCTGTCTGTCAGTAGTTGATGTACCAGGGTGACCACAGCAGCTTCTCAAGATAAAGTAGGGGGGTTTTAAGTACCCAGAAGAAAATGATGATTGCACCTGAAACTATTGTTTCAGTAACAATAGAAGCAGCCTTGGGTGCCGTTTGTTGCTAGGGTGAGAAAGCTGTTGTTGCTCTTCGGGGTGACAGACATAAAGTACAAGTAGTTGGTGAGGAGGACTAACAGTCCCGCTTCCTCTTCCTGGAGGTGGTGGTTCTGTGTTTTGGCCTTGGTACACAGCCCTGCTCCGGGTGCTGCTCCTCAGTGCACCTCCCCTGGGCAGCAACGCTTCTGGGGTGGGTTTGTGGTTACTGCACTCAGTGAATTTGGCCGTTGTGCTGTGAGGTTGTTCCCTTGATCGCTTAATTCCAGCACCAAAGGTGCCTCTGTGATTGTAAAGGTGAGCACAAACATCAGTGTAAACTCCAGTGTGAAGCTCTTACTCATTGCTCTCATAACTTCAGTTTCCTTTTGCAGCCTCAGAGGAGGGAAATGCTCTCAGTGTTTTGAAAACATTAGGTAAGGCATTGAGATGAGGTGAGAATTGAATGTGGCAGGGTTAGATGGAGCTTCTTATAATGAGAAGTATCTGTGGGATGTGTTAATGTCACTTCAAACCCCGACCAGAAGGGCACAATAACCCTCCTTCATGCCCACACAAGGACAGAATAAATATCACTGAGCTGTGTTTGCTTTGGAAGGGATAAACCGACCTTGTCTGCAAGCAAACCATTGGTTCTTACCTGAAGTTTAGGTCACTTGTTATTGAACATTGGGATTATTTAGGTGACTGCAAACGCCTTTGCTGAGCCACCAATTGAGGTTTGGAAATCTAAGTTGGATTTCATCTGATTGTCATGTTTTAATATGCAGTGGAAAATGGCAAGTGTGTGTATGTGTGTGTGTGACAGCTTTCTCAGCTGTCATCTGAATCAGTGAATAACCTCAGGTTTGGAGATGGTTTGAAGCTGAGGCTGTTCCCTTCAGATCCATGTAGTGTTTAAGCCCTTAAGGTTTAATGTTTGGTCTCCAGCTGGCCTAAGGGCTGCTCATCTGGTTGTAGCTTTGGCAAGGAGGTGGGAAGGAAGAGAAGAGGTTTCTGTTGTTTGAGCGGTCTTTGGGTGGGTTCTCTGCCTTGTCCAGTTTGCCGTGACTGGTGTCGAGAGAACTTGGTATTTTCTGTGTGTTTGAGGGGTGAAGCCTGCTTTATGCTTCCCTGCACTAAGCTGGAAGGGCTACAGAGAGCAGCTGGAATTCTAGCGCTGCTGTTCTGGCTTTGTAACACTTGGGCTTGTAGATCTGTAAGCACTTGGAGGTGCTTAGAATGTTTCTTCAGATGTCTTGGGAAAGAGGAGGGTGGTCATTAAAAAAGCTGCTCTGCAGAGATGTGTGAAGGGGGCTACAAAGACGCTGGAGAAGGACTCTTCATCAGGGACTGTAATGTTAGGACAAGGGGTGATGGGTTCAAGCTGAAACGGGAAGTTCAGGTTGGAGGTAAGGAAGAAGTTCACTGTGAGGATGGTGAAGCAGTGGCACAGGGTGCCCAAAGAAGTGATGAATGCTCCATCCCTTGTAGTGTTCAAGGCCAAGTTGGGTGACATGGTCTAGTGTGGGCCATCCCTGTCCATGGCAGGGGGTTGGAAGGGGATAATCCTAAGGTCCTTTCCACCCCAACCCATTCTATGATTCAGTAGTACTCTGTAAATCCATAACAGGGTGCCGCTGCTGAATGAAAGGGTTGAGAATTGGTCTTAAATCTCAGCAGTTTGCTCATTGTTATCTTATGATTCACACTGATTTCTCCTTCCCTTTTCCGCCTGTAGGCCCTATGAGAAGAAGGGAAAGCTAAGGATGCTGGAGCAGAACAATGGATTTCTCTTTCTCTTTCATGCAAGGGATCATGGGAAACACAATTCAGCAACCACCTCAACTCATTGACTCAGCCAACATCCGCCAAGAGGACGCCTTCGATGGCAGCAGCGACATTGCTGAAGATGGTGGGCAGACGCCCTACGAGGCAGCGCTGCAGCAGGGCTTCCCCTACCCTGCACCCGCAGCAGAGGAGCTCCCCCCCCTCACCAACGGCTACCCCCAACCATCAACATGTACGAGCCTCAAGCCAAATACCAGACGTACACTCAGTACCCCAATGGGTCAGCCAACGGGTTTGGTACGGTCAGGAACTTCAGCCCCCTGAGTATTACCAACTGGACCACTCGAGTGCACGGCCGCACGAAGTCGTGGAGAAACCATCTCCTCCACAGCCACCGCCTCCACCACCACCTTCAGTTCCACCGGCGGTGATTCCAAAGAAGACTGGCTCACCAGAGATCAAATTAAAAATAACCAAAACTATCCAGAACGGCAGGGAATTGTTTGAGTCCTCTCTGTGTGGGGACCTTTTAAATGAAGTACAAGCGAGTGAGTATGCTAAGGCGAAACATGAAGGGAGGAAAGAGAAAAGGAAAAAGAGTAGCAAGCATGACTCTTCCCGCTCGGAAGAGCGCAAGTCACACAAAATCCCCAAGTTAGAACCAGAGGAACAAAATGTAAGTGGAATAAGAGTTTCAGCCATCTGTATACCTGGTACTGTTGATGGAGTATGCGTCTTGGGCACTGGTTTTCCTTGCTCGTAGTTGTATTACCTATGTAAAGCCATGAGGTTTTATTGTTAGATACTCAGCTTGCCAGAACCTGTATTTCTAGGACAACAGTTTTGGTTGAAAGGCTGTATATGAAATAATCGATGTTAGAAAGGTTGTATCATGGGTTTTAAATCCTATTTAGTGTTTTAGCATGTTTGCTGTGCTTTGGGGAGTGGTGAAGATGGAGCTTTGGGCCCAAAGCGCACAGGCTGCTGGGTTACGCTGGAAGGAGCCTTCAGCATTGCAGCTTTGAATGAGTTTCTGAAAGATATTCTAAATGCCATGATCATGTATGAAACCCAGTAGCTATGAAGCGTGTGTAGAAACCAGTATAAACCAGTAGGCAAAACAAATACCCATTGACTTGGTAAACTTTGGGAGGTTTCGCTCTGATGCCTGTTACTGCAGTGTGGTTGCACGAGGGGTGTTGTCTGTAAGTGGTGGTTTAACTGATTCCAGGAAGCAGAGTCCTGGGACTCTCGGCCGTTCTTTCCCTTTCAGTTTTATAAGCCGCTTCATTACTCTGCTTCCTTTTCTCTTGCTTATTCCTGCCAATCTGGGATGCTGGATTCTGTATTTCCCAGCGGAGGGGGGTGTCAGGAATGGGGAAGCTCTGTATCAGGCCAGGTCAACTCATAGAACTTGTATCGCCCTGTGATAGCTGCTGCTTCTGGTAGGTGTGGGAGCACATCCTGGCCTATGGGGATCAAGGCTCTATTCTGCTTGCAGCAGGTTCATACACCTGGCATGATGGTGGTGGTTTTAATGGAATGCACTCTGATTTCACGCACACACCATTGTTTGCAGCCTGTTCCCAAGTAACAAGGGATGGGACAAGAGGCAACGGCCTCAAGCTGCACCAGAGGAGGTTCAGACTGGATATGAGGAGAAATTCCCTCGCCAAAGGGGTTGTCAAGCACCAGAAGAGGCTGCCCAGGGCAGTGGTGGAGTCACCATCCCTGGAAGGATTTAACAGACGTGTAGATGTGGCACTTGGGGACATGGTTTAGTGGTGGGCTTAGCAGCGCTGGGTTAATGGTTGGGCCTGATCTTAAGGGCCTTTTCCAACCTAAATGATTCTGAACTAAACCCTTGTCTCTCAGCTTCCAAGTTCCTACTCATATGTGCCATGCAGGATTCACCAGAACTCTTAGCCTTGCTTTTGTCCCCCTTGGACCTTCCATTTCCCTTTCAGAAGGTGGCTTTGCAGTAAGATCTTTCACGTACTCACCCTTGTTACAGACAGCAGATCGCTGCCACGAGCAGGGGTTTGTGCTGATGGTTTTCATTGTGAGTTACCCAGCGCAGTCTCAGTTGCATCCTCCCACATTTTGGCTTTCCAGTGCACAATTTCACCCTCAGCACGCACACTTTTGTCATATTTAGTATTAATGAGATGAAACTTGTAACTTATGATCATCTTAATGGGAGCAGACGCAGCTTCAGGGAGAGCTTTGGCTGTTTTACCCTTCTCTACTCAGCATGGCTATTTCCAAGTAAGGTTGTCTCCTCCTTCTGCCACTGATCTCTGTGGAAAGCCATTGACTGTGTGGGGATGTTCACGCTTGAAAGGCTGATTTGAAATGAAAACGTTATGAAAACATTAATGGACTTTAAGCTCTGAATACTTGTTTTAAGAACGAGCTCGCTGATTGTGTTCTGGGAGGAGCTGAAGCTTGCAACCTGCGTGCTCAGCTTGCCTCTCCTGCAGGGGTGAAGCTTCCACTAGAGCAAGAAAGGCAGGGGTCATTGCTGTGCTTCTTGCTGTACCCGAGAGGAAGGAATTCTGCCCAGGATACACTCATATGATTGCTTTTAACTGCTCCTTCTCCCCAGACAGCTCTGAATGAGGTGCTGACCGTCATTACTCTGGATGATGCTTGTGTTTCCTAGTTTCTCTGAGCTGAAGCATGCCGCTTTGACTAACCTGGGGGCTGTTTTCAATGGGCTAGTCCTAATTTGGATTCCCAGCATTGGTAGTTTCCCACTGCATGTGTCTGACTCCTTTTTGGCTGCTCTTTGAGTCCTTTGGCTATTGACGAAGCAAGTGTCAGCTGTCTGGTGCAGTAGATAGTTCATGCCCCACCTCTTATCTGCTCAGCTGTGGGTCACCACACTCCCTATCGAGGCTGCTCCATCGATGGCATTGGCTTCTGCTCATGGTGATCCCTCTTCCATCACAACCTTTTCCTGGTTGTAGCACACCGTGGGGTTTACATTGTTGACTTTTGCTCCTACAGATAACAGTTGTCAACTGTGCAATTTACCATGGATTTTACAGGTTTCATGCTGTCTATTTCATGTGATTTTTGTACTGTGGCTGTTGCAAAGAGCTGCTGTGCAGAGAGACTCCTTGCGGTGCTGGGGGTATCCTCTGTATGCTCTTCTCTGTTTCTTTGACATTGAATATTAATCTAGGTGGGTTTGCTGGCCCGAGTATGTTCTTCCATCACCTGTTACGGGGAGTGTTGGTGTGTGTAGGTGTAATGTGAATAGTAGAGGAAGAAAGGTCATTTTTGATTGATGCTACTCTGGTTTGGCTTGGCCGTAAGGAGACATCACATTCCTGTTTGCTGGGTTCATGGCTGCCTTTCTCTCCATGGAGTACTGTTTCTGCCTGGTTTCATGATAAGCTTTGTGTGGTTTCCTGGCCCCTTACCTTGTTTGTGTTTGTTTCCCTTTTTCTCTTCATTGTTGCCCATTTCCTAGAGACCAAATGAGAGGCTTAGCATGCTGCCAGAAAGACCAAGAGAAGATGCAGTGTTGGAGGAGACCCCGGTTAGTACCTCTGCTGATCACCACTTCATCAACACTTCTCCAGCTTCTATTTTGGGACTAATGACAAGCCTTTAATTTGTCAGATAAATTGGTTGCCATCTCTTTGAACCTCCTATTAATCATGACTCCATCAAAACGTCTCTCATCCTGTGTTTATTGCTTTATTTTATCCCCAAAACAACTTTCTTAATGGACTTATGAAGCTTTTTTTGGGGTGGTGGCGGGGGGTTGCTGTGGGTGTCTTGGTTGACAGGAGATAGTCACTGACAATCCTGACTGTGTGGAACGCCTACTTCAAAGCAATGGTTCTCTGCTGTTAGGTTATCAAACCTCAGGGATACCTTAGAGAAGAGTGCATGTTCCTGTGCTTCTTTGTGCATTGAGTTGTTCTGTGGCTTCAAGCTTGCATTTTCTTTGTAGGTCCAGCAGTTCTTACCTTCTCTTCCAACACAAGTCCCCCATGACATCAAGTTTCAGGTTGGCGATCTGGTTTGGTCCAAGGTGGGAACATACCCGTGGTGGCCTTGCATGGTTTCATGTGATCCACAGCTTGATGTTCATACCAAAATCAATACAAGAGGTAAGGAAGGAGGAACTTTGCCACAGCATAGCAGGTGTCTGTAGTTGCTTTATTAAAAACATCTTTTCCTTGAGCTCCTGTGTGGGATGAGTTCTGCTGTGTGCATGCTAAGCTGAATATCCTCGAGGTGTCTAAAGCTGGTATCTATTGAATTACCTCTGCAGATGAGCCTGTGCAAACTAGGCTTGTGCACAGACATTCTCATTTTTCGCCAGGCAATGTATTTATGAGGAGACACTGATAAGTGTCGAGTGTTCAGTGTGGGCAAGATAACACTTCACATCTTAAACTGTTCTGCATCTAGGCTTATCTTACTTCTAAACTTCAGTTAGGTGCTTCCACCTGCAGGAGTGAGTGATGTGGAGGAGGAAGGTGTAAGCGAAGAGCTTTCACTGCAAGAGAGACATTGAGGTGCTTTAGCAGGGCCAGAGAAGGACACCAGAGCTGGGCAGAGCCTGGAGCACAGTGTGATGGGGAACGGCTGAGGGACGGGGGGTTCAGTCTGGAGAAGAGAAGGCTCAGGGGGACCTGATCACTCCCTAGAACTGCCTGAGAGGAGGATGGAGCCAGGAGGGGGCTGGGCTCTGCTCCCAAGGAACAAGGGATGTGACAAGAGGAAACGGCCTCAAGCTGCACCAGGGGAGCTTTAGATGGAGCTGAGGAACAATTCCTGCCCCAAAGGGTGCTCAGCATTGGAACTGCTGCCCAGGGCAGTGCTGCAGTCACTGTCCCTGGGAGTGTTCACACACCGTGTAGAGGAGGCCCTCAGTGCCATGGGTTAGTGGTGGCCTTGGGAGTTCTGGGCAACAGTGGGACTTGGTGAGCTTAAAGGTCTTTTCCAGCCTGGTTCATTCTATGATGGTGTTGAAAGTGCTGACAAGCATTTCTCATTCCCAGGTGCCCGGGAATACCACGTCCAGTTCTTCAGCAACCAGCCAGAGCGGGCATGGGTGCACGAGAAGCGGGTTCGGGAGTACAAAGGCCACAAGCAGTACGAGCAGTTACTGGCTGAGGCTGCTAAACAGGCCAGCAACCACTCTGAGAAACAGAAGGTACGATGAGCATCCTTTGTGTAGCGGGTTACCTGCAGTGTCTGTTAGGGAAACCCCTGTGGGGCAGTCAGTATATAGGCTAAGCAGAATATTGATGTGGAAGGAAAAGAGTGTTTATAGAGAAATAAGGAGAATTTAAAGAGAAATTAGGATTAATTCTGTCTCTCATAACAGGCTTGAACACTGCCTGTTCTTGTCTGTAGTGAAGCTGTAACTTGGGGCAAACACTTTTTTGTGATTGTGATGATTGTGATTTGAATTGTGATGATCATAACGATCCAGCTCGAGTGTCTGCTGGTACTCTGAGCAGGGGGATTCACTGTCTACCTTTATATCCTCTAAATGGAGAGTGAACTTACAGCTGCTGCCTGAGAGGTGTGAAGAACCTCAGGATTGCATTTTAAGTGCTATATGTGGCCCGGTCTTCAGTGTAATTAGCTTCTTGTCTTTGTTCCTTAAGATTCGCAAACCAAGGCCGCAAAGGGAGCGTGCTCAGTGGGATATTGGTATTGCCCATGCTGAGAAAGCCTTGAAAATGACTCGGGAAGAAAGGATAGAACAATACACCTTCATTTATATAGACAAAGAGCCAGAGGAGACTTTGTCAAAAGCCAAAAAGACTGCTGCTGCTAAATCAGAGGCCAAGAAGAACCGGCGACCCAAGCCAGCGCTGAGCACCCAGCCTGAACATGCCACTGGGGCAGCAGCATCACCTTCGAGCGCTGAGGTGCGGAGGCAAAGCCAGCGGAGGCAGTCGAGTGTGGAGGAAGAGGAGGCTCCTCCAGTGAAAATCGCCTGGAAAACAGCTGCAGCCAGGAAATCCTTGCCAGCTTCCATCACCATGCACAACCTGGACCTCCAAAAGTGTAACATGTCTCCAGTTGTTAAAATTGAACAGGTTTTTGCCCTTCAGAATGCTGCTGGGGATGGAAAACTCATCGATCAGTTTGTTTATTCCACTAAGGTATGTACTTTGGGTAGCGCCTCCTCTTGTGTTCGTAAACGGCCTCAAGTCTGTCTCATTGTGGAGCTTAAACCTCAAAGCTTTCACTATACATGTTCCTTTCATTGGTGGGGTTACATCCGGCAACAGATGTGACAGCAGCATCTTGTAGTGCATGAACTCTTCATTCCACTGCATCCAAACGCTGCTGGCAGTAACTGTTCTGGGCAGTGGCAGCTCCCTACAGACGGTCACATCTTTGCTCATAATACATTCAAAGTATTAAAGCTGTAGAATTCCAGCTTCCTACTTGAAATAATCCAGAAATTCTGTATAAACCTTAAACCAGTGGATTTGTGGGGAAACAAAACTGTTCATAATGTACTGAAAAAGCAATAACTACATTTTATATAACTGACTTCTAAATGAGTTCTGCCTCCTGGCTTCCTTCAGGTGCACAGCAGCTTCTCACAGTCAGTGTAAGGAAAAGGTTTAGGACTATTTCTCTGCCTCCTTCTTCTGCCTCTCTCCCTGGAGGGTATTTATTTCATCCTAAGCATTATAGAGAAGGTAATGTTTAGAAAAGTCATTGGATTTTTTTGCTTTGTTCTCTTGTATGTAAGGGGAGATTGAGGGATGGAAGCTCTGCAGGGAAAGCAGCTCAGTGGTAGATGCCATCATGTATGGGTTGAATACACCCATACGCGTTCTGAGACTTAGGAGTGGGTCAGTATGCTTGTGAGCAGCAGCAAGTGTAGAAATAGGCTAAGATGATATCTTCTTTCTCTTTTCAAGGGAGTTGGTAACAAACCTGAAATAAGTGTCAAAGGACAAGAGAAGCTGAATTCTTCGTCGAATCAGAGAAATGAGAAAGCAGCGATGCAGAGCGCATCCTCTCCTGAAACAACTTCTGGGTCCACAGGTAGGCAGAGCTGCAGCATCCTTGAGCACTCTAATATGTCGATTCAAACAGTGACCCTGGCATTTCTCAGGAGTTAATAAGGATTATTAACATCTTTCTGTTTAATAGTTGTGACAGACGTGGCTGATGCAGCACACGGGGAGTCCAAGTGATCCCAGAAACACGGAATGTCGTTGGGGTGGGATTCACTGGGATTTGAACTTCTCGTGTCTGCAACTCACAGTCAACTGCTTAGGGGGATGGATGCCTTGCAGAGGTGGTTTAGAAGACAATGTAGGGTCTTTGTGTTAACAGTGTTGTGATGGCTTTTGGCACCAAATGGGACATACAGCAGCTGGGATCAAAAGGAGGAGACTCTGGAAGTGGCATAGTTGAGTAAGGACAGCTCTGAAATGGGATGGGGACTTTGCTAGACTTTGAGTTCCTGCCTCTGTAAAGAAGAGTGACTGTTTTAAACTGCTTCTGCTTAACTCTATCAGCAAAATGAGACAATCTTTGCCTTCTGAAGGCAGTTAGGGGCCCAGCATAAGGCACCAAGTCATGTCTGAGGGTGAACCACCCCTGAAGCAAATAATGGAGCTTGAGACTGGAAAGGAAATGCCTGGAACAAGCTATTTGAAGTTTATTTGTAGTGCAGTGGTGGAAAAGAATGAGAAAGATAAATGGGATGAGTGCTTTCTGGGCTTTGAACAGAAAACCAGTGTCTTTAATGTTTGATCTTGAGCAATAGCTAATGGGAATGCTTCCAAAGGGATTGAGCTTTTCCCTACCAGCAGACATTTGTCTGCAGTGTCCTCTCATCGTCCCCAAGAGGAGTCGGATGCCCTTTGGTGAAGGGATGGAGGTTTCCTCAAAAGACACTGTTTTGAGTCATCTTAAACCAAAAGCTTTTCAACTTCCTCCAGTCTTTACTGTGACTTCTGTTTTCCGACCACACATTTTGTCCAGGCCATGTGAAATCCCCATTAACTACTGCACCTTTGTTACTGAGCTTGCAATCCTGTGCTTGCTATAGCCTCAGACGCGCTTAGTTTTACCTTGGGTATGGAAAAAGTAAAGTTGAGGTTGCAGCCGAACGCTGGGGTTTTCTCTCATCTCACAGGATGTACAAATGCTCATGGGGTGGAAGCAGAAGAAGGTGGAAAACTTCTTAACAGTACACAGAACCCCCCCCCAACCTTTTCTTCTTGACCTTTGCCATGTGTCAGCTCTGCTTTATCCATTTGTTTGGTTACTTCTCCCTTCCCAAACAGAACATAAATGAGATTCCAAGTCAAAAACCTCAGTGATCAACATATGTGAGATCCCTGTCCTCTGCAAACATGCTTCAGTGTCTGTACTTGTGCAGTGTTAGGTAGGCTGGAAAGCTTAGTTACAGAGATGCTCCTGAGCCATAAAAATGCTCATCCCACCGAGCAAGGTGAATTTTCATGGGTTTTTTCCTGGAAGGCTTCTTGCAGTGTCTGTTTAAAGCCTATCTCTCTAGATCGTGCCTCTCATAACAAGAAGACACAGGTTTACAACCTCTAACAGGATATCTGTCAGCACAGTGAGCTAATTCCCAGTGCCAGGAGTTTGCATTTTTGTTTGGAAGGACACAAAGCATTGTACATTCACGTCTTCTTTAGGTGAAACACCCGAACTGAAAGCGCAGGTAATGCTCCCCAGCAGGTCACTGTAGATCTTCAGATCCCAGTTTCCCATCAGTGCAGCTCTGAGCCTGTGTCAGTTTCAGGAGCTGCCCATGGTGTCCGTGCTGTGTCCATGTTTCTCTGTACACCCTTTGTGGAGGTCCTGTAGCGTAGAAAGGTCTTCTGGTTTCACCAGGCTTAGTAGCTCCTACTCTCTCTCTTGAGCTGTCACAGTAACCTTCATTAATCTGAGTTTGATTCCTGTAGTGATATTTCCAAAGAGGTATGCGCTTTAATGATGATAACACACCATGATCACTGCTTCTGCTTGTGCTGAGCTTTCCCTCACCCTTCAGTCTTTAGCTGAGCTTTCAGGTCTCGTTGACAGCCCATGTTACGGCGTGGTTCTTGCTTCATGTTCTTGTGTCAGCCAGTGGAGCAGTTGCACAGAGCTGAAGCTGGGGTTTGCATCTTCACTTTGGAGCTCAGTTCAGCTCAAGAAGTTGGGGGTGATACCTTCCCATCAGCACCAAACATGGACCATTTGGTTACAGATAAGCCAAAGCGAAGACTGCTGTTTGCCTCAGCTGATTCCAGCTTTTTGTTTCGCTCCGTTACTGGCATCTGTTCTCGGAAGCTCATCTCCCTGTCTCTGGAATCAGAAGGTGTTGTCTGCAGGCACAACACCAGCTGGCAAATAGCTTGGAACTGAATGTAAAAATAAAGCATTCAAAAGAGGAACAAGTCTTGGTTTCGTTACTTTCTCTGTTGGGTTGGTGTGGAACAGCTCGCTGTGCCTCGGGACTACAAGGAATTGTGTAATGGAGACCTTTTTCCTTCTTCAGGTTCTGTAGAAAAGAAGCAACAGAGAAGATCGATTCGAACCCGCTCAGAGTCTGAGAAATCCACTGAAGTTGTGCCAAAGAAGAAGATCAAAAAGGAGCAGGTTGGCTTCCTCCATGTAGAGAGTTAAAATATATTGTATTCATAAATGTTGTGGCTTATATTGGTGCCTTTTTATTTTTCTCCATTTTTCCCCCATCGGGTTTCGTTTTGGACTATCCTTCATGAAATCCCCTTGTCAATACCATTGCTGTGACTCTGCTACTGGCATCTTACAGTATCAGTCAGGCTATGGAAATGGGAACTCACTGATGCAAGACTCCTAAGAACCTGCCATGTTTCCTTTGAGATTCCTGTTCTGAGCAAAAATGGTGTGGTTTCAGTAATTTCTCTTTGATGGAATTGCCACCAGGTTCCTTCCTTTTGCTCTCGATTCAGCTGCTGGTTTGTATTGAGGTTTTGTTTTTCCAATGAAGTTAGACTGATTTAATCTGACCACTTTTGAGAATGGACTTTTAAGGATGATTTCACTTAAAAGATGAATAGTCAGACTTCCATGTTGGCAGACATCAGCAAAACACATCTCCTGGGATATACGTTTCTTTTCCTTAAGTAGATCTCACATGTACAGGGCATTCCTTTAATCTGGATGTCAGACAGACAAATGTTGTTGCTTTCAAAAATACCATACAATTCTGCATGGAATGAGCAGGGAAGTTCAGTGGATGGGCGTTGCTCTTAAACCAGAACACACGTTTTAAACACGTTGCTCAAAGTTGTTGGTTCTTTTCCTTATGTGGTTGATTCTCCTTCTCCAAGGGCCTCTCCGCTTGAAACCTGGGAATTTGGTATCCAACTGTTTGATAGTAGAACTTTTACCAGTGAGACCTTTAAAAAAGGGACAGTCAGGCTAAAGATTTATATGGGAAGGGGGAAAATGATCTTTATCTCTTTAATTTATTCTTTGCCCTTTGCGCTTTGTTTTGCACTTCATTCCCTTCCAAGATTGAAAGTGGACCCAGTTTTTCCTCTCTTTTTCCATAACATTCTTTTGGTGCCATAGCATTTCCATCTGTGTTCAGCAGAAGAATGCTCCAGCTTGAGACAGTTTCTAGCTGAAACTTGGAAGCAACTTCAACATTGGGCATGAGACGCCCTGCATAGCCCCTTGAGCCTCATAGGGGGGTGCCTTGGCCTCCCTCCCATCCCATGAGTTTTTATGTGTGTTAATGTTTCTTAAGTTAACAAAGGTGGAAGAACCAACAATACGAACGTCATGGGTCCCAGTTAGCTCGGTGTGCTCCTGTTCCCCAGCTAACTAAGGCTATGAACATGAAAGTGCTTTTCTCAGGAAAAGTATATGACTAAAAGTTAAACCCAGATGCACTGTAATGCGCATAACCTTGAATGTATTAAGTTATATTAAAGAAAGAAGAAATATCTTACTAACTTCTTACAATTCTGCAACAATATTTGTTACCCAAAGTCAAGTTTTCTTGCAACTGATTCCCAAATTAGTCTGCAACAACTTGGTATAAAATTATAACTGGAACGAGTACAATTAATGGGAAAAACCAAATGTTCATGCTACTGTTACAGTGACCAGTGGAGAAATAAAAGTGATTGTTTAGATTTTATATTTGTATTACGAAATGTATCCTATACAAATCCTTCTATTGTATGTTTTTACCTTTTATTGTACAACAAAATAAAATATTTTTAAAAAAAGTAGAGGATAATCCTTAAATATTTCCTAAATGTGTTCCTCCCTGCCCATGTAACCCCATTGTAAAGCAATAACCTCTAATTTTTAACCTTAAAACCAGGGTTTTAGGTATCAGCTTTCTTCTGTAGTTACGATGCAGTCGCCAAATTCTCTCATGCTCCATGTTCATTGGCAAAACAGTTTGGAAAGGGGCCCTTTTGCTCTAGGCTCAGAGCTCCAAGTGCTTTGTGAGGAACTGCGGAGCGGATGCTGGCATTAAGCTGTATAGAGCGCTGCGCAGTGCCCCGTGCCTTGGCTGGGCCTGGCAGTGCTCTATACAGGGCAGGAGCCTGCTCCGGAGCGTGCAGGCTTGCTGGAAGCACCCCAAGATGATGCATTCAGTGTCTCCCTAACCCAGTGAATGCGCGTTGAGGGGAACTTGTGCTCACACAGGTCTGGGGTTCTACAGAGCATCAGGGTTTGCTGCCAACACGAGCCCCGTCCCACCCGTGGACACGGATAAAGCTTTCCTGTCATCTTCATGCCCCAAGGGAGCGATTGGAAAGGACCTTGCTAGTGACCGTGTGGCTGCCTTGTCTCCCAGCACTCAGCGTAGACAGCTAGGATTAAAGCCAACGGGACAAGAAGGCTGCCACTGGGAAGGGGATGGCAGCCTGCACCTGAGTTCAGAGATGCTAATCGCTTAAACTGCAATGTTTTGTTTTTAATACTAGGGAGAAAAATTCCTCTGGTTTTAACTCTGGATTTTCCTATTCAAACAGGTTGAAATGGTTCCCCTGACAGCAGTGAAGACAGGATTGCAGAAAGGTGAGTGACAGCCAAAAGGAAACTGTATGTACACTTCTGGCTCCATCCCACTTGGGCAGTGGGTTTTGCTCTGTGTGAACTGCAGAGATTGGGATGCTTTGTGGTGATGAACTGATGGATGCTGAGCTTCATTCGCTTGTGAGGGTTTGCTGGGTTGGTTCTTGTGTTTTGCTGGTTGGAAGGCTGGTGTTTGTTAATGTGGTGTGAGCACATAAGTACTTAAGAAGAAGTCATCTTTGCTTAGCTGTATTTGAAAGCTGAACAATGAAGAGGCAACTGCCTAAGGGTTTATCCTCTGTCATAGACAATGTAGCTGTTGCTCTGCTGACTCAGCATGTTCAGAAGGTTATCAAAAGGTCTTCCTAAGGAGGCTTTCACTTACTAGCTCTTCAGGGAGAACCAAACTAGTATCCCAAATAAGGCTGCAAATAAAGTCCAGTTCCAAGCTTTCATCTTTCCTTTTCCTTTACGAATCTTAAGCAGGAGGTTGAGAACACAGATTAAAGCTAATCTCAGTGTGTTGTGTTAAGGTGCCAGCGAGATTTCAGATTCTTGCAAGCCTTTGAAGAAGAGGAGTCGAGCCTCAACCGACGTGGAACTGACCAGCTCTGCTTACAGAGACACGTCGGACTCTGACTCCAGGGGACTCAATGACTTACAGGTAAATGCACGTTGTTGCTCATAGGGATTTGCTCATTTCATCTCTCTAACAGGTGTTTTGGTTGTGTATTCCTGAAGGTATGAACGCTGTTTTCTACTCATGTCTCTGATAGACTGCAAAACAAAGCCTGGTCTTTTTCTTTCTAATCCCCTCCATTGTGTTGATATAAAGGTAGAATCTGTCTTTTACAAATGATCCTATTTCTTTGGCAAAGCATGGGGTTAGATCACTGCTTTGGCTTGCTTCTGGGAAGGTTTTGGGATTCTTTGGGGATGCTGATGGTCTATGGCATAAAACTGGTGTGTCTGGGAAAACTAGGACCGATATCCGTATGGGTGGTTGTACAGGTAAAAGCAACGCCAAGAAGGCAGCACTGCTTGGGTCATTCCCATGAAGTTCAACAGCGTTCAGGGAACTTTTGCATCTGATGGTGTGTTGAATGATCTTTTTAATCTGTGGTGACTTAAACGCGCTTTCCCAACGGGCTTGTCCTTTGGAAGTGTCTTGTTTGAGTGCCTGGGATTTCTCCTCTCTCTAGGGTAGTTTTGGAAAGCGTTCGGACAGCCCCTCAGCTGCTGCAGATGCTGATGCCTCTGATGTGCAGTCAGTGGACTCCAGCCTGTCCAGGAGAGGGACTGGGACAAACAAAAAAGACACTGTTTGTCAGGTAAATGATGGAACTGTGAAGAATTGATGTACCTAAGCTCTGTCATCTGTTTCTGTTGGTTTGAGCTGATAGTCTTCAAATTACACTACTTTGTTTTAACCAAGTCTCCTGACTCAATATCTCAGATAAAATAGCAAGGCTTTTAGGACTTTTCATAAGACCTCCTGCTTGCTAGAAGGCTCAAAAGCTAGAAAGTGCTCTCTAGCCCATTCCTGCTAGCATAAGTAGATGCCATTTTCTGTTCTATGGTCTTTCAGGCTGGGACAGAGTGAGAATTCTCCAGTATTTCAGGAGAAAATCCTGGAATCTCGTGGCCGGTTTCCTGGTCACTTGTAAGGGAAGAAGCTGTTCTTGCTGCTCAGGTGCTTGAGGGCTCCTGCTCTGTCCCTCCTAGCTCTGTCCATGCTCATGCTGTTACAAGAGCAGGGTACAGCAAGTACTGGCATTGCCCTCGGCCCAAACTGGCCAGGTCTTTGTGGGGTGCAGAGCAGTTCTCCCACCTCACGTTAGCTCAGAGGGGCTTCAGCCTGTTCCTAATCTTTGTTAAGCCCTGGTAGTCTTACATGGTACAGCAGGGATCTGCTGTTCTCTGCTGAGCTGCTTGTCTGCTTGTTCTAGATCTGTGAGAGCTCCGGCGAGGCTCTGGTGTCCTGCGAGGGCGAGTGTTGCAGTGTCTTCCACATGGAATGTCTTGGCCTGAAGTCGATGCCTGAGGAGAAGTTCATCTGCACTGAGTGTAAAAATGGTGAGTGTTTTCCCATGTTTGGGAAGTGGGGAGGGAGCTCCCTCTGCTAAGGAGGTGTTCTCGGGTTGGAGATACCAGAGGTGGTGAGTTCCTTGGGTTTGGAGGGGTTTGGTTGGGTTATTCTGTTGGGTTCTTTACTGTGAGGGTGCTGAGGCACTGGCAGTGTTAAATGCTGCATCCCTGGTAGTGTTCAAGGCCAGGTTGGACAGAGCCTCGGGTGACATGGTTTAGTGTGAGGTGTCCCTGCCCATGGCAGGGGGGTTGGAACTGGATGATCTTAAGGTCCTTTCCAACCTGAACCATTCTATGATTCTATGATCCTACTTTTTCAACCTCTGAGGCCAGATTCTCATTTTTCCAGCTGGGAAGAAGAAAAGGCAAGTACCTGGTAAGGAAAAAGAACTGCTTAGAGTTTTACTCTGAATGAGAGACTTTGATGTTAACAGTTGCATCTTTATGTTGGCAGTTGCATCTTTACTGTGGGTTAGAGCATCTTCTGTATTGGAAGGGAAGGAGCCAGTGTTGCTCAAACCACTGTAGCTCTGTTCACTTCACAACATCTGTATAGCAAAGAATTGCCCTTTACAGTTGGGATTGTTCCTTATTCCTTCTCTTCCCAGGAGAACACACGTGCTTTTCCTGCAAGCTTCCTGGCAAGGACGTGAAGCGCTGCTCGGTCAACACATGTGGCAAGTTCTACCACGAGGCCTGTGTTCGGAAGTTCGCCACTGCTCTCTTTGAGTCCCGGGGCTTCCGCTGCCCGCAGCACTGCTGCACCGCCTGCTCCATGGATAAGGATATTCATAAAGCAAGCAAAGGTGAGAGGAGAAGTGGCTTTGAGCAGCGGGAGGAAGCTCAGACGCATCATGGGAACGATGAATGTGACTTTACCCTTAGGAATGCAGCGAGGAGCGAGGGTTTCCTTCTCAACTTCAGGCTGTCTGGGTGGGAAATGGGCTCAAGTAGACCTGGATCTGCAACCCAAGTCATCTGCTGTTGCTGGGTTTAATGGAAGTGGAGGGTTGGTTGTGCAAGGCCAGGGAATGCTGTTTGTTGGAAGATGCTTGGGAGTGGCTTTTAGACCAACTCTTTTTCCAGAGAAAAAGAATCCTTGTCGAAATTAACCTAAAATACTTTAAAACAGGCTCTAGAATGACTAAACCCATGTGTTTTTTTCTTAACAGAGTTTTAAAGTTGAGTTAACTTTGTGAAGCTTTTAAAGATGTAAATGTTTCCTTTTAATCCAGTCCTTCTGGGTGGAATCAAATCAGCCTTGCCAGCTGTCTGGTGTCTTCTGCCTTAGCCTGACTCCAGGGTGACACGGTGCATTTCTCTATATTAAACAGGTCGCATGGTGAGATGTTTCAGATGTCCCATTGCCTATCACTCAGGAGATGGCTGTATTGCTGCAGGAAGCTTGTTTGTGTCATCCCACATTCTCATCTGTAGTAACCATTCCAAAAGGAATCACTCCTCATCAGCTGTAAATGTAGGCTTTTGTTTCGTTTGTGCAAGAGGTGAGCACACTTGTTTTCTTCCCCCCCCCCCCGTTTTATAGCTCTGTGGTCACTTTGTGCAGTTTAGTGATAAAAAGAACATGTTTCCTAAAGCCCCCTTCCCATAGGATGCTCTGGGGTTCCAATACTGCCTGGGATTGTCTCTTCGTGGCTCGACACTTCTCATGAGCCTTCACGTGCTGATATTTGCTGGTCAGAAGCAGTGGGAGCTCCTCGGGAGCCTGCTTGTTTTGCCAGTAGGGAAGAGTGGATGGGAAGCCGCCAGTTCCAGCCATTGCATGCTGAGGATGGATGCTGTGTGGTTACTCACTGTTGGGCAAAAGGGGATCCTTTTACCACTCCCAAACTTAAACCTGTTTAAATTAAGGCTATAAAGTAGGGTTTCCTCATACTAGAATAAAAATCATCTCAGTTTATAACTTACCATCACATTTGAGCACTCTGGAAGGAGAACATTTGCAGCACTGCATGAGCAGGTTTCATGCTAGAGTTTTCCATATGCCAAAATTCTTTTATTTGACTTTTCTTTTCCCTTTTTTCCTCTTTATTTTTGACCGACTTGTTATTTCCATGGCTCTGAAGTCACCACTCTTCTGCAGGGAGCAGCTTGAGAGGTTTGAATAGCAATGTCTCCTGTACAGTACTGCAGGCGTTTGTTGGCTGCATTCTTCTCAGCAGCTTTGAAAGTCGCTAATAAGGAAGTGAAAAGGAGACGGATCCTGAAGATCCTGGGTTTCACTTGTGTTCAGTCACTTGAAGGGTTCGGATGGGACAGAGTGCCTTGAATGTGCAAGAGCAGATAGTAGTGAAGATCTTTGGATAGGAAGGAAAAGGTAGTGCCAGAATAATTCCCTTTCTCCCTCTCTCTTTTCTTCCCCTTTCCTCATTTCCAAGTAATTTAGGAGCCATTATTTTAAATGTATCTAAATAATCCAGAAGCTGAGAGAAACAGGAAGTTATAGAATGAGGAAGAGCTCCTCTGAATGTGTAAAAGGATGGTGACAACACAGTTCAGTGTTTCTCCTTTTGTGGGCTTATTTAAACATCTGGGGCTCACCCCAAAGCAGGATGTGCGGGAATAGGAGTCACCCCAGCCCTGCATAAAGGTACACGTGCAGATTTGATGGTGTGTATGTCTTTATGCCCTTTGGTTTTAGGTTTGAGATAACTTTATATCTGGTGTGTGTTTAATTTTGGTTGATGGTATTATTACACCTACAAATGCCCAAGCTGAATCACTGTCTGGGGTTAGTTTGGTACCAGGATCAGAGGTAGGTTTATGACAGAAGACTTTCTGTGCCTGGTTTGAATATCAGCTTAGAAATGTCTCTTGGCAAGGTCCAGCATGGCTTTAGTCTGCCCCTGGCAGTCTTTAACAGGGGGATGATGTCTTGTCCTGCTGCTCTGCTCCTACACCAGGTAGGTCGTGGGGTCTCGGCTGACATGGGTGTTGCTGGTCTTAGTTATGAAGCTGTGTTAGCACCAAGGTGTGAATGCAGAGCAATGGCAGGCTTCTGCCACTGGGCTTAGCATAAATAGTATGGTTTCTACCAATTTCAAAGCACTATGAAGCTATAGTACCAAAATGCATTGCATGATACTACCCAGCTAAATACATCTCTTGGAGGTTGTACTTTTATTACACCTGAGGCCAGCTACTAGAGATGCCAGAAGCCAACTTGAGATCCAAACACCAAAGAGGAACCCACTTAGATTATACATCTGTAGTAGTTTGTTACAGATGCATCTGAAGGGGAATCTTCTAGGGGACTTCTGCTCCAGGTTTTGGCTGCTTACTTTGTGACACAGAGGTGTAAAATCAATGCCTCCTACTTCTCTTCAGTAGAACCTATTGAAAAGCTTTATGGAGTACCTGCTGTTTGGCCACCTTATATGTATATATATCTCTGACTCAGGAATCAGAATGTAGGAGTAGAATTCCAAAGCTCAGGTACAGTAAAGGAGTCTTACACTTGAAGATGCAGACCTGTCTTTATTCTAAAGGATAACTCAAGTGCAGGAGAATGCTCGTGCTTTCTTCTTCATTTTCTCTTTCTTTTGCCATTGCTTCAGTGATTCTGTTCATCCCTGAGCCTGCCTTCATCAGAGCTGAAACCACACAAATCTCTTTCCTCCTGGCAATAGAAGTAACCTCTGATCCCCAGCAGGTGGGATTTCCTGCCCTGTATCTTCACCCAGTCTTAGTTACTAGAGCTTGAAAAGTGACAAATCACTGCCACTGACTGAATCCTCTCTATTTTATAGCAACTACAAAATAGTTGCTATAAAAGCAACTGGTCTTCTAGAACATTCTGTGAGGTTCGTTACTATTGGATGTAGCTGGGCTCAGGAACCAGTGTGCTTTGCCCAAGAAAGACTGTGGGAGGTTTGCATTTAGCAAACCCCCTTTGTGAGCTGAGTCCTATCTAGTCAGATGTGGTCAGCATGAGGGCAGGAGCTCAGAAAGACAGGAGGAATGCAGTGCTTCAGAAACGCTTGGGCATCTCTACGGAAGAATGATAGTTTAATTAGCTTTAGTTGATACCTGAAGGAGATTTAAGGGTTACTGAAGTGAGGGAATCTATACAATACACAAACTTGCTTATCACAAGGTACTTGAAACGTGGTGTATCTTGAGACTACTTGTTCCCCTTCCTGAACTAGCCTTCGTTGAGCACATCCTAGTTCACCTGATGGCATGTGTGGGTCAGACTTGTTTGTGGCTCCTCCTATGGACGTGTTCCAGGTAGGATGATGCCATTCTCCCTTCCAGCAGTTTTTAAGCACCCCATTCCCAAAGCTTTTCTACATCACCCAGCCCTGGTGCATCCCACAAGGGGAAGGCTGGCTCGGTAGCTCGTCTTTCCTGCTGCTTTGGCAATCAGTGCCTCTGCTCTTCCCATGAATTACTGGCCAAGTGCTTCTGGTCTGTAGCTGAGGGCTCTGCAGAGGGATGAGGAGAAGCTCTTCATGGTGGATGAAGGCAGATATGCAGCACATCATTTGAAATGCAGGCACGTCGGTGAGGGCAGGGTCAATGGAGCTTCACTTCCAAACAGCCGGTGTAGGGCAGAACTTCATCCTTTCTTTCCCCTCTGGTGCTTTCCAGAATCACTGCCTCCCCTTGCTATTTTTCTCTGACAACTATGAAGGCAAAACACTCTCATAGCTGATAAGAGGTAGGTTTGTAATAGGTGGGATAGTGAGTTCTTGGCTTCTTGCTTTCCCAGCCTGTAGCCCCAGGTAACAGCCTGACCTTTGGTGCAGTGTTCGTCACCCTCAGCTCTCGCAGTTAGCTTGCTTTTATCCATAGGGAGGGAGGGTGGATCTCACACCTTTACAATCAGTGCTTTTCTTGCGCTTGTCTCTCTGAGTGCACAAGCAGAGGGTTGAAATCCCACTTAGCAGCAGCTTATTCATCCTGAGTTTTCCCAGTTCAGATGAATTCAGTCTCTGGAACACACAAACCTCTTCTTAGCGAGGCAGCTTTCTGTCAGCCTTTTCTTTTTCTCCATTTCCTCTTTTGTTCATTCCCCCATTATATGCATTAGAGGTGTTCATTTGCTTGGTTTTATTTTCTCCTTTATGGAATCATGGGTAGTTTCATTGCAACTCATCTCTTTCTGTTTGTTTCGTATAGGGCTGGTAGTGCAGGATCATTCAGACCCCCTGTTCAGTTCATATGCCTATAAGTCCCACTACCTACTGAATGAGTCAAATCGTGCTGAGTTGATGAAATTACCTATGATTCCTCCTCCTTCGTCAGCTTCCAAAAAGAAATGTGAGAAAGGTAACCAAAATAGTTTCTTTCTCTTTAATTTTCTTTTGCTTTTTCCTATTATTTCTCTCCAACTCCACCCGAGGAATGTCTGCTTGTCAAGCACCACTTATTGCTTTCCAGTGAACTTCACTCATTGATTATTGTGAGCCTGTGTTCATGTTGTTGGCAATTTTGATTTCGTTTTTGATTCCAAAAGGGCTTAAAATAATTGCTGTCACTAAATTCTCCTTGAAAGAGGGACAATCCCTTTCTATCTGACCTAGGCTGCTCCAGCTTGCAGGAAGCTATTGACACTGAATGTGAACAGGAGGCAAATAGAGCTTGATGTTGTGGCAGTTCAGTGCTTACCAAGGATGATGTGAAACAGCTTCTTAAATTGGTTTTAGTTATGGAAGAAGAGGGGGGATGTTCTGTGTCTGATCTTCCAGGTAGCTTGTGCAGAGCCTGAGGGAAGAAAGGGGTTTTCAGGTGGAATGAGGGTGGGAACTGTGGCTGGAGGATGGCCCAAGTTGCAATTAGTGAGGTTTTGCCTTTGCATGCGTCCATTCGCCCCCAGGCCTCTCATCCCACCTCTGCTAGACTGAGACCACCGGTGCTCCTTCCTCTCCCTTGGGATGGGTGTTCGATCCCTGAAGTGAATCACAGAATCATGGAATGGTTTGGGTTGGAAAGGACCTTGTCCTGTCCCTATATCCCTTATATCCCAAAGCTCCTCTTCAGGTTTCTTGTAGCTCCTTCAGGCACTGGGGCTGCTCTAAGGTCTCCCCTTCAGGAGCCTTCTCTTCTCCAGGCTGCCCCAGCCCAGCTCTCTCAGCCTGGCTCCAGAGCAGAGCTGCTCCAGCCCTCGCAGGATCTCCGTGGTCTCCTCTGGCCTGACTCCAACAGCTTCATATCCCTCTGGATACCTCATGGAGATGCTGGGGCATCCTGGAGCACCTCTGCGGACACGACTCTTGTCTGGATGAAACAGATGTAATACTTTATTCCCCATAGAAGTTGGGTTCCCTGAGGGTGTTCAGAGTTGGTGCCCCATTGCCCCCACTGCAGTTAGGTTATTTCAGACACTGCTAGATCCCTGCCTGTCAGTAGTTCCTGGAATTCCTGAAAACACAAATTATTTTGAGCCCTCTGCTTAGCTTGAGCAATATCTCACTAATGCATCCCGAGAGCAACGTGTTGGGGTTTTACTCTTGCTTAGCATTGGAAGTCTTGTGTTTGGTTTTGTTTGGTTTTTGCATCCCTTGGCATTTTCCCATCTCGGATATAACGTTGCAGTGATTTACACCGGGTCTGTATTTCCTCTGAAGCAACCATTTGCAAAAGACTCTTTTAAAAGTGCAAATTCTCTCTGATGGGTTTGGGAAGCTCTGGAAAAATCCCTAGGGTTGGATTTGCTTGTTCTTAGCAGAGGAAATACAGGATTGCTCATGCAAGTGGTTTGTTTAAGGAATGCTGTTTGTGACATGCACCAAGCGATGCGATGATACTGCTGGAAGTCTATAGGTGGCCAAGATTTTCTGGTAAATGTTTGGAAGTTGCTATCCCCACTTCTTTGGAGCTCGTGATTAAAGATTCCTTGAAATACTCTCAAGTCTCTCCCAAGTTTTTCCATCTGGGAAAACTTGTTACTGAAAATTGTATCCCTATAAAAAGATGTGTATTTAATATACTTACTTACAGAAAATATCACTCTGTGGGTTATGTATCATTATTGTATGAGCTGCTCTGTTAGTTTAGAGATGAGCTGGGCCCCTTTCCGTGTTTAATCCAGCTGCCCAAATAGAACCCAGCCAAGTCAGTGCAGACCGGAGAAGTGAATGTGAATCGCTGCGCCTTTGTGCACCAGAGGAGCTTTGGGGCCAGCTGGTGGGGTCTCATCCTGTGTTACGTGCTCTGCTCTTAGTGGAAAGCTTCCCTTTCTGGGGGGAAACTGCCACTACGGTTCTTGTGGAATGTCCTTGGTACAGAAAAGCATTGCTCAACCTATAGGCTGCGGGGTCTGATGTGCGCTAACTGGTGGCTGGCGTTCAGTCCTAACAATGTTGATTGGAAAAGGGTTTCTCTTAACCAATTTGGGGGTTTCTCCGTTGGTTTGGCTGTCACCAAAGAAATAAAGCAAAGACTGGGCCATCACCAAAGACGTGGAAGCCAGCGGCGCTGCTCTCGGATGCAGGAGTAGCTGCCTTTTTAGTGTATCTGTGCTGCAGGCGAGAGCCACAACTCGCCCATCAGTCACTTGCCCCGTCCTTTTGAACCAACATTGTTACTTTGGACTTGACCCCTTTCTCTTGCCATGTTTTCCTGCGGGACACACGAGAATGTGGAGTGGATGAGTGTCAGGGTGGGGGGAGCAAATCCTCACTTCTATAAACCAAGCAGGCTTTCTTTGTTTAAAGGTGGAAAGCTGTTGTGCTGTGAGTCCTGCCCAGCTTCCTTTCACCCCGAGTGTCTCAACATAGAAATGCCAGAGGGATGCTGGAATTGCAATGACTGTAAAGCTGGCAAGAAGCTACGGTACAAGCAGATCGTTTGGGTCAAGCTTGGGAATTACAGGCAAGTCCTTAATGCTTTGGATGGCTTTAATGTGCTATAGAATTCCAGGAGGATGACTCACATCAGCTCAGTCCTTGTAAACAAGAAGTAGAAATAGAGTAATTCATCTGCTTCGTGTTGGATATTGATGTCAGCTTGACATTACATTCTCCCTCTTATTCCAGGCACTGATGGACACTTGGTTGTGCTTATGTTTGCTCTATAGAGTGTAATAGTGATGTGGAGAACCAGGGGCTGTCTTTAGAAGGAGGATGTCGTGGCTTGTGTTGGCTGTTAGTCACCCCCAGGAACACAAGCACTTTCTGGGTGATCTTAGCAACCCACCCTGATGCCAGCTTTCCCAAAGTTTGGAGTAAGAACTTGTCTCGTGTTGTGCATGGTGCTCGGAGCCTCGATTGCATGTGGCAGGAATTCCTTCCTTTAGGAAAACTGGCTTTGATTTCTCAGCCCAACCTCTCAGAACTGGCTCAGGGAACTGAGGTTCTTCTCTCTCTTTGTGCTTTGCAGGTGGTGGCCAGCAGAGATCTGCAATCCCAGGTCTGTGCCTCTCAACATACAGGGCCTCAAACATGATATCGGGGACTTCCCAGTATTTTTCTTTGGTTCACATGACTACTATTGGGTACACCAGGGCAGAGTTTTCCCTTATGTTGAAGGAGATAAAAGCTTTGCTGAGGGGCAAACTAGTATTAACAAGACCTTCAAGAAAGGTAAAATCAAACAAAGTTTATAGTGGTTTATGACAAAAATTCCACGTGTTTGTGTCTCCATCACCACTTAACCTGCATGGGAATATTCTGTGACTAGTGTTCTGTGTTCACCTACAATGCAAGCGTTCTGTAGCTCCCTTGACTGCAGATAAAACTTGTTTCTTTAAGTGCCTACCCATTGTGTGTTGTTGTGGGCAAGTGCAATTCTTCCACAGGCTGGGAAATGTGTAGATGGAGCTGGGGCTCTGCTGCATGGGATCATTGTTCGGTAGCTGTACTGCAAAGTACCTGATGATAGATTCATGATACACTGCAATAACTCATTCTTAGCTTGTTGGGGTTTGTTTATGGAGTTCTGTTTTTAGCTTTTAAAAAGAGAAATGAAAATACATACGTGTCTTGATGTGGTTAATAGCTACTGGTGCTAATGACTTTCTATTTTGAACTCCCTTGCACAGCACTTGAAGAAGCAGCAAAGCGCTTCCAGGAGCTGAAAGCACAAAGAGAAAGCAAAGAGGCATTAGAAATTGAAAGGAATTCAAGAAAACCTCCGCCATATAAACACATTAAAGTGAGTTGGCTTCTTTCTTTTCCTCCTTTCATTGCGTGCCTGGGTAGGCTGGGTATTTAAATTGATATTTGGAGGTATTCAGAGCATTATGTGCAACATAAGGAAATGCCAAGGAAATGCTTAAGGAAATGCCAAGAAATCATTTTGCCGTTCCTTTCAGTCCTCCTTTGTTCTGACTTATAATGGCAGAGTGTTTGTGACAGAGCATTTACGGTTGAAGAACAGTGTCACCTGAGGTAGAAACTGGCTGGTTGTGAGCTTGTCTTGTGTCTTAGATACCTCCCGGCTACTGACATGTGCCAACCTCTGTTAGCACAGCCCTCAGCACTAGCAGGGGTGCCAACTGCTCACAGCTTTGGACACACAGGACTTGATGTTGTTCCTTTAATGGTTTTAGTTGGAAGGAATCCCAGCGATGTACTTGATAGACTCGGTGTGCACTGATTTCCTCAATCAGTGATTTCACTGGGAGGAGTCTCCGGCTGTACCCTCTGGAGTCATGAGTTTTGGTGTTCTTCACTTGAATCACTTACTGCTTGCTTCTCTGAACAGTGTGTGTCCCTGGTTAAGTTCATGGTTGAGTGACAGGTAGTGGACAACCAGCCATTGGAATCATCTCCCTAGGGAATTGGATTCCCCAGCACTGGACACTGTTAAGATTCAGCTGGTCAGAGTCGTGGGACATCTAGTCTAGGTCATGCTTTGCCTAGAAAGGTTGGACCAGATGATCCTTCAGGTCCTTTCCAATGGAGCAGTTACATCCGTGTTCTTTGTGCATTGTCTTCATCATCGATTCCCTTTTCCCTTTGCTCCACAGTCCAACAAGGTGATAGGGAAAGTTCAGATTCAGGTGGCTGACCTGTCGGAGATCCCTCGCTGTAACTGCAAGCCCTCGGATGAGAACCCCTGTGGCCTGGAGTCGGAATGTCTGAACAGGATGCTGCAGTACGAGTGCCATCCCCAAGTGTGCCCCGCGGGAGAGCGGTGCCAAAACCAGTGTTTCACCAAAAGACTCTACCCTGATGCTGAAATCATCAAAACCGATCGACGGGGATGGGGCCTCAGGACAAAAAGGAGCATTAAAAAGGTAGAATTACAAAGGGCAAAGGCAACCTTGTCCTGAATTGAAGGTGATGAAATCCAAGAGAGCTGGAAAGTGTAGAAAAGGCAAAGAGATCCTGAACTGATTCTTTTCCCATTAGAACCAACGTGGTACTGAGCTGTACGTACAGGCAGCGTGTAGGGTAACCCACAGTGCAATGTCAGATGAAAGCTTTGTGGATAGTCATTTAAACTGGGAATGTGCTGCTTTTATCCATTTTTACAAGGATTTATCTCCTTGGCTTTTTTAAAGTGTAGCTACAGTCTCTAGAAGTGTGAGATAGAAGCTGTTGTGCTGCTGTTCTCATTTTGAGCAGGATTATTGCTTAGATGTGGTGCACACACTCACATCTGCCTACGAGCGTGTTAAATTTCCATGCTTGTTGTGACGATTGGAGTATATTTTTATAGGAAATGCTTTTTTTTCCCTGTGCTGCTTCCCCTTAGGATAGGAAGGAGATGATAAACCCATGCTTACCTTGTTCTCCTTCCTGCCAGGGTGAATTTGTGAACGAATATGTTGGTGAGCTGATTGACGAGGAGGAGTGCAGACTGCGCATCAAGCGCGCGCATGAGAACAGCGTGACCAACTTCTATATGTTAACTGTAACAAAGGTATACGTCACACCTGGTTCAGTGTAAGCTGTTGATGATTGAAACTAGGGGCAAAATGCTGGCAGAAGCATTGTTCCGTGTTTGCTGTTACCCTCCTATCCACACCTCAGTGTTTCCATTTAATGCAGTGGATGAGGAGGTGGAACAGAGAACCTGTATCTCAGGTTGTGCCTATTTCACATTGTAGCATCAATATTCAGGCTGTCTTTCATTAACTCTTAAGGGAAAACTTAGCACTTGGTACCAATATATAAAATAAGTGTATTTTTGCTGCCTTGGCCATTAGTAATCACTTGTTGTTTCGCCTTTTTCTTTGTAAGTACTTGACCATGTCTTTGTCTTTTGCTCTGAAGGACCGGATCATAGATGCTGGCCCAAAGGGGAATTACTCTCGGTTTATGAACCATAGTTGTAACCCAAACTGTGAAACACAGAAGTGGACAGTGAACGGGGACATTAGAGTTGGACTGTTTGCTCTTTGTGACATTCCTGCAGGTAAGAAGATGCACCGTTCTGCACCTGTACTTCTGTCTCAATGGCTATAAGTGGCTGTGGTGGTTTTCCTCTTAAATTCCGTAGCACCATCAACTTTTTTAGGAACTTTGTCATTCATTGAAGCAGAGACAAATATTTGAGTACTGGGAATCTGTAGCTGGAGGTTTTGAAGCTGAAAGCTGCTGTTAAAGCTAACTCTAGGCTTTGCTGCCAACTACAGTGTTAACTCTGTCTTGTAAGCGCTTAGCACAGTACTGATCTTTCATCAGGATCTGTCCAGGGTGATACTATCTTTCCATGTTCAGTGTTTCACCTGATCTCCTGTCATGCCTGGCTCTGTGTGATAGTGGAGTCGATGAAATCAATGCATTGTTTCCTTCCAAACACATTGCTGCTGGATCTGCAGGCTAAACCTGATAGATGCCTCCTCACAAGCCTTGTCGTTCCTCAGTTCCCCTGTGGGTGAATTGTTTTCTCTTCCTGTTTTAGGGATGGAGTTAACCTTTAATTACAACTTGGATTGCCTGGGCAACGGGAGGACAGAGTGTCATTGCGGAGCAGAAAACTGCAGTGGTTTCCTCGGGGTGCGTCCAAAGGTACGTGGATGAAAACTGAAGCTTCTCCTCCCAGATCCAGTGAGAGCAGGGCAGGGAGGTTCTTGCTTGATTTAACTCTTTAGTTCAGGTTGGCCAAAGAAGTGATGAATGCTCCATCCCTGTCAGTGTTCAAGGCCAGCCTTGGGTGACGTGGTCTAGTGTGAGGCATCCTTGCCTATGGCAGGGGGTTGCAACTGGATGATCTTAAGGTCTTTTCCAATCCAAACCATTCTGTGGTTCTATGATTCTAATACTTCCCAGCTTTGACAGTCTCTAAAGGCACAGTAGTGCTGTTGTGTCAATGGTGGAGTTCATGTACCAAACTCTGTTAATTCAGACACACGTGGATGAGCATTTCTGACTTCTGTAGCTTAAACTCTTATTTGGGATGGATTTAATTTAAGCAGAGTTCATGCAAATAATAACCAGAGTGATTAATTGGAATGCAGGAGGTTTATAAAGTGACTCTATGCTCTGATCTTTGTAATTGCCAGACAGCATTTGCAACAGCAAACGAAGAGAAGGTGAAGAATGCAAAGTTAAAGCAGAAGAAAAGGAAAATAAAAACAGAGCAGAAGCAGATGCATGAAGACAACTGCTTCCAGTGTGGAGACGGGGGAGAGCTAGTCATGTGTGACAAAAAGGACTGTCCCAAAGCATACCACCTCCTATGCCTTAACCTGACTCAACCCCCTTTTGGTAAGAGCAGTCCTATGCTTTCCTGTTCAGCTTTCCTTCCTGCAGTGTCAGAGCTGAAATGCGGCATTCATTTAGGTTGAAAGCAGCCTATTTGCTTTTGCAGTGCTACTCATTTTTAGACATACATCAGGTGGCAGTGCTCTGACATGATGGGCAGAGAGGTGTCGTAATACTTCATGGTCTGTAATGTGTTTAATTTAGCTACTGCTGAAGGACGGCACGTACCATCGGTTTGATTTCTCCATGTTAAGGCAGAGTTTTCTGTAGCCAGGGTTCAGGTTATTCCACAATACAGCATCTTAATCCCATGGTAGGATTTGGGAAAAGCCTTTATCTCTTTAATCTTCCTGATTCCAAAGACTTCGATGAAAATCAGTGGAAGTCCAGATTAGTCTAGGCTTAAATCATCCAAGCAGCTGCCACGAGTGAAGCTGAAGAAGCAGCACGAAGCTTTTGATTTCCCTTTTCCCTATGCTTAGTGCACCTCTGCAGTCCCACAGTTGAGCATATGGTCATAGAAAGACATGTCTGAATGGTTTGGGGATCTGGGGCTTTTATGCTCCAATGTATTTTTACCCATTTTATTCTTCTTGTAGCCATTTCTCACTTACTTTCCAAAACTAATGCATTCAGGCTTCCATTAAAGTGAACTACAGCTTAGTTTGTAGATACTGATCTGGACTTGCTCAGATAGGTAAATGATGCTCACAAATCAAACCCAGCTCCCTTGCAAGGACATTTGGTGTTTTTTGGCAGAGGAGGTTGAGCTGTCTTTATTTTGAGCTCCGGTTATGCACACTTTGATGCTTTGAGCCAAGTGAGGCCTAAAAGGTGCACAATGTCTGTTGGACATGAGAAGCAAAAGTGGCAACTACAGTAAGAGCTGGTTTGCCTGAACTTCCTTTGCATTCATCTGCACAGTTACAGCACGGAGTAAGGGCTAAAGGCCGGTGCTAAGCACGCTAACACCAGCTTCCTCTCTGTCTCTCTTCCCTCCCCCTCCCATCCTCAGGAAAGTGGGAATGTCCGTGGCATCAGTGCGACGTCTGTAGCAACCCTGCCGTTTCCTTCTGCGAGTTCTGCCCTCACTCCTTCTGCAAAGACCACGAGCAGGGAGCGCTGGTGCCGTCGGCGCTGGACGGCCGCCCCTGCTGCTCCGCGCACGACCCCAAGTCTCCCGTGGCACCTGAGTACTGGAGCAAGATCAAGTGCAAATTGGAAGCACAGAACCCCGCTGAAGAAGCAAAGGAGTGAATTTGGTTACAAACAGCCAAGGGAAGGGGAGAAGAGAGGGGCAGGCAGGCGATGAACTCAAAGAGACTGCTGGACACATTCAGTCTTCGGCATCGTCGTGTGCGGACCGGGATCGGGACCATTTCCTCTGAGCAAGCAGAAGCAGGCGGTGGTGGTTGGGTTTTGTTGTTTGGTCTTTCTTTTACCCTTGAATGTGCTACAGCAGCTCTTACCATGGGCAACCAGAGACGTCTTGGCCTTCGAAGGAGAAACCTTTTGACAGTGAAAAGAATATTCCGTTTCAAAGCCGTTCTCTTGAGTGTAGAAAGCAAATCATAGCAGCGTATTTATTTATTTAACTTCTAAAGGGTTTTGGAAGATCTGGCTTTGCTCGGGCATTGTGGCTTTCGAAACAAAGCAGCAAAGCCAAGGTCACTTCCATGTCTAGTTTATGGCAAGGACAAAGCCTCCCCACTCTGTAATGCTGAGGTGCCATGTAGGCAGATGTGGGGTTCAGACCAGGTGACCCTGAAATGCCTCTATCCCAGTGTTTACTTTTATAAGGCATTTGGAGAAGGTAGGTTATATTCGTGTTAACCTGTGAGTGGTGGTGTCAAGCTTTTCCGATGAGGAATGAGGTGGGTGACTTCTTGGACGTGCTCATAATGCCGGATCTGGCATTGGTGAAGGAGGGCAGGAATCGCAGCTCCCTGCTGGAGCTGTAAGTGGGTGTTTGCAGGCAGGTGGAAATGCAGAAAGAGCTTCATGGCACAATGGTCATTCCGTTATCCTGCCTAAGGTGGAAAACTTCCTAGTCAGGAGAGCCTCAGCCTGCAGCACACTGGGAACCGAAGTCTTAATCCTGCCCATGGGAGTGCTGTCACTGAGTTCTGTAGAGGGAGGAGGACAGATACCCGCTCTGTGCGTAGGTATTTGTCACCTGCCGGGTTTGTGCTTGTTTCCCTGCTGTTGCATTCGTGTGATTCCTTCCTGCTGCCTTCCCAGACTCCCATTAGCTTCAAATCCAAGGAGATTTGAGCACTGAAGGAATCAGCCCCATGTGTGTGTTTGCTTTGATTGAATGCTTAGGTATTACTTTTGCTGAGAGATCTTCTGGCTTTAATCTTTGTTAATGGAGCTAAGGAAAATCTCAGCACTTCTTCAGTGAACAGGGTATTTTCCGCCTGGGTCACGGGCTGTGTTCACAGCAGCCAACTTGAGCCTCCTGAAACAGTTCTCTCTTGGATGTCCTCTGGTAGAGAGGCTTTTGAAGGGGATGCTCCAGGCGGAGTAGGTTCCTTTAAGAACCTCTTCCCTTCTCTTTCTTGTGCAAGGAGCCTGGAGAACTGCTTTCCCCTTTGGCGAGCCCTTCATCCGAGCACTATATGTCTCCCTTGCCCTGGTACAGTTAGAGCTCACCTCTGACGTGTGTACTTTAGAATGAGGTATTGAAGAGATGCCTGAAGAGAAGGGGTGAATACCAAGTGTTGCTGGCATCTGGCTGATTGAAGCCTTTGGATTAAGAACTGTGTCTTTAGGGAGCCTCCAGGAATGTGGTGACTTCTCAGTTAAGCAAATCGAAGGCTAAAGAAGTGAGTCTGAGGTGGTAGAAGGTGCCTTGCCTCTGGCTGTGTCTTTAGCCCTCTGATTAGGGGTTGGAATCTGTTTGTGTGCAATTATACATGACAGAATACACTACAGTGCCATTAATTGAGCCAGCAGCTCATCTCCTGAGCACCCATGGGTGCTTGGGGTCTACCTGGGGGGGGGTGGGGGGGGTCAGTTCTGGTACGGAGCCTCCTGGGCTCTGCAAAGCACTTCATCTTGTGGTCTGTACTACAGAGAACGTCAGAAACACTAATGTTGCTTGAAAGCAGTGCTCTATTTTGGTACTTTGTACACAACAAAAAGCCCTTTACAAAAAAGGTCTTTCTTTTTCTTCCCATTTCCAGTGATAAATGTCTCCTTTTAAGCTCTTACTGGGGGTGTTTGCCCTTTTCAGCAGTTCCAAACATAGCTCTTGCTGCAGTAAGGCCCAATGTGTTTACTTCAGCTTATTTATTAGGCTTGATCATGTTCAGATGATGTTCTCTTGGGAATACAGAGCATGGCTGTGGGGTGAGTGCAGTTTTCACTGTGTCCATGGTGGGAATGGTGTGAGGGCACCAGGACCCCCTTCACAAGCACTCCACATGGTGGGGAGCAGAGGGGTGAGAGCCATGGACCATCCTTCACCTCGCAGGCCATATGAAGGTTCACAGAAGGCTTAAAACCATGTAAAATGCTGTGAATTGAGGGTTGCTGCTGCTCCTGTGCCATGCACTTGAGGTCTGCGTTCATTTTGTCCTCAAACTTCTTACAGGTGCTTCTTTTTTCCACCAAAAAACTAAGATTAAGCATAGCCAAAACCTGGAGCAACAGGAGATTGATTTGTAAGGTGGTGAGCAAAGAGCCTGAACTTGGATTTCATGCTGCTGGAGAGAAGGTGAATCTTCAATGTTCTGAGATAAGAAAACGCCTCATTGAAGCATCTTTCTTAACTATAGGGTTGTTCTATTTGCCAAACACAATGTTCAAACACACATTTTAACCCCATCTCAGCAAACTCAATAGTGATAATGGCATTCCTTCGTAAGGAAGAGGTTTAATGGATGCTCTAATTGGCATCAAGGGGGGGGGAGCTGTGTATCCTCAACTGGGAGAAGTAATATTGGGTGATAATTTGGCTGTTTCATGCTGACGCCCAGAAGAAATCCACAGACCTGCTGTGATTTTGGTTGAGAGCTTGAACCTGCTGTCGAAGACTCAGTTATTCCTTCACCGCAACGCACTGTCACGCTTTCCCCTTGCTTTGTCTCCCATTCCTAAGGGAGCACCACGCTCTGGCTCCCTCTCCGTCACCCGCGTGCTCCCCTTTGGTGCAGCCTCAAAGCTGCTGTGTGAAGCGAACAGGATTTCGTTGTTTACTGGGGCTTTTACTCTAGGTTGCACCTTAGCACAGCACAGACCATGGCCCAAATGCTGGTTGACTCCCTACATCCATGGTGCAAGCATTTAGTTGTGGCTTTCAGGTCATTTATGTAGACTTGTCCTCTCAATAGACTGTCGAAGGCATTTGCAGCTCAGGAAGGATAAAGCTAAAGGCAATTTGGGGGGCAAATTCCCTTCTCTGGTCACCACCCTGGTCTTGGAGATACCTGTTGAAATGGAGTAGTAGGGCCGGAATGTTGGATTTCGGCCTTTCTTGTGAAGAAAACCCTTCTTTGTTTCTTTCATTTCAGGATAGAATGGGAAAGACTCAAGTCCTAGACGTACTGAACAGCATCAAATCTGTATATATTGAATCTTTACGGAACTGTGTGGGTTGGGTGGGGAGGAGGGCGGGAGGGGGGTGTCCAGCGCTGGTACGAAGTAGTCACTTTAACATTGAAACCTCTGCCTCATTGAATTCAGGGTTTAATGTACTTGAAGCTCTGCGGTTCCTTCTACAGCTTTGTTGTGTTTGTTTTATTTATGCATTCTTTTTGTATCCTCCATTGAAAACGTCTTTTGCCTTCCCTCAAGTTCCTTCCTGCTCCCACTGGACACTGAATCCGTGGCACATGGAAAGGGAGCAGTTTCCAGGCTCGAGAGGCGGCATCGTGGGGTGATGCCCATGTTCAGCTTTCGGGTTTCCCTTGGCTTTCCCTTACTTTTTGTGTAGCAAAAAACCCCTTTGCACTTCCAATACCCTCCTCCGCTTCGGATGGATTTGCAATGGCCTGAGTATAGAGAAGGTAAAAGATACCCTACCGAGACAAGGTGTTTCCTGTTATGTTCCATTCCTGAGTGTCCAGCTCAGGTTTTATTACCCCGTGAGGGGCTGTGCTGTGGGGAGAGGGCTGCAGACCCTCTGTGCTCTGCACAGCAGACTTTGTGTGCTTCATACGAACTCCAGAGGGAAATCATGTTTGAATTTGCCAAAGCCATTCGCTCCTTCACCGCCTCTGCTGTGGTTCTGGCTCCCGGTTACCAAGAGGCTCTAGGGAACCATTCCCGATCTTGTCTCATTCCTGGTGTCACTCTCCCTTCTCAATCCAAGGGTGTGTTGGGTGCGGGGCTGCCGTTGGGATCCGACCCCGTTTGTACACGACAGGTACGTGCAGATCCCGTTTCCATCCCCGTGCGCTCTCGAGCGGAGCGGTGAGGATGCCCTTTGTAGAGTCGTTCTCTCCATAGACTTTTATCTGTACCAAACCTCGTAGATCCTGTGAAACGTTCTTTTAAGGCAATCACTCGAGTCTTTCATAGCAAAAGCATCCATATTCACTGAAGCCGGTATCTTAAAGAGTCCTTGGGAGTCGCCTAGAAGCTCTTGACACTAAGGGGGTAGTGTTCACTTTCCCTGGCCATGTTCCATTGGGGCATTAACTGTATTATGACTTGATGTTGCCGCATAGACTTTGAGGTAGCCGATATTTGGGGGGTTTTGTTGTTCGGCCTATGTTCTGCATAGTGTGAAACCTGTAAAGCTTGGTTAACCCTGTACATAGGTAGCTGACTGTCACCTAGTTATAGCGTACCTAGCCTTGCCTGTAATATTCTAGCTTCTTACTGAATGTGTGTGATGGTAGGAACCATATAATTTTTGTACATTCTATTTCCGGAGATGTTGCCTTTTTTTATTTTACAACTCCTTTGGAATTCGGATGTGGTTTTTGCTTCCGTGAGGATTCATTTGGAAAGGTTTTTAAATGACATTCCACTGATCTGAACTTTTGCTTGAGGTTGACTTCAATAAATCGTTCTGAATGTTCCAACGAGCAAAAAGGCTTTGCCCTCCCTCTTGTCTTGGGGTGGGCAGGAAGAACCGTGGGTTCACCCTGCTCCTGAGGGAGCTCCCTGTGTGGTTCCTATGGGAGCTGGGCCCCTCGGGGCTCCCTCCTGGCTTCCATGGGAACCGCTCCCCTCGGGACTCCCTCCTGGTTCTTACGGGAACCGCTCCCCTCGGAGCTCCTTCCTGGTTCCCATGGGATCCGCTCCCCCCTCGGGGCTCCCTCCTGGTTCCCATGGGAACCGCTCCCCTCGGAGCTCCTTCCTGGCTCCCATGGGAACCGCTCCCCTCGGGACTCCCTCCTGGTTCCCATGGGAACCGCTCCCCTCGGTTCCTATGGGATCCGCTCCCCCCTCGGGGCTCCCTCCCGGTTCCCATGGGAACCTCTCCCCTCCCTTCCCATGGGATCCGCTCCCCACAATGGCCCAAGCGCCCTCCCCGCCCCTGCGATGGGAAGCGCCGTTCCGGCTCCGCCCCGGGCAGGGCGGTGCGGGGCGGGCGGCGCGGCCATGCGGCGGCGGAGGCTGCGGGCGGGCGGCGCGGCGGAGGTGGCGGCCGAGGCTGCGGTGCGGGCGGTGCTGTTGGCGGCCTTCGTGTGGGTGAGAGCGTGGCACGGCGCGGGCCCTGCACCGAGCCCCGGCCCCGCCGCCTGAGCCGTTCCCGTTCCCTTCCCTCCGCAGCATCATGGAGTTCCTGCCGCCGTTCCAGCGCGTGGTGCAGCCCGAGGAGATGTGGCTCTATCGGAACCCCTACACGGAGGCGGATCGAGTGCCCGCGCTGCCCATGTTCGTGAGTTCCGCCCCCTTCGCTGCGGGTTTGCTCTGCGTCGCCGTAGAGGCGCAGCCTGGTTTGGGTTCAAAGGGGCCTTAAAGCTCCAACCAATCCCTGCCACGGGCAGGGACGGCTTCCCCTGGAGCTCCAACCTTGAGCACGGCCATGGATGGGGCAGCCGCAGCTCCATTCAACCCGTTCCGGTGTCCCATCGCCGCCACAGGGAAGCGCTTCTGCCTAAGAGCTCGTTTCAGTCTCCCCTCTGGCAGATTAAACCCCCCTTGTAAAGCAAAGCCGCTGCCTAAAGACCTGTGCCAATACCTGTAGTTCTCTCAGGCGCTATGGGCGTCCCTGGGGTGAAACCCCGCAGTCCCCAGGGAGGCGCTGGGTGATAATTGGGTTTCTCTGCATCAGCATCTGCTGTGGTTTTCGCTGACACAGAGCCGGCGCCGGCTTTGTGTTCGGATAGTGCTGCGCTGGGAGAGGGCAGGATGCTGCTTGGCTTTGCTGTTGTGTCCTAGCGGGAGCGCTTCAGCCCTCTCCGCTGCCAGGCGCTGACAGCCATCTCCTTCCGTGGCAGTTCATCGCCTTTCTGTCCCCTCTACTGCTCATCCTCCTGGCGAGGCTGTTCCTGAGCGCCGACCGGGAGGACACGCGGGAAGCCTGCCTTGGTGAGCTGCTCCGTACTGCCGGGGATGGAGCATTCACCCCTTCCCTGTGCCAGCGCCTCAGCACCCTCACAGTAAAGAACTCCTTTATCTCCATCCTGAACTTCCCCTGTTTCAGCCTGAACCCATCACCCCTTGTGCTATCCAGTCCCTGATGAAGGGTCCCTCTCCAGCATCCCTGTAGCCCCCTTCAGACACTGAAGTTGCTCCGAGGTCGTGCCTCACATCGCGGTGCTGATGGTACTGATGTGACTTCTCTGCTCTCTCCCAGCTTCCAGTCTTGCTCTTGCCCTGAATGGGGTTCTTACAAATGCCCTGAAGCTCGTGGTGGGGAGGTGAGAAACTTCTCCTTCCTCACTGCACCGTGCTGGAAGGGAGGTGGATCTGTGCTGGGGCAGAGGCAAGGGCCAGAAGCTGGGGATGGACACACTCAGTGTGGACAGAATGTGTTCTTTCTGGCTGGAAAGACCATTAAACATTAGAGCAGACCCTGGTGGGGATCCGGGCACCGTACGGGTGTGCTTATTCACACAGGGAGCGGGTGGGATGGTTTCCTCTCCCCACCTTGGTCGCCTGCGCCTAAGCCATGGATGTGGGTGCTTGCTGGAGGGCTCGGGGGTCTCCTGAGCACCGTGCACCCCCGAGCTGTGTGCTTTGCTGCTCTGCCCTAGGCCGCGGCCGGACTTCTTCTATCGATGCTTCCCGGATGGACGAGCGAACGTGGAGCTGATGTGCACGGGAGACTCCAGCACAGTGACTGAGGGGCGCAAAAGCTTCCCCAGCGGACACGCTTCCTGTGAGTAGTCCATGGCCCCTGCCTGCTGCAGCCCCTGACGGTGAGCCGCGGGGAGGGCAAGCTCGGGTTTGCTTTACGCACCCTGTGGCTTCGGGTGCATTCTGGGGGGCTCGGCTTTCCCTTCTGCAAAGCAGTGGGGTGAAAAACATCATCTGACGCTGCCTGCAACCGCTGGGATGAAGGATGCTCACCAAGGACTGCTTCCACGTCTCCATCCCTCCCGAGCCGATGCTTCCCATGGGCAGGACAGGCGTCCTCTGGCAGCCCCTCCATGGCAGCAGGGCAGAGGGTGAAGCAACGCGTCTCTCTTTCAGTCGCCTTCGCCGGTCTCGCCTTCTCTGCCTTCTACATAGGGGGAAAGCTGCGCTGCTTCACGCCGGGCCGGGGAGGCAGAGCCCTGCGGCTCTGCGCCTTCCTCCTCCCGCTCTTCCTCGCCACCCTCATCGCCGTGTCCCGCACCTGCGACTACAAACACCACTGGCAAGGTGGGTCTGGGAACCACAGAGTGCCTTGGGTTGGAAAGGAGCTTGAAGTCATCCAGTTCCAACCCGCTGCCATGGGCTGGGACACCTTCCGCTAGAGCAGGGTGCTGCGAGCCCCATCCAACCTGGCCTCAAACGCTGCAGGGATGGGGCATTTACCGCTTCCTTGGGCAACCCATGCCAGTGCCTCCCTCACAGGGAAGAACTTCTGCCTTTGTCCAACCTGACCTTCCCCTGTTCCAGTCTGAACCCATCACCCTGTGTGCTATCGCTGCAGTCCCTGATGAAGGCCCCTCTCCAGCATCCTTGCAGCCCCCTTCAAACAATGGAAGCTGCTCTGATGTCTCCATGCAGCTCCTTTTCTCCAGCCCCAATGGTCTCAGCCTGGCTCCATTCAGGACCTGCTCCAGGCCCTGAGCATCCTCGTGGCCTCCTCTGGACTTGCTCCAGCAGCTCCGTGTCCTTATGTTGAGGACACCAGAGCTGCACACAGTGCTGCGAGTGGGGTCTCGGGAGGCGTCAGTGCCTCCCCAGGGGCACAAGTGGGTACCCTCAGTGCACGGGGGAGCCCATGGTGGGCTCTGAACCTGAGGAGTAATCAACAGCCCTTGGCCTTGGGGGCTTTCCAGCTGGAGAGCTCAGTCATGGAGCTCGTGAGGGCGAAGGGAAGTTAACTCTCCTCTGCTCTTGCCCACAGACGTGTTGGTTGGCTCGGCCCTTGGCTTCGTGCTTGCCTACCTCTGCTACAGGCAGTATTACCCTCCCCTGACGGACTCCATGTGCCACAAACCCTATCTGTACAAACCCACGCAGCTGCCAGCGCATCAAGAGAAGCCTCCAGCTTCCAGCTTCCACCTGGATGTATAGGGATGGGCTCTGTCCCGCTGGTCCCTCGGTGCCAGGGCAGGAGAAGGCTTTGGGGAGGTTGATGGTGAGAAGTGGCTCCATCAGATGAGGATGAACCTGATGCTGGTGGTGTCGTGCTCAGGGGCTCATGCTGCTTCGTTCAACCACAGCTTGTAGGCAGCCAAGGCACCCTCAGGGCGCCAACCTGCAGCACAGCCCAGCCACAGAGGGTCCTGGAGCAAGAAGCAGAATGGGACAAGCTGGTGTGCCCCATCCCATGGGTGTTCTTGTCACCATCAGGCACCTCCCTTCGGTCCCATCCCTCCCCATGGGAAGTGCAGCCCCAAGGGCAATGCAGGACCTGCTCTTGGTGTCTTTCCAGTCCCAGCTGAGCTCATAGGCAGGAACGAGCAGGAGGTTGAGGTCTCTCTACCCACGGGTTGAGTTGGGGAGAGGGAAGATGAGTCCAGCGTGTGTTATGTGTGTTATTGTGCTGGCCCCAACCTTTTCTGACGTGCCAAATAAAGGAGCTTAACTTTTTTACATGAGCTGTGCTCCGAAAAGCTTTCTTCCAATGATTGGGTTTATTGCTGTGTCATAGGTGTTCATGTGCTGCCTCTTCCCTTGCAGCTTTACTATGGTTGTAAAGAGAGGAGAGGCCAGCAGAGGATGCAGAGGTGGCTGAAAGCAGCCCCTGCACCGTGGGCTGTCTGCTCAGGCAGGGGAAGGGGTAGAGTGCTGCAGAGACCCCGCAGCACCGGCGTACGTAGTGACCTGGCACTGGGCTCCTCCAGGGATAAGTGTGGCTTTGCCCCAAGGCAAAGGTGAGGCTGCAGCACGAGAGGCTCGGGATGGCAGTGATGGAATTCCACCCCATCAGCAACAGAGCTTACAGAAGCAGCTTGACTTCCCCCTAAGCTTGTGCCTCTGTGGATTCTCCAACCCCTTCCTTCTCCCCGCAGCCGTGCACACACCACAGTCAGCTCCTTATTTAGTTTGGCTTTTACTGGAAAAGACGTTAAATAACATTTAAAATGTATTCGGTTTCCTGTTACCAAAGTGCATAACTTAAGCAGCTGATCGAGAGTCCCCTGGGAGCTTCCTTCCCCTCCTCTCATCAGGCACCCGACCCAGCAGCTTGTCTGCGGTCAGGTAAAGAACAGCTCCTGTGGCTTCGGGAGGGGAGAAGGCTGCAAACAAACCCTTTCCAATAGTGCAAATAACGTGGTACAGGGGAGGACGAACAACAAAGAGGCGGTGGGTGAAGGCTCCGTACCCCATGCAGGGCAAGCATCAGTGGCAGGGGAAGCGGTTTGGTTCTTCCAAAGGCCCCGACGCCATCAGTGCAGCGGCCGCAGGCTCGGTCCAGGGGTGCAGTGGTCATAGGAGGGATCACCAGCGGCTCCTTGCCCCCCTTCGAGCAGAGCCAGCCCATCACAGCCCGCACTGGCGGCACCGGGACCACGCTGCAGCAGTTGAAGGGGATGACAGTGGCTGGTGGTCACGTTCCTGCTCGCTCTATGGCAGCTGCTTCACCTCCCAAAGCCCACGGTCCTCAGGCCCGGTGCTGTTGCGGCAGGGGGAAGGCTGCTGCAGTGCTCTCCACGCTGCGCAGTGTTAAGGCTTTGATTCCTCGAGGTCATAAGCTATGAGGTTCCTCACTAAGCCAGAGCAGTGCTGGTTCCCAGCCCCGAGCCCTGCTCTGCTTTGGTGCTAGGGGAGTTAATGCGGTCGCGCAGGAGGTGCAGGGGTAAAGTACCTGTTGCCATAGGGAATCACAGTTCAGGCGCTGGGGGAGAGCAGAAGTGGTTTCCTTTGATGGTTTTATCCCTCTGCCCTTACCCTAAATGGAGGAAACTCCTCTCCAGGGAGCGGTGAGCACTTGGGAAGCAGCATGCGGGACACAGCAGCAGAGGAGAGAGGAAGGCAGAGGAGAAATCTGCACCTTCCTGGTGAGTGAATTGGATCTAAGGCGGCAAAGGGAGAACACAGGAACGGCTGCTCGAGGGCAGACCAACGCACCCAGCAACTACCAGCAAGAGGACGTAAGGAACGGCATGGGAGGTGTGGAGCACAGGCCACGTGTATTCAATCCACAGGTCGTTTCCTCATGGACTGAACCCATGGGAATGCAGTTGCTGCTGCCCTTATCTTCCGCAGCAGTGGTTTATTGGGTCTTCTTGTCTGATAGTGCTTATGTGCAGGATAAGAGGAGCTAAACGCGCTGACACCCAACCTCCTGCCTGTAAATAAGGAACATCATTCCCTCAAACACCAATGTCCTCTGAGGTGCCCTAGGAAATGCCGGGTGTAGGTGAGGTGACTTACATCAAGTGGCCACAACAGCATAGGGTGCTCACTGGCTCCCTGGCAAAGGCTGATCCAGTGTAATGCCTTGTGTCTGGTAGATCTCCTTCAGGACCAACAGAACGGTGTCCTCCGACTCCCTGGATGAGGAGGAGGAGATGGGAATTAGAAGGGGATGCTTCCCTCCACACTGTCAGGATGGCTGTGGTGGTGCTGGAGTAGGTGCAGCGCTCAGAACAGGTAAGGAATGGGCAAGAACTGCTCTTCCTCTACCCCTACCCACTGTCTGTGTCTGCGCTACGGGCAGAGTGCATCTTCATGACTCAGTTAAGGCTTTTCTTACATCATTGGCTTTAAAAGGGAAGGCACTCTGCTTCCATCAGCCGGGAATCTGAACCTTGAGCCTTACCAATAGCAGAGGTGCCCCTGCAGTGCAAACAGGTACTCGTTGAAGCTCTCTATCGGCTTCTCCTGCAGCACGTAGTCTATGCGATTCCCTCCGTTCAGCCTCCCCACGTTAATGGGGGAGGCCTCTTCCTTCACTGCGGGGGGGGGCTCCTCTGCCTTTGTGTCTGAAGGAAACAAAGAGCAATGTGGTTGAGCCCCAGGGCCCCAGCACCCTGCTCCATGGGCAGGTCACAGCACTGCATCCCTCCATGGGCAGGTCACAGCACTGCATCCTGCTCCATGGGCAGGTCACAGCACTGCATCCCTCCATGGGCAGATCACAGCACTGCATCCCTCCATGGACAGGTCATAGCACTGCATCCTGCTCCATGGGCAGGTCACAGCACTGCATCCTGCTCCATGGGCAGGTCACAGCACTGCATCCCTCCATGGACAGGTCATAGCACTGCATCCCGCTCCATGGGCAAGTCACAGCACTGCATCCCTCCATGGGCAGGTCACAGCACTGCATCCCTCCATGGGCAGGTCACAGCACTGCATCCCTCCATGGGCAGGTCACAGCACTGCATCCCTCCATGGGCAGGTCACAGCACTGCATCCCTCCATGGGCAGGTCACAGCACTGCATCCCTCCACGAGCAGGTCACAGCACCCCAATACCCACCTGGCTGCTTCTCCATGCTGGCCTCTGCCTCTGCTTCACCTTCAGTGCTCGCTGCCTCCAATGCTGGCAGTGGGGCGCGGGTGAAGGACTGCCAGGCCACCCGCAGGGACCCCAGGAGGTTGTTCTTCAGGTCCACGCTCATGCGAGTCAGCCCTTCCTTCAGCTCTGAAAGGCAGCAGGGGATGGGGTCAGGCTGGGGACCAGCCCAGCATAAGGAGAGCATAGAGGGAGAACCAGCAACCAGCATAGGGGGAGAGGGGTTCTTCACCCTACCTAAGTGCATCCTCTTCCTGCCCTTATGGTGGGGCAGCAGCATGGGCTCAAACTCCACATCTGGGACGATCATGGGCTCTATCCTGTACGCCACCGGGTCGAACTGTAGGAGGAGGAGGACAGTGAGCGGTGCTCCACGCGCCTCTCCCACTGGGAAGCTCTGGTTCTTATACCTACAGGGTGGAAGATGTTGAAGAAGCCTTTGCAGGTGGGCAGGCTGTAGTTCGGGTTGATGCGCTTCACTCCTCGCACCGTGAGGAACATCCCGATGGGTGACCCAAAAGCAAAGAAGATGCTGGGTTTGTAGTTCAGCTGAGGGTAGTTCGCTGACACCTAAGGAGAGATGGAGATTTGGGGGTGTTTCATGAGACGAGCTCCACGCTGCTGTCACAAGAACCTCGTTGCTGCAGTTAGAGCACGGTGCTGAGGTACCTGTCCTAAGCCAATGTCCCGGTATTGGCAATTCCTGCCATCATCCGCGTGGGCTGGGCTGGGCTGTGATGGGGACCTGCGCTCCTTGTGCTGGGGAGCTGCTGCGCTCTGGTCCTGCAGCAACACAAATGAGAAACCCACAAGTGTAGCTCCCGCAGTGAGCCCATGGGCAGGAACACGAGGCAGCATCCCAGGGCAGCATCCTGCTCCAGCTCCATCCTCTACCACCGTTACCAAGTCCTCCTGCGCTGTTACCACCCTTACAGACCACAGGATAACGTGATCCTGCAGCAGTAACAGCAGCAGTGTCGCCTGGGAACAGGTGGGAATGGAAAGCTGGGATGCTTGGACCCCGATGAACACAAGCCATGCAGAACACAAACCTGCGTCTCCCTCTTGGAGCTGATGTAATGAAGTATCTTCATTCTTGGTCCTAAGGGAATTCCCATTTCTTTCAGGTTTGCCTCTGTGCACAAGAACTGGAAAACAAGGAACCCAGAGTACAGGAGCAGGGTGGTGTGTGCTCCTCCTGCTGCGCTCCACGTGTACTTGGTACCCGGAAGATGCGCAATGGGTGAGAGTGGGAAGAAAAGCAAAGAGGAAACCCAAGAGACACCAGAAGAGGAATGCTCCTTACCAGTGCTTGCCCATCCATCTTCTCCTTCTCAAAAACCTCCCAGTATTCCCACAGCTCCAGCTCCTTCAGGATTGCTTTTACATCCTCCACACCCCTGTTGCTTGCTGCTGTCCTGGCCCCCTGTGAACAGCGCCATCAGAGATCATGCTTGTTGCTGCCTTACCTTCTCCTCTGCCTTTTGGATTGCCTCCCCTTCCCAAGCAGCAGCAGGAGCTTGGTTGGGTGATGCTGCACGGGGGCCCTCGTACCTCTTTGCGCTCATCCTCCTCAGGAGCAGCCTTCTGGTTCGTCAGGAGATCAAACAAAATGAGGGACCCTGGAAACCGGGCCCAGGCAGAGCATCAGCATCTGGGCAGGGAAAAGCCCCCACCCTTGGTGCTCCGAGCAGTTCCCTCGGGTGAAACCCCTTACCCAAGCTGTGCCCCGCAATGGAGACCCCCCCTTTGAAGAGCGGGTTCCTCTGCAGGAAGAGCTGGTAGAGGCGGTTCATTTCGGATGCCACCGTGTCCACGATGGTCTGGCAATAGGTGGAGCTGTTGTAGAAGAAAACGTCCAGGATGGTGTCGTTGATGAAGTGACGCAGGCGATTGATGCTCGGCAGAGTGATCCGCTCCAGGTCGCTGTGGGGAGGAAGAGGGAGCTGCAGTCAGGAGTGCCAATGAGGCCACCGCGGTCCTAAAGCAAAGCGTAAGCTCAGAAAGGGATCGTCACCATCTCAAAGGGCAGGGGCCGGAGCAGAGTGTGATGGGGAACGGCTGACGGACCCGGGGGGTTCAGATGGAGAAGAGAATGCTCAGGGGGAACCTGATCGCTCTCTGACAGGAGGATGGAGCCAGGAGGGGGCCGGGCTCTGCTCCCAAGGAACAAGGGATGGGACAAGAGGAAATGGCCTCAGCTGCACCAGGGCAGGGTTAGATGGAGCTGAGGAACAATTCCTGCCCCAAAGGGTGCTCAGGCACTGGAACTGCTGCCCAGGGCAGTGCTGCAGTCACCCTCCCTGCAACTGTTCACACACCGTGTAGAGGAGGCCCTCAGTGCCATGGGTCAGTGGTGGCCTTGGCAGTGCTGGGGTAACAGTTGGACTCAACCTTAAAGCTCTTTCCCAACCTGGCTCGTTCTATCCCTGTTGTAATCCAGGTGCGAGCATCCTGCTGACCGCAGCCCCGCGCTCACAGCTCCCCCTTCAGCAACCACGGGCATAAGGCTGTGCGTGCGCTCTGCCCTTCCCAGGATGGAGGAGGCGATGCTGGGGCACACTTACACATCCACCCCGGTGGAGTGCAGGGAGCTGTGCCAGTTGACGGGCAGGAACTCCACGCGCCCGATGTGCTGCTGCTCCTGGGCTCTCTTGAAGTGCGCCTGCAGCATGCTCAGGGAAACGCTCCTGAAGTCATTCACTGCAAGAAGAGCAGCAACCCTCACCCAGGGGAGGCTCCAGGGTGAGCCACATCCACAGGGCTTAATACAACGGGAGGAAAGATCATTACCGAGGGAAATCCCTCCCCCCAGGGGCTTTAATCTGCTGCCCTAAGACCTTCAGTCTTTAACTGAGGGAAGGCTCCATGTCCTTCCATGTGTGGTTACCGGATTCCACTGTCCCATCTGGAACAAGCCTCCCTTCCACGTGGGCAAGGCTTTAGCACCGCAGCAGGATAAGGAAGGTGCTCTTAGGAGTTTAAAACCAAGGAAGCTGTTGTGAGGGTGCGCGTGTTAGAAAGGGACTCCTAAGTGGCGGTGGGGGGGGGGGGAAATGAACTTGGAATGACTCAGTTCTGAGGGAGAAACACTGATTTCCTTCCTTCCACGTGGTTTTGCAAACGGGTTCATGGATGAACACACAGAATGGATGGTGTTAGAGCAGAGGTGTGTTTTATAGGAACCAGAGACTGAACATCTCAGCTCCTTTGATCCTTACAAGTTAAATCATGCCAGGCTTCCAGGCAGTTTCAGGATCGCCTCTGCTGCAGGACTGAAGCGCTCTAATAATGAGCAGGTCAGACCAGAGTTACTTGGTTTGGCACCCAACTCCAGTACTGAGCAGCAGAGGATGCTCGGAGCAGGATGCGAGCCCAGGGGCCCTTCCTGGTGCTCCCCACTGCAGCCAGCACGTTCGGCTGAGCACCAGGGTGCTGTGAACGCACCCTGAGAGCGTTCTGCGTTGTCCACACAGACGAGGGCTCAGCGGCTGCACCCAGAGCAGCGCATGGGACGCGCACCCATCCGGGTCTGCACCTACCGCACTGGACGATGCTCCTGAAGCGGATGTCGCAGGCTGGCCCGATCCCATGCACCACGAACACCAAGTGATCGATCTGCAGCGGCTCCCCTGGGGAGAGAAGAGCAATTCCCCTTGTCCCGTCCCTCCATCCCTTGTCCAAAGCCCCTCTCCAGGTTTCCTGCAGCCCCTTTAGGCACTGGAGCTGCTCTAAGGTCTCCCTGGAGCACGTTTGCTCCCACTCCTGAACTATTTGTCCTGCTCCATGGGACAAACAGGACAGTAGAGGAAGGCGAGGCTGCTCAACCCTTCTGTCACCATCCCGGCAGCTCATTCCCACCCAGTGTAAGGAGAGGGCTGGGACCATCTGCCCTGTGCCACCCAACCCGGCTCAGCAGCGACTCAGGTGGAGTTCTGTCTGGTTTTCCATCTCCCACACGCTTTAGTTTGCAAACCTACTTCCCTGATGGCACGCACGCATGGAAATGAAGGGGTTAGACTGGAATAACTGCCTGTCCTCCCCTTGGGAACGCATCCTGATGCCTGAGTGGGAGCTCAGGGGCAGCTGGGATGGGACAGAGCTGACACAGCTCCCAAGATAGGGAGAGCAGGGGCAGCAGAAAGCAGGAGATAACCCCTGTGTCCCTCCATGGAAAGAAACTCCCCTCCTTTACAAACACACTCCGAGACCTCGGGCAATTCCAGGCACTGCTCTGCTTTCCAGAGCCGGAATCACAACCCCTTCTCCCTGTGCGTCTGCTGCCCCTGCACATCAGTTACGCTGCAGGCTCTGGTGCTAGGAAGGATCCTGAAAACCATCACGGATCATGGGAGCTTGTGCCAGGCTTTTTGAGTGGCCGGGATGGAAAAGGCTTTGGATGGGAGGGAGGGAGAAGCGAGCTCACCATTGGGGATCTCAGCAGCGATGTTTTCCACTCCTCTCTTCACAGTCCGAGGTCGACCTTGCTCTGTAGGTGTTGAGCCCCACTCGTCGGAGGTGGCAGCGGGGTGGTAGTGCACCATCAGCTTGGAAACAAGAGCCTGTCATTGAGCTGCCCGCGGCTGAGCAGAGGGGATGCTCTGGTAGGTGACATGGGGTGAAGCAGGCTCTGCTGGCTCTGACACAGGCAGGAGAGGGTAATGATGGGGCAGAACTGAATGCTCAGCAGAGATGGGGAAAAGATCAGCTTAAAGCCACAGCAAAAAGCCAGCATGGGAGAACAACAGGGAGGTCCCTGCTGGTCCACACAAAGAGTCAAGGCCAAGCTGGAGCAACCTGGTCCAGTGGAAGGTTTGGAACTGGAGGAGCTTTAAGGTCCCCTCCAACCCAAACCATGCTGTGATTCTATGGTCACCAGGCACCTCCTCACCTTTGGGTTGTGCAGGATAATGATTTCCCTGCTAGGGGACTCCAGTTTCTTCTTCCACTCATCCTGGGTCACAGCGGTCATGTAAGCTTCCTATGGAACAGAACACCTGTGAGTCAGCTGGAAGTATTCCCATGAATATTCCACCACTTGGGATACTCCCCACCCATTTTATGGTATTTCTTATCAACACACATTGCGAAAGAGGCAGAGAAATCAGAAAGAGGGTCATCTGAGAATCCCCTGCAAGAGCGCTTCCAAGAAGCCAATAGCAGCAGCAGACTTCCAAATCCATTTAGATTTGCATTGTTTGGTCCATCGGAATAGACATCACTGCAAAGATGTGTATTTTTATACCTATACATATGTAGAGAAGTGTATATATATGATGTGTGTGCATATATATATGAGATGTGTGTGTATATATATATATGAGATGTATATATATCATATATGTCAGACTTCCAAATCCATTTAGATTTGCATTGTTTGGTCCATCAGAATAGACATTATTGCAAAGATGTGTATTTTTATACCTATACATACGTAGAGATGTATATATACATGATGTGTGTGTGTATATATATGAGATGTGTATATACATCTGAGATGCATATACGTATGTAGCTGCATCCTTCCAAAGTCTCCAAACCCACACTGTGCTCAGTGGCTTTCTCTTTCCCACATCCCCAACTCCCTTGGCTTGGCTGTGATTGCGGCGAGGATGATTCTCCCAGGGAGGGTCAATGCGGAGCCAGGGCAGGCAGGGGCAGGACAACCCGGAGCAAAGCCGCTTCAGGGAGGCTGCAGGCATGGAACGTGCAGCAGGAGGATGTGTCCTGGCTGGGGAGGGCAGGGGAAGGGGAGCAGCAGCCTGGGAGGGAGCTGGTGGCAGCGCTCACGGTTGCATTAATCGGCTGCGGAAAGGCCGTGCCAAAGCCTCTTTCGAGTTCATGTCCTCAGGCGTCACTGCGGTGCCAGTCACCCCGTGGGGAGTTTGGGACACCAGGGCCAGCGCTGGGACAGCTTCCAGTGTCTGAAGGGAGCTACAGGGATGCTGGGGAGGGACCCTTCATCAGGGACTGGGTAGCACAAGGGTGATGGGTTCAGACTGAATCAGGGGAGGTTCAGGATGGAGATAAAGGAGTTCTTTACTGTGAGGGTGCTGAGGCGCTGGCACAGAGAAGTGGCGAATGCTCCATCCCTGGCAGTACAGAGCCCTGGGCAACCTGCTCTAGTGTGAGGTGTCCCAGCCGATGGCACTGGATGACCTTCAGCTCCTTTCCAACCCAAACCACTCTGACTCGATGACAAGACGGACGCTCTGAGGAGAGGCTTTTTTTACCTCCAGCTCTTCACTGAAGGCCTCCGAGTAGGGAATGTACTTATTGTCCTTGTCTCCCTTGTAGAACCACGTGCAGCGGCGCACCTCGGACACCTCCTCCTCCCAGTACACAGCGACGCGCTGCCGCTTCTTGAGGTGCACATCATACCTCCCGCCTGACGTCGGGACGACCACGTCTTCCCTGTCTTTCCCTGCAGGAACCAAGGCCTGACGTTACGCACAGGAGGACCAGAGAGGCAGCTATCGGACTGCTGTGTGCCACAGCACAGCACAGGGATGAAACTGGGATATCTACGGGCAGCGCACACGAGCATGCATGAGCAATGGCTGTAGACACAAAGGTTCTCTGTACCCAAGCACAGAGAACAGCATCAGGGTCAGACTTCCCTCGGAGGCAAAAGGTAAGAAGAAGGCATTAAGCTACAACCGTCTTCCTATTGGAAAACATGAAGCCGCGGCCCTGGGAAGGGTGATGCTTCACGGTGGAGGTGCAGGGCTCCAGCCTCAAACCATTCCCCTCTAAAACTCCACACAGATCCCAGCACAGACTCCCAGTTCCATGAGTTCTGCTGCCTGTGGGCCCGTGCCAGGCTGTGCCCGGCTCAGCCTCTAATCCAGAGCATCCCTAGGGAGGGAGGACGGAAGCAGTGGATGCAGCGACGCTTTGAGGCGGGTGATGCTTGGTGGCACAAAAGGCCTCATGGCAAGTGATGCTGCTTGGAGCAGACCCCGGTGCTGTGGCAGAACCATCCAGGAGCAGGCAGAGCACCCATCACACGAGGAAAATCCCTACTGGAACCACCCTCCAGTGCTCTCCCATCACAGCTTTGCAGGGAGATGATGTATAATTTAGAGCACCTCTCGAGTGAATGAGGTCAGACCATTGAGTGCAGCCACAGCGTTGTTATTCACAGGTTTTCAGCAATAGGAGTAGGCACATTGCCCAAAAACAACTCCCAGCTTAAAATTCCCCAGGGGAACAACGTTGCATCCCCGATGGACGGCACGGATGTGCGCTGGGAATTGCCCTCTGATACTGGACACCGCGCACACCACACACACACACACCCCCCCCCAGGCCAGCTCCGTGCAATGGTTTTTAAGCGCAAGCACTGGGGCTGCAAACCCGAAGGGCAATGCGAAAACAGCAGCGACGGAGCTGGAGGGGAGCCCCCGGCCGCGGATGGAGCCGTGCCCCCGATGCGTGTGTCGTCCCCCCCCCCCGCCCCGTCGGGGCTGTCACCCCCGTACCTGCACCGTGCGCCTCCTCCAGGCGCGCTGAGTCCTGGGCGCTGAACGGGATCCAGCGCTCCCGCCCGTCCGTGACCTTGCAATAGAACCAGTGCGGAGCCACCGCCTCGTACCCGCCCGCGGCGTCCGGCTCCGCGCTGCCCGACGGGGGCTGCGCCTGTTGCGGCTCCCGGGCGGCCATGGCGCGGGGATGGGGCCCGGGCTCCGCTCGCAGCCCGCCCCCGGCACCGCGGCCCGGCCGCTGCCCGCCCCGCTCCTGCGCGCACGCGGCTCCGTGCGGCGCTGCCCGCACCGCGGCTGCCGCTACCGACGCGGCGGCTCCGACCCCGGCGCCAGCGCAGGCCCCGCTCTGGGAACGGCGACCGCCCAGGCCGGGGCGGTGCTCCCGGCGCGGCCCGCCCCGCACGGCGCCGTCACGAGTGGGGCGGGGCAAGTGGAGGGGCCCTGCCCGTAACCCTGCCTGCAACCCCTGCCTGCTGCCTGCAACCCAGCCTGCAACCCTGCCTGCAACCCCTGCCTGCTGCCTGCAACCCTGCCTGCAACCCCTGCCTGCTGCCTGCAACCCTGCCTGCAACCCAGCCTGCAACCCCTGCCTGCTGCCTGCAACCCTGCCTGCAACCCCTGCCCATAACCCTACCACAACCCTGCCTGCAACCCTGCCTGCAGCCCTGCTGGCAACCCCTGCCCCCAACCCTGCCCATAACCCTGCCTGCAACCCTGCCTGCAACCCCTGCCTGCAACCCCTGCCTGCAACCCTGCCTGCAGACACTGCCCGCAACCCTGCCTGCAACCCCTGCCTGCTGCCTGCAACCCTGCCTGTAACCCCTGCCCATAACCCTACCACAACCCTGCCTGCAACCCTGCCTGCAGCCCTGCTGGCAACCCCTGCCCCCAACCCTGCCCATAACCCTGCCTGCAACCCTGCCTGCAACCCCTGCCTGCAACCCTGCCTGCAGACACTGCCCGCAACCCTGCCTGCAACCCCTGCCTGCAACCCTGCCCACAACCCTTGCCTGTAACCCCTGCCTGCTGCCTGCAACCCCTGCCTGCAGACTTTGCCTTCTACCCTGCCCACTGCCTGCAGACTCTGCCTGCAAATCCCACCCCCAACTCTGCCTGCAACCCCTGCCTGCTGCCTGCAGCCCCTGCCTGCAACCCTGTCTGCAGACTCTGCCTTCAACCCTGCCCGCTGCCTGCAGACTCTGCCTGCAATTCCCACCCATGACCCTGTCTGCAACCCCTGCCTGGCGCCCACAACTCCTGCCCACAACCCTGTCTGCAGCCCCTGCCCGCAGTCCTTTTCACACCCCTACCCCTGGCCCCTGCCTGCACCCCTGCCCACAGCCACAGCTCTGGCAGCAGCCCGAGTAGGTCCACGTCCAAACGCGGTCCCAGGCAGGTGACGCCGGCTCTAATTAGGACTCCCTGGCCTAAGCCTTGATTTGGTGCTGATGGTTCCACCCCTGAGCCATTGCCTCCTGTGCGTGGTGTGGGCAAACACTGGGGCACGGGGTGCCCTGCGGCCGAAACCACAGGATGCTGATTTCATGTTTGCTTTCCCATCCTTCCGTGCCCTTTTGGCCTTTGCGGGGATTGGGAAACCCTCTGCTCTGACGTGTGCTGCTCATAGGAGCAACCCGGGAGGAAGAGCTTGGTTCCTGCAGAGAGGAGCCTTGGGATAGAGCCAGGCGCTCTCATCGGGGCTTGGTGATGGCGTGGATGCTGTAAGAGAAACCAGGAATTGCCATCCCAGCGCTCACCTCTGCCACAGCCATCGCTGAAGTGCCCAAGCCCTCAGTTCTGCAGCTGATCCCTGCTCTTTGGCTCAGCTTGGGGGAGAGCATCTATCTGCCTAAGGACCAGATCCAGCTCTGTCTCCTCACAGAGCTCTGTTGGTTGTAAGGATGCTAACAGCTATTTCAGGTTCTAGAGATGGTTACTGCCATCTCAGGTTATTGGTAACAGCTATTTCAAGTCACAGAGATGGAAACCTCCGTTTCAGCCCACTCAAGGTTTACATAACCCTCTGCCAAATCCTTCCCACACGCAGGAACTTCAGCTCCGGAAGAGGATCTCTCTAAAGGAATATGTTACCTCCGTAGGTTCAGCACTAGAACACAAGGGAAGAAACCCTCCTCCTCCTGGGTTCTGCCTTGCTGGAATGCCACGCACGTGCTTCCAGCTCTCCTTGTGATAAAGGCATCGCTCTCTGGAAACCTTTGTCCCAGTCCACAGAGCACTGGTGATGCAGCAGCTGAGCACGGGGTTTGGAATCTCTCCTAACCGACTGCATTGCAGGGCCCACACTCCTTATGCAGCTGAACCTACCTACTCCTTTCCCTGGCAGCTGATAGGGGAGGGAAACGTGTATTGGAGCAAAGAGGATGCAATAAGCAATGCAGGTTTGTTCCTGATGGGATCCTTGCTCCTGAAACACACACAGAAAGGGAAGATGCAGTCAGCTCCTTGGATTCCAGGCTGCCCAAAGCTGGCTGCAGGCAGTGATTTGCTGTCAGTGCCACATCCTCTATAAAGCCGCAGGACTGTCCTGGAGAAGTCACTCTGCACGGATTGATTTTGCTTTCCCTGTTGAAACAGGACTTGCACCACCTCTTGCGACAACACATTCCAGGCTTTTTGGCTGATCCCGCCCGAAGGGAATCCAAAAGCTTGATTTCGACAGCTACGCCAACCGAATATAACAACACATGTGGCAACAGGAGGGGAAAGAGCTCCCCAGAGCACAAATGCTCCATCCCTACCACACAAAACAAACCCAAAGCACAGCCTAATTCCTGCTGGCGCTGCTGCCTTTATCGGAGAAAGAGCAGTGGCATTCCCTGGGGCTGGACCATTGCCTTCCATGAGCTCTGCTAACCAGGACAGTGATTTACATCCCCAGTACAGCCACTCAGAAGTCCTATTCTCAGCCTGACAAGAGGATGGAATCAAATCGCATCCAAGCGCTTACACATCCCCCGGGACACTCGTCTCCTCCTTGGCTCACCTCATTCCTGCAGGCTGACAGCCACATGCGCTCACAGACACATCCAACGAGCAGCAAAGGTCAGTCCCTTGCACACAGCCCCGTCTGGGAATGACGTGGGATCTACCCGGGTGCCTCGAGGACACGGGCTGGCCATCAGAGCCAAGGGTGATGGCTCCTGGAGCATCTGTGGTGCTCGGGAGGCGGTGGGAACCCCGAAGCAGGCACTCTCAAGAGGTAACGTGGCCGCAGAGACAGCCTGGCTGGTGCTTGGCCTGAGTTACACAACCTCCCCATAGGTTCCTTTCAAAGAGAAGAGACTTTGAGACACCCTAATTACAAAACAACATTCAAAAGGTGTCAGGGTTTATTATCTCGTCACACAGAGCAATGAGTCACTCCACGTGTGGTGCAACCAGAAGGTTAACAGGAGGATGGGCTGTTCCCTTCCCCAACGGCCTCGGCAATGGGATACCTGCAGTACGTGGGAGGATGTTACCATTGAAAAGTGGATTTTCATCCAAGTGACCTGGAAAACATTTCCCAGCATCCCATTGTTTCAGGATGCCCTTCTCCAACCCCATTCTTCTGCTCACGCCTCTCCTTTCCAATGGCAGGACAATGGGGGTCACCATGCACTGGCTCATCAGGACAGAGGAGGCACAGCACAACACAACGTCAGCTTGCAGCCATGAGCTGCCGACATGGTCCCTTTGTGCAGCACTTCAGTGTTGAGTGCACTAAAGCCAAAGGATACCCCACAACGACACAGAAGGTGAGGAAGCGGAAGATGCCCATAGTGAAGGACAAGCCTCAGGTCATGGCTGCACGCTGCAGTGTGGTTGGTACCGCATCTCACAAGCGTTTTGGCTCTCTGAGGAAGGGCTGTGGCTACAGATTGGGCCTGTACAGCGATGGAGATGGAGAGGATGCAGAGCCCTCTGGGTCTCCCCATGGAGACCTTTACATCGTAGGTACCTCGGTGGTTCTGCTTCTCCAAATCAACAATTCAGTCTATGGCTTCAAACCTCTTTTAGTTCATCTATTGCCAAGTTATCAGCTGGGGCTGAGCTCCTGGGGTTGGGTTTCGGTGGCTTTGTTTCATTTTGAAGTCAGGGTTTATTGCTATTCCATTGTCAACAGTGGGTAGCAGAGGTTTAACTCTTTGGAAGCTCCACACCAGGCCGCGTGTTGTGGCTGATGTGCTTTCACAATCCCTTCCTTTCCAGTTTTTCCAGTATGGCCTGAATTCTATGGACGGATTCCTTCCTGGCCTGCCGAACACTGTGCTGGCCACCAGTCTCCACGGAATCCAGTTCCAGCAGCAGCTTGGTCAGCATCTCCTCCAGCAGCCGGTAGGATTTATCCGTCTTTTTCCCTACAAACTCATCCACCTCCTCCTCCAGCTCCTCAGCCTCCCCCATAACATGGAGGATCCTCTGAATTCCCGGCTGGATGGCTGCGGAATGCACTGCAGGTTGGTGCTCACCAGGTTTAAGCTCCCTGTTGCCAGCCCAAGGCTTCCGAGGCGCGCTGTCATAGAGCTGGGGCTGTGCACTGTACTGCACCTTGGGGTGCGGGGGGGCTGGTTTGTGGTCATTCACTGTCCCACAGGGCTGGTGATTGCCATCGGGGTAGTAGCTGTGATGATCTGTACCGTGCTCAGGTTTATCATAAGCAATGTCCTAAGGCAGGAGGAGAAAAAGCCTTTTAAGTGCATTTGCCTAAAAGCCAACGGCTTCTCTCTTATCTGACACTTGCTTTGAGCTGTGCTCGGGGGGGGGACAGGGCAGTGATACGGGCAGCATCTTCTACACTGTCACATGCCGTGATGCTATAACACACCAGGAATCAAGTCCTGCCAAGAGGTCCCAAAGAGACACAGGACCCACACCCCAGTCCTGGACCACTAAAGAGCGCATCCCAGCAGGAGGAATGTGGTTGGAAGCAGCGGGAGCTGCTGAATGAGGAGGGGACATGTCAAAGAGGTTCCAGCAGGGTCCTGTTTGGGTATCGCAAAGACGCTTCTGCGCAGCTAGCTGTTCCCAAGGGACAGCAGCGCCCATCCCTAAATCCCTGCTGCAGAGTCATTTATCTCCTGATCAAACCCAGACATGAACAGACCACACCAAAAGCATCCTTTCCTTCTGGTTGTGGCTTAAAACATTCCTCAGTAAGGGATGGCTGTGCCCAAAACAAGCACTTGAAGAGCAATTCCAGAGGCTGCAGATTGGCCCTCGGGGAGTCCCATGCTCTTCACTGCTTGCGAGAGGTGTGAGACAAGGGCTGACCCATTTCCCTGCCCCGGGATGCCGGATGTCTCCAGTGCCTTTCTGTAGCTACAGCCCTGGCTTTTGGTCTCGTGTATGCAAAGAGGTGGTTTCGCTGCAGTACTTGGATCCCTGCTGCTTTGTTTCTACCTAAGTGTGCTCAGGGAAAAGGGCATTCCCAGGAGACAGAGGCAGGGTCTGAGGAGGTCTGCCCACAACCACGATCCAGCATCACCTTGTACTGCATCACTGCATCAGCATCAACGCTACCTTTGAGTCCCATGTGGTGGGGTGGGAAGTCGCTCCGCTGCTGGTCCAGGATGGGTGCGAATCGGCCACGAAGGGGTTCCCATGCACTGAAGTGGAGGTCCACGGGTACCGCGGTTGTACCCCATAGACAGGGTGAGGAACCCACGTGTCCTCCAGGGCTCTGGGCTGTGCTGCAGGGGTGACCCCTGCGCTGCTGTCTCCATAGGGATACTGTGGGATGGGCATTCCCGGTGTCTGCAAGAGGAGGGGAGGAATAGGAGGGGAGGAACAGGAGTTACCCCTGGAGTCACTGCAAGCACTGCTCCCTCCAGGCAGCCCCACCGACAACCTTGCTGCCTGGTTCCTGCTTTCCTTGCCCTCAACCTTGGAGTCTCTGTAGAGACATTGGAAGTTTCCTTATCTCCACCCTGAACTTCCCCCGTTTCAGTCTGAACCCATCACCCCTCGTCCTATCGCTACAGTCCCTGATGAAGAACCCGTCCCCAGCATCCTCGCAGCCCCCTTCAGACACTGGAATTGGGCTCTTACCTGCGGTGGGGAGTAGCTGGGACCCTGCTGCCTCCGAAGCGAGGAGCCCTCATTGGGACCATCCGATGCTGTGTAGCTCCAGGGGGGAGCCGGTGATGGGCACCGGTACCTGCCCGCGGGCTCGGAGGGGTAGGGGGGCCCGGAGCAGTGGTACCCCCGTGTCTGCGGCAGCCCCGTGTAGTGCGGGGCAGCGCCAGGAGGGTAGGGGGGGCTGTAGGCTCCGTTGGCATAGGGAGAATCCATCGCCTGGGAAGGAGGGAAGAGCAGAGGAGAGGTCATGGGCTGTGGATATGAGGCAAAGGGACCCTTCCCGCAGCGTTCTTATAGTCCCCAAGCTGGGTTTCGTGCTCTGACGTTGGCCACCGTCAATGAACACGTTTGAGTCACGCTTTGGTCACAGCACAGGGGACGTTGCAGCAGGTTCATGTGGCCGGAGGGCTCAATGGCTCAGAAATACACCTCCATTTCCCCCCAGCAAACAGCTCTGAGGAGCTTCAACCACGTCACGGGTGGATGAAAACCGCTCCAGGAACGTTCGTTTCCCCTTTCAGTCTGCAAAGAGAAATGAGGCAAGAGGACGAGATCCACCAGTTCCGGGGCCTTGAGGGCGTCCTGATCCCCCGAGCTGCAGGAGCACGAGAACATGGGATCATGGAATGGTTTGGGTTGGAAGGGACCCATAAAGCCACGGGCAGGGACACTTTCCACTGGAGCAGCGTGCTCCAAGCCCCTGTGTCCAACCTGGCCTTGGGCACTGCCAGGGATGGGGCAGCCATCCCTGGGGATGGGAGATGGGGCTTCTCCGTTCAACCCATCCCAGTGTCCCATCACCCTCACAGCGAAGAACTGCTTAAAGAGCCCATCTCCATCTCCCCTCTGGCAGGTTAAAGCCATTCCCCTTGTCCTGTCCCTACAGGCCCTTGTCGACGGGTGGAGCTCACGGTGCCTCCCCATAGCTTTGGGCACAGTTTTTCCCCATGAGCTGTTTGACGGAGGAGAGATCGCATCATCTCCGTGCCGCGTGTGGGATCCAACCTGCGCATCCCATGGGATTAGGACGAGCCCCGTTTGTGTCTGCACAGCAGGAGCAGGGCGAGCAAAGCCTCTGTCTTCACACGGCGTTTGTGCAACAGCCCCTAAAAACCGCTATTGCTGCAATAAACCCAAATGGGCCCCAAGGAGCAAATGGCAGCACCGGAAAACAACGGGAACGGGGATGCTTTTTCCCCGCGGGAAGCGCGGCTCCGGTGGGATGCGCGGCTCCCACCGCCCATCCCGGCTCCCGCCACCCGGGGCCGGCAGCATCTCCCCGGCGATCCCTGCGTTCCCAGCGGCGTTCACCTTGGACGGCGGCACCGGGGCCGAAGCTTCGCCCCGCCCGTTTGAACGCGTTTGTACCCGCGGCAGCACCTGCCCGAGGTCCCCACCTCGGGGATGCCCTTAACGCGAACGGATCCGTTTGGAACCCGGGGGATGCGCGGCGGCCCCGCGGGGTCGCGCCCGCCCCAAGGCCCCGCTGCTGCCCCAGCGCACGCAGACCGCGGGTGCCCCGCCGGGAGCGGAGCGGAGGGATCGCGGCCGCCGCTTCCCCCGCTCCCCGTTACCTGCGCCGCTGCCGGCGGGCGGTAGGACCCGGGGGGCCACTGCGGGCCCGGCTCGGAGACGCGATCGCAGCGCTCCATGGCCGCCGCGCCGCCGCCCCGCCTCACCGCCAATCAGCGGCGCGGCCCCCACCCCGGGCTGACCAATCAGCGGCCGCCCTGCGCGCACGGCTGGCGCGCCTTAAAGGGGCAGCGCCACCGCGGGCTCCTCCCGGTTGCGAGGCGGTTCCGGGGCGGCGGCGGCGGCAGCACCGGTGCATGGCGGTGCTTCCGCTGGGGGAAGCGCCATGAACTACATGCCCGGCACGGCCAGCCTCATCCAGGACATCGACAGTGAGTGCCCCCCCCCCGCCGGGCTCCATCCAGCGGACCCCCCGTTCCCTATGGATGCTGAACCCCGTGGGGATGCTGAGCCCCTTCATCCCGCAGGGAAGCAGCGCCCCTTGGGCACCTGATTGCCCACCGTTGGGTCCCCCGCGCTGTGGGTGGGGGTCCGGGGGTGTTCATCCCCACGCGTGGTCCTGTCTGAACCCCCCCCCCGCCCCCCTTTTCTCCTCCTATCCCGCAGAGAAGCACCTGGTCCTGCTGCGGGACGGGCGGACGCTCATCGGGTACCTGCGCAGCATCGATCAGTTCGGTTCGTGAGCACCAAAGTGGGGGGGCTTTGGATGCGCTCCGGTGCCAGGGGTGTGCTGGGGCGGGCAGCGAGGAAGAGGAGGAGGAGGAAGAAGAGGAGAGCCCCATAGGTGCCCGTTTGTACGGGCTGGGTGATGCTCCCGGGCTCATTGGAGCAGCTCCCGTCCCAGACAGTAAAGAGGGAGTTTGGGTTTAGTGGGAGTTCCCTGTTTCAGGGTCTCTGCTTAATGCAGTGGCTGTATTGACCCCACTGTGTGCTGGTCCTGAGCAGGAATATGCATTTCTTCGGTTAAAACCAGGAGTTTTAAAAGGAGTCAATTGAGTGGTGAGTGCAGTGATGTGATTGCAGGGTTCGAGTGTGCTTGTGCTCTGCGTTAAACACCCATCTGTGTTTAATCCCCCTCCTCCCAATTGCACCCAGCACTGATGCTCCAGCATCCCTTTATTGGGCACAAATGGATGGAGACACCCATGGTCGCTGCCTGGAACCTGATAGCGCTGCCATGGGCATATGGTGCTGTGGTCTGTCCTGCCTGCGCAGGCTGTGGGTGCTGTATCCACGGGAGATGGTTGGTGCCATCAGTGGTAGGACTCAGGGGACCTCCCACCACCGCTGCCTGGGGTGGGATGCTCTTCATAGCTACAGAACAGGGTGAAACCTGTCTTGTTCTCTCTCTGCAGCAAACCTGGTGCTGCACCAGACTGTGGAGCGCATCCACGTGGGCAAGAAGTATGGGGACATCCCTCGAGGCATCTTTGTTGTGAGAGGAGAGAACGTTGTTCTGCTGGGGGAAATAGTAAGTGAGGGGCTCTGCTCCCTGCTCCCAGCAGCAGCCTGGGACCGAGCTGGGGGTGTTTGTGGTGGCACGAGTGTGGTGTCCGTCAGTTAAAGGTGGTCCCATTGCGAGGGCTGAGGTTTGAGCCCCATCCTGGGGGCAGTTCAGGCTGAGCCCCCGTGAATTTGCTGCTGTTTGTGTCTTGCTTTCTTGTTTGCACCCCAAGAGCCCTCTCCCGTGGACGCTGTGCTGGGGGTCCCTGGCTGCGTCCCCCCACATCGCCTTCACCTTTAGGTGGGCACAGTCTTCACCGTGTGGCCTGCACGTGCAAACCTGCGGCCATGATCCACGCTGGACCCAAGCACTTAACTGCCTTCGAGGGAGCTCCTGCTCACCTCAGCATCCATCCTACCTTTGGGAAGAGCACTGGAATGCGCTGTCCGTGGCACCGCTCTCCCCAGGATGCACTTGGCATGGGCAGCATCAGCCCAGCTCCGAGAGCATGGAGCATCCCATGGGCGTTGCTGCTGAATGGGCTGTTTCTCCGGCAGGACCTGGAGAAGGAGAGCGATACCCCCCTGCAGCAGGTCTCCATCGAGGAGATCCTGGAGGAGCAGCGCGTGGAGCAGCAGGCAAAGCAGGAGTCGGAGAAGCTGAAGGTGCAGGCACTGAAGGAGCGGGGTCTCTGCGTCCCGCGGGCAGACACTCTGGATGAGTACTAACCCCTCATCGCGAGGGCATCCTTACGAGCCGCAGCGCTCTCTGTGTTTCCGCATTGGGTTTTCCATGGCACAGAGGAGGAAATGATGCCTTTGGCTCCTCTCCTTGCATGGAAGGAGGAGGAGGAGGAGGGAAGGCAGGCGCCTGCCCCATGCGCTATGGAGCACAAGGGAGTGTGTTCGGGAGGAGAACCACTTTGGTCCTCTTGGGTTGGTTTTGCTTTTGTTCCTCCTCACATGACTCTGGGGGAGTTTTCCCTTGGCCTGTAAATAAATCCTCAGTCTCCACACGCAATGGCTCTGCCTCTGTTCCCCTGCATCCGCATCCCAGCGCAGGACCCTCTGGAACAGGGAGCGGGGTCCGGGTAACCCCCAAGGAGGGCAGTGGCTCCCCCCACAGCTGAGTGCACTGATTGCTAATTAGTGCTGATGAAGAGCTGCTGCAGCATCTCCTCCCCTCCGTGCAGCAGGTAGGAGGGTCCTTTGTGCTGTGCTTGTTCCCATCCCGTTCCAAAGGGATTGGATTTGGGCAGGAAAGAGCAAACCTGGGTGCTGAGTGAGGGCTTTCTCCTTCCCAAGCACCTCGGTTTAAGTAGGATGAGCCCAGCTCATCACATTCACACAGGGGTGAAGCCCCCATAGCCAAGGTTGGGGTCCTCTCTGCCCTACAGCTCCCTTCTGGTGCTGGTGGGGGGGAAGCAGCCTCCCCGTGGACTTTGTCCGGGTGGGATATGGTGAGTTTAGTGGGAGAACAGGAAAAACAAGGGAATACCCTTTGTGCTTTAACAATGGAATAAAAGGGGGGTTGGAGCTGGTGGGGAACCCAAATCCCCCATGAGGATGCAGCTGATTTGGGGGTGAGGCGTGTCCTGTACCTGGGATGAGGGTGGGATGGGGCTCCCTTCCATTGGGGCTGCAGGAGGAGGATGATAATAGGGATGAAGGCTGGTGGTCCCACTCCCACCCTGATCCATACCAATCCTGTTCCCATTCTGCATCCTGGGTCCCCTCCCTGCAGGCATTGTGGTGCTGCCGGTGCCCTCACCAGGAGAGAGAAGTTTGGCATTAGCACTGATGCTTCCATCCCATGGGATGCGCGACCCATGTGGGCTGGAGCCTTGTGTGAGCTGGAGCTGGATAAAGGGGTTTTGGCCTTGGGATGAGGTTGATGACAGTCTGTGATGATGCAAGAGGTGCTGGGATATGGGAAGCGGAGCAGGATGAGGGCTCGGTCAGAGCCCCCTTCACCAAGGCCTGCCCTGGGATACACAGGGATCATATATGTTCCTTTATCCCCCTTTCCTTTGAGGTCCCCTCGCAGGGCTGAGCCAGGGATATGTGTTGGGATGCAGGAGATAAGCATCATTTGATATCACTACAACAAACAGGTTAAAATCCAAGAGGATCATTGTGTGCTGGTGCCTACAGAGCCCACTGGAGAGGCAGGGAGGGAACTGTGCTGGGAATGTGCCCCTGTGCCTGCCCACTGTGAGGTCAAGGATGCCCATGGATGATGGATGCAGGGTCCTTGGTATTGCAGCAGTGGGTGGTGGTACCCAGCTGAGGATGCTATTAACGGGGTCAGATGGGACAGGAAAAGTGTTCGGTTCCTTATCCTATTCTTATCCCTAAACACGAGAACATTCCCAGACCTGCACGTAGGAAACGGCGATGCTTGTCCATCGGTTAAGGGACATTTCAGACACTTCCAAACCAACCTGCAAGCGTCGGAGCCGCGCTTTCCTCTGAGGAACCCAGTGCAGAGCCTGTTGGAGGCTGCATGGACCTGGTTTAGCTGCGTTTGTGCATCTCTGCCCCCAGCACCTTTGGTTCCCATTCTACTCCGTTCTGTGCCTGTGTGAGCGTTGTCAGTGGTGGGATGCGGAGGGTCTGATGGGGGTTTTGAGGCTGAAAGCTGCAGACGCAGCCATGTGGTGGCTTTGGGGGGGACATGGGGGGTGTTTCGTGGGGCTGTTTTGCCTCCCCCAGTGTTTTCTCCCCCCTCCTGCCCCACAGATGTGGGTTGGAGGGCTCTGCACCCATCCCGCCGTGGGGCTGTGCTGTATCCCCTTGCTGGTACACAGGATGCGGCTCCCTTTGTCACCAGCGGTGGGTCCAGGCAGGTCACTGGGACCTCAGCCTGCCCAGTGCAGGGGTTGATGCTGGATGCATGATGGGCTCCATTGGCCAGAGCATCCTGGACAGGCACCTTCCCAGAGCCTGAGGTAGGTGCTGGGACCCGAATCCCATCCCTGATGCCTGTGGTACCCTGGGTGCTGGGCTGTTGTCCCTTCCCTTGCAGGCCCATTGGATGCACCCCTGAGGGGTGCCTGAGGAGCTGGTGAGGGTCCTGGGGTTCCCAGTTAAACCAGTCCCTGCTATGGGGGCTCTGGGTGGCTTTGGGCACAGCTTCCTCCAGGCAGTTCTGGGGGCCATGGACCATGTTGGGGGGTCCCCCCTGCTCTCCATAGACCCATTGGGGTGTATTTGGGACCCTGGAATCACCCCTGTGTGGGGCTGCAGCACTGGGATCAGGGGAGTTTATAGGGGATGTCCCTATAAACACTTGGGAAGGGGATGGTGCAGCTCAGGTGGCTTCCCCTTGATTGCACCTCCATTGATGGGAGCACAAGATCCCGATGGAGAGCATCAGCCGCAATGGACAGGAGCCGTCCATGGGAGCAATGGGACCATTCCCATGTGGCAGGTGGGACCCAAACCGTTCCTTATGGGAGCGGAGGGAGGCGATGGGGCTGCGTTGTTGCTGGTGACCTCCCCGTTGTGCAATAGCAGGAGGAAGGTCAGATCCCGCAGGAGGGAGCCAGGGTTGACGTCAAGGGAAGCAGCTGGTGATGGGAGCTGGGCCATAACTCATCCCAGGAATGGCATTTTCATCCTTGACTCTTATCACTGCTCTGCATTGCCCACTGCTCCCAGCCCCGGGGCAGATAAACCGGCCTCGGGGGGAGGTTCAGGGCTGCCCCTCGCTCCCAGCCCCATGACGTGCCCCATGTTCAGCTGTATAGGGCTGACAGAGGGGCTGTGTTGGTGTGGGGCTGCGTGGGGTCCTCCAGCACACTCGTGTCTATGCGGTGTGCCTGAAGCATCCCCGTGTTCCTGTATCCCGGGTACCACCATCCCAGTGGCGCTGGATGTCCTGTTCTGCGCTTGAACCTATGTGTTGGGGTCTAATGTGATGCCACAGCAGTGGGGTCTGGTCCCCATGGAGGGAGCTCTGGGGTGTTGTTAGCTGCGGATGGGCTGAGCCTGGCGAGATGGTGCTATCCATCATTATCCATTCTCTTATTATCCATTGTTATCTGTTCTTATCCCTTGTTACCCGTCAGGATCAATCGTTATCCACTGTTATCCATGGCTGATCCATCCACGAGCACGCATCCACCCCTGTGCAGCGAGGCAGCTGCGCAAGGAGCCGGCTCCGGCCTTGGCCCCGTGGGTCCTGCCGTAAGCGATGGCTCTTATCTCCCTGCTGACGAGCCAGCATCCTTCAGCCGCCGTACTTAAGGCCGAGCACCCGCGGGGCTGGAGCAGAGCAGCTCCCACCACCGAGAGAGGCAGGAACCCAGCACCGGGATACCCAAGGGCTCCATCCGCACGGGAAGATGCTGCCGGCGACGTTCAAGCTCTGCGCTGCCATCTCCTACCAGCACCTGCGGAACATGAGGGGTGAGGGTGTGAGCAGCCCCGCTGCAGGGCTGGATGGAGGCCATGGGGATGGTCTCTCCATCCCATGTTGGGTTTGTGTTGTGTCTCCATCACCTCTTTTTTGCTGTGATGGGGGCCGAGGGGGATGCTGCTGCTGATGTGGAGGGTAGCGATGGGCTGCGAGGATTTTGTGTTCTTTTAATCGGCTTCTACACCATCCCTGGCTACCCATGGGGTTGCCCCTTGGTGTTTGCAGGCTGGAATCTGCTCCCCATGCAGCAGAGCCTGGGTTTGCTCCGGACCTCCTGTCCCAAAGCCTCTCCCTGTGCCTGTGGGGACAAGGCAGATGCAGAGGCTTGTTCAAGGTGTTCGAAGGGGGGGTAGAAGCCCCCCGGTGCTGGGGGTGACACTGCTCTGCCCCTAGGGCTCAGAAGACAAGCGGCTCTCACCATCGGCCAGGAGCTGAGCAAGCTCGTGTGCCGCAGCCCCGGCCCCGGGCCCTGGATCAGCCACGTGCGCAGGAGGAGCTCCTTGCTCAGTGAGTGACCTGCAGTGGGCTCTGACCCTGTCCATCCCCGTGTCCATCCCCATGTCCATCCCTGTTTCCATCCCCATTTCATCCCCTTTCCATCCCCCTTTCCATCCCCCTTTCCATCCCCCTTTCCATCCCCCTTTCCATCCCCCTTTCCATCCCCCTTTCCATCCCCCTTTCCATCCCCCTTTCCATCCCCCTTTCCATCCCCCTTTCCATCCCCCTTTCCATCCCCCTTTCCATCCCCCTTTCCATCCCCCTTTCCATCCCCATTTCATCCCCTTTCCATCCCCCTTTCCATCCTGTTTCCAGCCCCATTTCCAGCGCCCCCCTTTCCATCCCCCCCTTACATACTCCTGTACGGAGTGGTTGGGGAAATCCTGCTCATGGGCAGCCTGTGCCTGTGAAGCGCAGGCAAAGCAGGGATGGAGTTGCCTTCCCTATGTCTGGAGCAGTGGATTTGATGCAGATGCAGCTTATCCAGTGGTGCACATTGGGTGTGTGAGTGTTCTTACGCTGCTGGTGTCTGAACTCTGCAGGCTCAAGGCTGGAGGAGAAGCCCTTCAGCGAGATGGAAATGTCTTACATCAAACAAGGGGAAGAAGCGCTCCAGAAATCCCTGAGCATCCTTGGGAACCAGGACGGATGGAAGATGGAGACGGAGGTGGTAGGTGCCGTGTCCCGCTGCAGGCTGACCCGGTCCCCCTGTCCGTGTGTGTGATGGGAATCCCGCATTCCCTTCTCCAGCAGAACGGAGACAAAGTGCTGAGCAAGGTGCTCCCGGATGTGGGGAAGGTTTTCCGGCTGGAGGTGGTGGTGGATCAGCCCCTGGATGCGGTGTACAGTGAGCTGGTGGACAACATGGAGCAGATGGGAGACTGGAACCCCAACGTCAAGGAGGTCAAGGTAGGAATGGCACCCTGCCACAATGTGCTGCTCTCAGTGGTGTCCCCACTGCAAAGGATCTCTCCAGCTTTCCTTTGGGAATGGGGAGGGCAGAATTTATCCTACTGGGGGCATGGAGCTTGTCCTGCTGTAATCACAGCACTGCAGAAGTGAGTCTGTATCAGCCTGAGTGCTACTTACTCTGCATGAAATGCACTGGACTTCACTGCAGGGTAGCAAAGGGTGTTAGGTTAGAGGAGAAACAGCAGCACAGAGCCCCAGGGTGCAGGGAGCATCACTCCGCTGCTCCAAGCAGCTCTTTCCTATTGGAATAAGAGAAGCATTAAGAGAAACCCCTTCCCTTTTGCAGTGCTTTGAGCACTGCAGAGTTAACTCTTTGACTCCTGAACTTCCCAGATCCTGCAGAGGATCGGCAAGGACACGGTCATCACCCATGAGAAGGCGGCTGCTCCCCCCGGGAACATCGTTGGACCCCGGGACTTTGTGAGCGTCCGGTGCTCCAAGAGACGTGGCTCCACTTGCGTCCTGGCTGGAATGGCCACACAGTACGGAGCCGTGCCGGAGCAGGAGGGCTTTGTAAGGTAACTCCAGTTTATGGTCACTTACATGGAATGTCAGAGCCATGCACGAGCTTGGAGCAATAGGGTTTGTCTTAGGTGGGAGCTGTTGAGGAAATCCCAATTCACGGCATCATTTGGGTTTAAAGGGACCTCGGGAGCTGATCCAGTCCAACCTGGAGCAGGCAGGGCTGGAACGTCTCTCTAGAGACATAAACCATGCTGAAGTTTAGTTTATGTGGTTCAGTTTATGGCCATTGCTCCTCACCCTGTTGCTGAGACCACTGAAAAGAGTCTGGCACCATCCTGGCACCCACATCACCCCAGGGATGCTTTCAGCCACTGCAAGGACACCAGTGGGGACACCGGATGTGTGTCCCAGCAGCAAGGCTGAGAGCGGTCCCCAAGGGCAGAACTTGGGGGGGGAAGAAGCCCAGCAGCTCTTTGGGCTGTACCTCCCCTATATTCACACAGTGTTCTGGCACCGCTGTGATCTTTGAGGCTCAAAGTTGGTCCCTGACACGCACCCCTGTCCCTTGCAGAGCAGAGAACGGCCCCATGTGCATGCTGCTGCGCCCGCTGCCCGGCCGGCCCTCGCAAACCAAGCTCACGTGGCTGCTCAGCATCGACCTCAAGGTGAGTTCTGCTTCGAAGCCCAGGCAGGAGCTGCGCTCGGGGCAGGTTCCACTCACGGGCTCTGTCTGCTCCTCTCCAGGGTTGGCTGCCCAAGAGCATCATCAACCAGGTCCTGGCCCAGACCCAGGTGGACTTTGCCAACCACCTTCGGCAGCGCCTGGAGCGGAAGGCAGCCACGCAGTGCTGACCATGCGGCCTCAGGCTTCGGCCGGGGGGGGGGGTGGAAAAGAGGGGAGCTTGTAGTGGGCAGACAATGTAATCAGAGCCTGTGCTCATTAACCGAGGCCTTTAATAGTAGACACTGCTAATTAACACCTGAATAAAGCTGTATTTATTGAACTAATGACTTAGTAGGGGCCTGAGCATAAACTTCTGCTAAGTCAAGTCCTGCATTTGCTCCACTGGCCCCTGCAACCTCCCTGATTAATGACTATTAATAAATAAAGCTCCAATGATGGGTATTTACTATTAAAGGCCTTGGCTACTTAGTTGTTAGGGAGGTCTCAGGCACCTGAGTGGGAAAGTAGAAGGATGAGCGCAGGGACTTGCTTTAAACCCTCACCTTTTCCTCTCTTCCTTCCCCCAAAACCCAGCACTAAGAGTTCTGTTCCCTCCCCGAGTGAAGCAGCTCTAATTTATTGTTCCTGTACAGACACACCCCAAGTGTCCACTTATTTATTCATCTAAAGCTCTGTAACGATGCTCACTGGCACGAGGCCTTGGAACTTGGCCATGCAGTGAGGAGGAGGAGATCTTCACATTGAGCTCTCCCCGGTGCGGCTGCTTTGAGTGGAAATCTCATTTTTAACAAGAAAGAAGAAAAAAGAACCTTTATTTTTCAACTACTTTCCAGTTTGTGTGGGGGGGAAATATACACTTTGAGCAGAAGCCCAGGTCTCAGCCTTGCGTGCAGCGGTCCTGTCCCAACACAGTCCTTGTGGCTGGGAGCTGGTGGTCACTGCACCAAGGACTGCTCCAACACGGACCCAGCACGGGACATGTTACCCCGATGTGATGCTTGCTTCTTTAGCTACACTGTGAAGTTACTGAAGGCTCCCAGGAGATGCCCACAAACAACACGTTACCAACTAGAACTGCACTCACTGAGCCTTCGGCCCAGGGGCACAGCATGAATCCCTTGCAGGTACCAAATATACACAACGCCTGCCTCCTCCCCCTCCCCCCCCCCCCCCGGAGCTGTGTTGGCTTCAGCTCGTTTGTTCTGAGTGATGCATGAATAAAACCCATTTGCTGGAGCCCCACGGTGTGGTTGGTGTTAGCACTGTGCTGCCTACTTGGGCTATGGCTCCCAGGGTGGGCTCCGTCTCCCGTCCACTTCTGTCTCCACGTGATAGAGCACATCCGCCAGTGTGTGCTCCACAACGGCGCCCCAGCCCATGTCGCTCATCTGCAAAGGGAAGGAAAGACAGGCTCGGGGTAAGGAGGGGCTTATCCTGTCACACAGCAGCATTCCAGGGCTGTTTCCCTCCTTAGTGGGCACATCAGTGGGGAAATGTTCCAAGTGTTTCCTCAACCAAGAATCCTTACTGATAGAAGCGGCTAACACAGACATGAACAGGGGCTTTATGACCTGTCAAGAGGAACAAAGACAGCTAAACCTTAACTAAATAGCCTAACAAATAACTCAGCATCTACTACGTGGCCTTAACCATTTATAAATACAATCCTTTTGGCTCTTCTAGCTAAGTACAAAAACTGAAGAGGACAGATACAGGCTTGATATAAATCACCTCCCACCACCACAATGCTCGCACCCACCTTGTGTTTAAATAGGGTGAGGTTGTGACAAAGGGTGAGGTTAAAAAGCTTCGGTTCGTACTTACTGGCCTGTAAGTGATGTCTCTGGGTGGATACTTGAAATATGGCCCAAAGTTTATAGAAACCTGGGGAAGGCATACTTGGCATTAGATCAACAGGCAAATTGCTGTAGGCTTCAGTCTCCATCCCCTCCTACTCCTGCAAGACCATGGAACAAGCACCCCTGGCATGGAAACTCAGCACTTGGCTAAAGTCCCATCAGCAACGTTATTCCAGAGCTGTCTCACTAAACTAAGTCCCAGATTTCCTCTTTATGTGCTTTGCCCTGCTCCCAGAGCACCCACACTCCGTGCATTACTAAAACCATGCTGGGAATCGCCTTGCAATGATCTGCTACTTACTGTGCAGCCTTTGTACAAAGAAATAGCAGGAAAATAAACGCCTTCGAAGATGTCTTTAAAGGCAATTCCTTGGCTGACACCGTTCTTGAAGAAGATGATCTGAAAAGAAAGATTAAGAGAGTTCTTTTCCATCCATGCCAACTTCAGGAAGCCTCAAGAGGCAGCTTCACCTACACCCTCCCCTTTACCTGAAGCCAACCACTTCAGTGCCAGCAGCAGCATCACAAGCAGAGGGTGCAGTTGGTTTGCTAAATCCCCCTTTATTGTTGCTTTAATAAAAGCATTCTTGGCTCTGATGAAGACCCAGTGCTGAGCCTCCCTTTGTGCTCATTACATGCAAGCAATTAATACACACACAACCCTTCTTAGCAAGTCCTCCACTCTCCCTGAACCATCCTCCCCTCCCAGCATGTAACTGACCTGGCTCCCAGGTGCTTGCTTCAGGCTCTTCTCTGCTTTGTCCACAAAGTCCTTCTCTTCAAAGTACAAGTAGCTTTTGAACTTGATCAGGGCCTGAAAGAGCAGAAAACACCCACTTCAGAAGGAAATCAGAACAACTGGTACCTTTAGTGACACGTTAAGGACCTACAGGAGCCCTGCTCTGGGCCAGGCGTGCCTGTGGGGTCACAGGAGAGCGATTCACACATCCCAAGTACTTGAGAGCCAGGAGGGGAAGAGATCAAACAAGATGTGGGCCATCTCACTCAGCAGCCCACATAAAGTCCTCTTTGACTCCTCTGCCTCGAACCACGGTTTAACATTTAATCCCACTGTGAATTCCACACCTCACCTTATCTTTGTAAGTGTCAGGCAGGGATTTGGCAGTCTCGGTATCTTCTGGAAGACTGATGTAAAATCCCAGTATATCCCCCTGTCCGTAGCCAGATGAATAGTGCTTCCCTATGGACTGGTGAAACTTTGTTCCCTTTTTGCTGCGCCAGGAGTAACTGAACTTGTCATATCCCAGAGGTGCCTGGAGGTTCCCTGTGGAAACCAACACAACACCCTGTAGCAGAAGCACCTCTGTGGATCCCAGTTCAAGTCTGGGGGCAGCAATTACATCCAATTAACAAACACAGCTCCCATTAGCACAAACACATTGACTACAGCACGCACAGTGTAAAGGAACCACCTGTACTGCAGCTTTGCACCGTGTAGATCACTTAGAAAGAGATTCCCCTTAAGAAAAGCAGTGAATAAGCAGCCAAGCTGATGCCTTACCCTCCTGAGGTCTAAGTTACTGGGGAAAGACATACAGGAAGCAGTTGGTAAGAAACAGTTGGTAAAACTCTTCACCTAATGGCTGTGACCAGCCCAATCGGGCAGCAGTGTCCGGAGGCATCTCATCCATGGATATTTCAAAGTACCAGGCTCCTTTCCTCACTCCATGTGAGGCTCGTACCATGGAATAGCCCTTCTCCCCGATAACAGTCAGTCTGTCATCAGAGATCTTTAACTGAGGAGCTGTGGGAGAGAAGAGCTGATTTGTGAGCTCTGATGCGCAGAGGAAGGCAAATGAACAGCAGAAGTGGATTTAAGGCTTGCACCTCAAAGCAATGAGGTCTCAAACATCAATAAGCATTAAAGTGAGGTTGCAGAAGATACTCCCCCCCCCTCAACAAGGCCCAATTATACAACCTGCAAGCCTAGTACCTCGGTCGTGCAGTGCTAGGAGCACCCGTTCATAGAGGCAGGCTCTGTAGAGGTCCCCAGGAATTGGCTTCCCTGCCCAACAGTCCAGCTCCAGCTTCTCTGGGTCAGGAGCATGGGGGTCAGGCTCTGCCAGGATGTACCGGTACCCATCCTTATTGAAGGGGTGTTCCAAGGGGTAACCGTGGGGTGGCAAGCGCTGGGCGGAAAACAGCGGATCACTGCGGAACACAAAGGCTCAGGTTGGCATCTCATGGTGGCTTCAGTTCAGTCCCAGGACAAATCCAACCGTTCCCCCAGCAATGCCAAGGCCATCACTAACCCATGGCACTGAGGACCTGTTCCAGTGCCTGAGCACCCTTTCAGGGAATAAACTTCTCATCTCCATCTCAGCCTTCCCTGGTGCAGCTTGAGGCCGTTTCCTCTTGTCCTATCACTTGTTTCTTGGGAGAAGACACTGACCCCACCTCACTACATCCTCCTGTTAGGCAGTTGTAGAGAGCAATAAGGTCCCCCCTGAGCCTTCTCTTCCCCAGACTGAACCCCCCCAGTTCCCTCAGCCATTCCTCATAGAGCTTATTCTCCTTCATCAGCTTTGTCGCCCTTCTCTGGTCCCCAAAGCAGCATCTTAAGGCATCAAAAGCCAAGCTGTGCCCCCGACCAGCACTGAGGGGACATTCGGTGTTGTGCCACAGCATCATCTTCCCTCTCACCTCCTGGTTTTCTTGGCCGTGCCCGTGGTCCCTCCATCCTGCTGCTTGCGCTTCGCCCCCCGGCCCTTCCCGCTGCCTCCCGCGGCGATTCCCCCTTGGCACAACAAAGCAGAGCACAGTCAAGGGAGATGCGATGGGACAGAGCCCATGAGCACAGAATCTCCACTAACACAAAGGGGCAGAAGCAGCCCAATTATAAGCAGGTCATGAGCTCAAGAGCCTTCTCCTACAGTTACAGGTGACTTTAAAAGTGAGCCAAACCCAGCACTTCCATGGAGCTTCCAGTCAGCTTCTGAAATGGCCAAAAGCAGAGTGGAAGCTGAGTGAGATTTATCAAGAGCTCAAGCTCTTAAGGTGAGAATTAAGAACCTTTTCTGTCTGGGATCCACTTCCCAAGCGTTATTATTCACTTTCATGGAGATTCCAGGCACAGCTCACATTCATTGCTGTGACAGCAGAAGAAACCCAACCTATAGCACACACTGTCTGATTGGAAACAAAGTCATCACCCCCCTGACACACTGCGCTGGAGAAGCACTCTGACACCAATAAGCAGTAAGCACTTAACACCAGAATTCCCATCTACAAAACAGAATGCACTTCAGTTGAGGGAAAATGAAAAGCAGGAGGTGTTTCTCTTCAGTATGACCAAAGTCAGGGCTGTGATTGATGTGGCTTCTTTTCTACTCCAGTTGTATTTATGAGTAATGATTGAATGCTGTAATTCACACTGATACATGCTCGCATTTCATCAAACCACTGTCAGTTTAACGTATTAACAGCTTATACTGTAAATGCATTCTACCACCACGTTACAAAACAGATCGCTACTGGTTCACAATGCAATAGTATCTGTGTGTACTGGAGAAAAACACCTTTACAAACCACACACTGTGCTGGAGCTAAAAATACAGTCAGCTCGTAGCTTATCAGCATTCCCCTTGTGGTGGATGGGATTCAAATCATTGAGGGAATACCATATTCTGCACGAACGTGACATGATCTCAGCTGCACTGTTTGGTCTGAATGCAGATACTGAGGCTCTCCATGTCTTTGCCCCTCATGGGATCATCCCAGCTCCTGGATGCACATCACTTAGAGTGGCATTAGGGTTTAAAACTACAGTATCAGGTCAAATCATGCAAAGGGAAAACAGACGTGAAAATAAAGCTTTCAACCAGTCAAGTGGGGCAGAATATGAGCATTCAAAGCTTCTAACTGCTAAAGACTACCAGAGGAAACTTGGGTTGTACTAAAGGATTACTGCAATCACGTCAGGGCACGCTTGGGATTCGTAATCGACTTTAGCTTCTAAAAGAAGGGAGCAAGAAAAGCTTTGCAAACAATAATACTTAAGTTTTAGAAGCTGAAAGGTAAACATTCACCTCCCAAAGAGGCTCCACCTGCAAGAACAGAAGTGGCACCACACATTTGTCAAGCTTCCAGGTATTAGACTGAAACCAACCAGAGACCAGGCAGCCTTAGATATCTATAACCCTGGTTTAAAAAGCCCAGAATCCCTCCTGTGAGGTAACAAACGAATATAGATGAATACAGGTTGAACACAGAACACCGTAGCCTTGAGCACAAGGAAATCTCAGCAGCAGTTAACATCACTACATTAAGATGACCCCAAGTAAAATGCAAGCAGTGCTTACAAGGAGTAACATGTACCTTCCCCAACTACCTTCAAATCTCAGAGTGAGGGGATCTGAATAACACAAGTAGGGAAATTAATATCCTTATGGAACAAAACTGACAGGCTTGGATTTCTCCAAGCCTCCTGATTTAGCTGGCCACCAGGAAGGAAGAAGTTGAGCCTTCACAAAGAGGTAACATTAACCTATCTCTGTGGAAAGGCACAATGAGACTGGCTGAACACTTTGACTGCAATAAGCATAACCTTAGTTCACAGCACAAGTTGAACTGCAGCATCTCAAGTGACACCCAGCTATAGGACTGGGCAAACACAGGATTCAAAAGCCTGACTAAAGAACTTGCCATTTAAGCTTCCACTTGTGGATACAGCGTTGCTCTGCTTCTGGTTATCATATGCAGGACCAATATTGGCAAGATCCTGAAAGAGAGGAAAGAAATCCAATGTATGGACTCAATCTTACCACTCAAAACCCACCTGCAGGTGCTGGGGTACCCCAACACAGGCTCAGAGTGTGACCTGGGTAGGTTTGACTCATTAGATGGCCGGCAAAGAGTCCCCACACCTTCCTCCCACCTCCCCAGTGCACACTTTCCTTCCATCACCAACCACATACTTGGTCTAGAAGGCCAAACTTGGGGTAATCTTCTTCTGGGTCTTTACTCCCTGGGTCTGGATGCTCCTTCACCAAGAATACATCTCTTTCCTTACACTAGAAAAGAGGAGGAGCTTAAGTTACACAGAGAAGGATCACACCAAGGTCATTAACAGGTGTTTCAATCACAGTATTTATTAGTATGTGTGTTAACTATTGATGAAGCATTAGAATCTTAGAAGCATAGGACAGTCAGGGTTGGAAAGGACCTTAAGATCACCCAGTTCCAACCCCCCTGCCATGGGCAGGGACACCTCCCACTAAACCATGCCATCCAAGGCTCTCTCCAACTCGGCCTTGAACACCGCCAGCGACGGAGCATTCACAACTTCCCTGGGCAACACATTCCAGTGCCTCACCACCCTCACAGGAAAGAATTTCTTCCTTATATCCAATCTAAACGTCCCCTGTTTCAGTTTGAACCCATTATCCCTTGTCCTATCACTACAGTCCCTCATGAAGAGTCCCTCCCCAGCATCCCTATAGGCCCCCTTCAGATACTGGAAGGCTGCTATGAGGTCTCCACGCAGCCTTCTCTTCCCCAGGCTGAATAGCCCCAACTTTCTCAGCCTATCTTCATACGGGAGGTGCTCCAGTCCCCTGATCATCCTCACGGCCTCCTCTGGCCTTGTTCCAACACTTCCATGTCTTCACCCTTTAGCTTTGGTGTCAGCAAACACAGGTACCACTCACACAAAACCCCGCACGGATTTACTTACCATGGTTTTGACAATATTATTAGGCCAAGTCATCTTCCCAGGTCTCTGGCGTGTTGTCATACACTCCCAATACTTATCAATAAACGGGATAATATCCTGGAAAACAGCCAACCAAATGGACTCTTAACAGTGGGTGCGAACGTCTCCCAGTGTCTGAACGTCACTGACATCACAGCTCAGGTCAATCTGTGCTGCTTTTTGGAACAGCCTCACCTTATCTTTGGAGAACATGGTTTTTGGGTGCTCATCCTGGGTCCTTGACTGCCACGTCAAGTTGGCCAGAGCACTAAGGCACATTTCCTTGAGATCTTCAAAACAAAAAGCACATCAGTGCTAGAACTGGGTTTGGAAAAGCGAACACCCACCCATCTACCACGTGTTTCTGGTCAGTTTTGGGCAGCTTCAGCCGAGCCCTGCCCTGAGTTCAGCTCAAACAAAGCCTCCAGGCTTATCTTGCACTGAATTCACACTTACTTGCTTGTTTTCTTAAGAAATAGGTGTTCCCACTGTGATGGCAAACGTTGCAATGGAAGCTGTAGTTGGTCATGAAGGGCAGGCAGGAGCTGGAAAACAGCAGGTTATTGGTAGATGACAAGATACTGCTAAGGTAAGACATTCCTTACTCTCTACTATAGAGGGTTACAAACCCAATTATCCCAGATTAATTCTTCTCTCGCACCTTTAAGGATGTTTTCACCAAACCAGGTTGCTCATAGGCGTCAAGAAAAGCCACAGAGCTCTGGAGGGCCGCTCAAGCTCAGTGTCACCTTCTTGGTTTAGAGAAGCCCTGACACCCAGCCAGCAAAACAAGAGGCAACAAAGGCAGCTCTGCACAAGGAGCATCATCTAAACCCCTCAAACTGCAGCTGGAAGCCCAGAGAACGTTTTAGGGGCAAAACGTGCTCCAAAAAGTGATGGGTTTATTAAGTATCAGGTCATCCCATATGGGTTAAGGGAAGAAAACCGAACTCACTGCTCATTTATAGGAAGATACGGGGTGGTGGGGGGGGGGGTGTACACACCAATTGCAAATGGCTGTGAAAGCCCCCCCCTTGATTTCAGACCAACATTCACAGCCCCCCAAAGCACTGAGCTCTGAAGGGGTTTCTAAAGCTCAACTGTACAAACACTCCCTGCAGCGCTGTCGTTAACGCCGCTACTCCCAATCCGCAGCCTTTTCCCTGTGTCCTTGGAATTGGTCCTTGGGCACTGACTTCCCAACCACTGGAGCGAAGCCGAGCTTACGTACGTGGTGTCAATGCCAAACGTGTCCGCCGTGAACCACTTGGTGCAGATCCCACACTGCAGCTCGATCTCCCCCAGCTGCCGCCCGTTCTCTTCATCCACGGAGCCTGCTTGAGCATCCAGGACCTCCGAGCTGTCCCCTGCAGCCTCCTGCAAGCAGAGAGCAGCAAACGGGGCCTGGCTTAAAGCCTGGGGCAGCCTTTTGGGCAGGGAGCTGTCGGGACAGGAGGACTGAGAGGGAATAACCTGGTTTCCCTGTACTTTGTATTTGGAGGTTCGATTAGAAGCAGTTGGATGGGTGAGGGTTTCATTTTCAACATTAAACTGGAAGTGGGGCCATCAGGATGGAAAATCCTTCTGGAACGTGTTTGGATTTTGGTTTTTGGGATGTTCCTACATCTTCATCTTATTCCTGAATCAGTGATGATGGAAAACTGATGCTGATGAGTCCCAACAGGATCCCAATCAGGATGCTGGTGAGTCCCAACAGGATCCCAATCAGGATGCTGATGAGTCCCAGTAAGATCCCAATAAGGATGCTGGTGAGTCCCAACAGGATCCCAATCAGGATGCTGATGAGTCCCAACAGGATCCCAACCAGGATGCTGATGAGTCCCAACAGGATCCCAACCAGGATGCTGGTGAGTGCCCACAGGATCCCAATCAGGATGCTGATGAGTCCCAACAGGATCCCAACCAGGATGCTGGTGAGTGCCCACAGGATCCCAATCAGGATGCTGGTGAGTGCCCACAGGATCCCAATCAGGATGCTGGTGAGTGCCCACAGGATCCCAATCAGGATGCTGGTGAGTGCCCACAGGATCCCAATCAGGATGCTGGTGAGTGCCCACAGGATCCCAACCAGGATGCTGGTGAGTCCCAACAGGATCCCAACCAGGATGCTGGTGAGTGCCCACAGGATCCCAATCAGGATGCTGGTGAGTGCCCACAGGATCCCAATCAGGATGCTGGTGAGTGCCCACAGGATCCCAATCAGGATGCTGGTGAGTCCCGGTAAGATCCCAACCGGGATGCTGGTGCGCGCCCACAGGATCCCAACCGGGATGCTGATGAGCCCCAACCCATCAGACGTTGACATTGACACAGAAACGTTTTCCCTCCCGATACCTCCTCGCCCTCTCCGCACACCCAATGACTTCGTATCCCCCCCACGAGCTCCACAGGCACCAGACCGCTCCCAAACCCCATCCCTTGGGATACCGCTGAGGGGGGAACAAAACCCGGAGCGGATGAAGCGACGGATCCCCCGCCCCGCAGGAGGGCAGCGCCATTCCCAAGCCCCGCACCCCATTCCCAAGCCCCGCACCACCGGGCCCCGCCTCGCCCCGGACCCACCAGCGCGTCCTTCCCGCCGGCGGACTCGGTCTCCAGCGCCGCGCTCGCGTCGCCCGTGGCGGCCTCCCCGCTGCAGGGGCACAAAGCGGAGCTGTGGGCACACGTACGCGCACACGAGGGGAGCCCCGGCGCCGCTCGCACCGGGTCACGCACCCGCTGTCGGCGCCGGCGCTGCCCGGGTCCGCCGGGGGCTCCGTGGAGGGCGGCGCCGGCTCCGGGCCCGGCTCCGGGGCCTCGGAACCCGCGGGCACCGCGGCCGCCGCCATCCTGGCTCCGCCGCCACGAACCCTCGCGAGATCCGACGCTTCAAAGGGCGACGCCACGGTGGGGACCACAACGGGAGGAGGAGGAGCGCCACCTGGCGGGAAGGAGAGGGCTGGGGGCGTGACGTCACGCTGCATGGGTGTGATGTCATCAAGGCATCCGGGGGGGGGCTTGGGGTGGAAGGGGGGATCAGCCCCGGGTCAGCATATGCCCCCCCCGGGATCCCCAAATGGGATGGGGGGTCCCAATGGGATGGGATGGGTGATGGGGAGTCCCAATGGGATGGGATGAGCGATGGGGAGTCCCGATGGGATGGGATGGGATGGGCGATGGGGAGTCCCAATGGGATGGGATGGGATGGGCGATGGGGGTCCCAATGGGATGGGATGGGCGATGGGGAGTCCTAATGGGATGGGATGAGCGATGGGGAGTCCCAATGGGATGGGATGGGATGGGCGATGGGGGTCCCAATGGGATGGGATGGGCGATGGGGGTCCCAATGGGATGGGATGGGCGATGGGGGCCCCGGATCCTGTTCTTACCCCCTCCTGTCCTGCCCCGGATGGCGCTGGGAGAGGGGGAGAGCAAGAGCGGGGCAGAGCCCCTGCACGGACCGGGCTGGGGCAGAGCCTGGGATGGTGCCCAAGGGTATCCCCTTGTCCCGATCCCCGCAGAGCAACGGAGTGGGTGCAGCCGCCGGCAGGACAGGGCTGGGAATGCTGAGCTGGTGATGGGGACCAAGGCGGGATGGATGGGTGCATGGAGAGGGACGGGGAGAATAAGTGATGGGGATATGGAGGGATGAGGCTGGAGGCAGGGAGGGAAGCATGGAGAGAAAGAGGAAGGGAGAAAGGGAGGAACAGGGGAGATGGAAATGGGGAGGGACGGCGTGGGACAGCTTGGGGGGGGGGGGGGATGGAGGGGAGGGAGGATGGAGATAGGGACAGAGGGACGGGGAGAAGAGGGGAGGGGGCTGCCGGGGCCGCCCGGGGCGGCGCTCTGGGCCGCGGTACAAATAGTGCTGCTGCGGGTGGCCCCTGCAGCCATGCGGGTCCCGCTGCGCTCCGCACCCGCGCTGGTGCTCTGCGCCCTCGTCCTGCTCCGCCTGGGCTGCGCGCAACCCCGCGCGGCCACCGCGGCACCCACCCGGGCACCCGCCCGCGCCCCGCCGCGCTGCCCCCCGCTGATGCTGCAGCTCCTCCGCGCACCTCCCGCCCCGCTCCGCGCCGCCGCCGCCGTTGCCCTCAGCCTCTCTCCGCACGGTGAGTGGGGCCGCGGCCCCGGACATCCCTACCCCGGCAACAGCTCCATCCCAGAGCATCCCCATCCCGGGACAGGCACCGTCCCGAGCATCCCTGTCCCGGGATCCGGACCGTCCCGAGCATCCCGGGACCGGCACCGTCCCGAGCATCCCTGTTCCCAGGACCTGCACGGTCCCCGGGATCCGCACCATCCCTGTGCGTCCCTGTCCTGGGAGCGGCACCGTTCCTGGCCATCCTTGTCCCGGGATCCGCACCGTCCCGGGCGCCCCTGTTCCCAGGACCTGCACGGTCCCCTGGATCCGCACCGCCCCTGAGCATCCCTGTTCCCAAGACCAGCACCGTCCCGAGCATCCCTGTTCCGGGACCGTGACTGTCCCCAGGACCGGCACTCAGGACGGGCACCGTCCCCGAGCATCCCTGTTCCGGGTATCCCGGTCCATGCACTCACACGGTGCTGGGGCATCCCTGTCTCTCCCCAGCCCCGGTGCTGTCGGGGTGGACCGCGGGCTCCCCTCACCGTGCCTCTTGGCTTGCAGGCTCGGTGCAGAGCGGCTCCCGCTGGGCGCTCTCCTTCGACATGTCCTCGCTGTCCAGCAGCCAGGAGGTGAGTCTGGCCGAGCTCCGCATCCGCCTGCCCCGGCTCTCCCCAGCCCACAACGTGTCCCTGGACATCTACCACAGCCGGCGGTGCCGGGGTGCCGGGTCCTGCCCACACCAGCTCCTCCTGGGCTCCGTGTCTGGCAGCCCCTCTTCCATCCAGGCCCCTTGGAAAGTGTTTGAGGTCACCACGTTGCTCCGCTCTTGGCTGCACCAAGACACGGCCCCTGGGTACCACATGGGAGCGGAGCAGCGGGATGCGGGCGGTCCGGCCACCGCCGCGATGCACTTGCCCGCCTTGAGCGATGCCGGCCACGGGGACGCGATGGACAGAGTCCTGCTGCTCGTGTTCTCCAAGGATAAGTCACCGGGAGACCACAGCCTCATCAGGACAGCGGAGACCTCCAAGCACGTCATGCGTGAGAGCAGCTCCCAGGGCAGCATCCCAGGGCTGCGCCGGCATCGCCGCACCAAGAAGGAGAAGCAAAGGATCAAAGGGAGCAATGCTGGTGCTGCCGTCGCGGCCGAGGGCAGGTCCCTGTGCAGGAGGGTGGATATGATGGTGGACTTCGAGCAGACCGGATGGGGCAGCTGGATCGTCTACCCCAAGAAGTACAACGCGTACCGGTGTGAAGGGCAGTGCCCATCGCCCGTGGATGAGACCTTCAAGCCCACCAACCACGCGTACATACAGGTAAGAGGGGTTGTATCCTGCTCCCCCCCCCCCCCGCACCTCAGCCCCATTGAACAGGGCAGGGGGTGATGCTTTGCCTTTGCTGTGTCTCCCCATAGAGTTTGCTGCAGCTCTACAAGCCCAACCATGTGCCCTGCCCTGTGTGCTCCCCGGTCAGGATGAGTCCCCTCTCCATGCTCTACTATGAGAAGGGGGAAATCGTTGTTCGCCACCACGAGGACATGATCATCGAGGAGTGTGGCTGCAACTGAGGCTCAATCCCTCTGCAAGGGGCATGGCTCTGCCCTGGAAGCATCCCCAGGGACCAGCACATGGACCGGGGTGTCTATGGAGTGGGTTGGGGAAGCTCTGGCTGTGCCAGAGGAGGAGTGGGGTGTGCGGATGGCCACGTGCATGGATGGACGCAGGCTCTGCATGGAAAGGGCCATCAGACACCACCCTGCAGCACCAGGGTGCTGGGTGCCCGATGCTGTGTTATCCATGTGCCAGGGCTGGTGCTGCTCCACAGGCGCAGGGATGGACCCATGGAGCATTGCTCCTTCTGACACAACAGGAATCACAGTGGTGGGACACTGCATACATCATCATACACCATCATATACCATCATACACCCATCATACACCATCACACACCATCATACACCGTTATACACCCCCCTGGACCATGCAGGGAGTGATGCTAAACATGGACCTGGGGCTCCCGCTTTCCTCTCCAGAGCATCATCCATTCACTGGGAGTCAGAGAGGGATTTGCAAAGGCAATGAGGTGGGTCTGAGCCCCCCCAGCACCCCGGCTCACACAACTGCTTTCCTCTCTCCATGTGTGCTCAACGCTGATCCACCACTCGCTGGAAGGGGCAGTACTGAAAGGGTTGGATAATTCATCAATAAATTATGTCTATTGGAAAGACCTGGGGGTAAATGATGTAAAAGGGCGTGAAAGATGCTCAACAGGAAGGCTCGGGTGAGATAACAAAGATGCTCTCACCCTGATGGGGAGAGCAGCAGGGAAGCACCTGCAAGTGCTGAAGAGGGGGGATAAGGGGGTTTTCCACCTCTATTTACCCCTTAGGGATAAGGGGAAGGGGATTGTTCTCTAACAGCCATGCAGGATGCTCATTGCCCCCCGTATTCCAGCCCTGGGGGGCAGCAAGGGTCGGGCCCCAGGTTTGGCCAAGCTCACCCCATTGCAGCCCTGGCTGTGGGTCTGGGCTCCCCCAGGCTCCCCCAGCCATAGATGAAGACATGGTACATGCATGGGGACCCAGCACCAAGGGGTCCCTCTGCCACAGGGACACAGTGCCATGGGGGCATTCTGACGTGGGGACACAGTGCCATGGGACACACTGCCATAGGGCCCCATTATCATGGGGACGCACTGCCATAGGGACACAGTGCCATGGGGACCCAGTGCCACGGGGACATGGTGTTATGGGGACGCACTGCCATGGGGACGCACTGCCATGGGGACCCACTGTCATGGGGACACACTACCATGGGGAGACAGTGCCATAGGGACACAGTGCCATGGGGACACAGTGCCATGGGGACACACTGCCATGGGGACACACTGCCATGGGGACACTCAGCCATGGGGACACACTGCCATGGGGACCCAGTGCCATAGGGACATACTGCCATGGGGACCCAGTGCCATGGGAACACAATGCCAGGGGGACGCACTGCCATAGGGACACAATGTCATGGGGACCCAGTGCCATGGGGACACACTGCCATAGGGACACACTACCATAGGGACCCAGTGCCATGGGGACACACTGCCATGGGGACCCAGTGCCATAGGGACATACTGCCATGGGGACCCAGTGCCATGGGAACACAATGCCAGGGGGACGCACTGCCATAGGGACACAATGTCATGGGGACACAGTGCCATGGGGGACACACTGCCATAGGGACACACTACCATAGGGACCCAGTGCCATGGGGACACACTACCATGGGGACCCAGTGCCATGGGGACCCAGTGCCATAGGGACACATTACCATGGGGACACACTGTCATGGGGACCCAGTGCCATGGGGACACACTGTCATAGGGACACACTGCCATGGGGACACAGTGCCATGGGGACACAATGCATGGGGACGCACTGCCATGGGGACACACTACCATGGGGACACAGTGCCATAGGGACACACTACCATGGGGACACAGTGCCATGGGGACCCACTGCCATGGGGACCCACTGCCATAGGGACACAGTGCCATGGGGACACACTGCTATAAGGACACAGTGCCATGGGGACCCAGTGCCATAGGGACACACTACTATGGGGACACAGTGCCATAGGGACACAGTGCCATGGGGTCACGGTGCCCTGTCTGCAGCCGGCACAGTGGAGGGGACAGTGGGAGCACAAGGGCTGGGGCAGGACGGGGCCATCCCCATCCCTCCTCTCTGCCCCAGCAGCTCCACTCCACATCCCAAGCCCAGCCTGATTATCCCGAATCCACATCCCAGCCGGCGGATAAACAAAGCGTGTCTGGTCCCTGCAGCCCCAGCAGACCCTCCCCTGGCTCCTTACATATTCCAACAGCGCTTCACACTGCGACCATCCCGTCATTAGAGGGTCATTTGCAGGAGCTGTCAAGCGAAGTGTGGGGCTAACCCCTGGCAGGAGGCAGCTGCACCCAGAAACCGGGAAACCGGGGCTCCGGAGGGAATAAACCCGAGTGATTTGACCTTTTCCTCTATGGATTGGCTGCTTCCACTGGAAAACTGGAGGTCTCACCCCCAGCCCTTTGCCCTCCTCCAGCTCTATCTTTGCAATCTCTGCCCCTCCATCAAGCCTGATTGAAACCCAGCAGCGGGTTCAGATGTTGTTGTAGGGCAGGGAGAGGCCGTTCCCAGCGGAAAAATAACGGCTGGGATTCCAGGGCTGTAAGGAAAACATCAAAGCGTGGATGTGGTTGATAATAAAGCTGCGCTTTAGGCAGGGTGAGCCCGGCTTGGTCTTGGAGCATGGATCTAATCTCGGAGCAGAGAGATGCTGCCCAGCCCTGCTCCTTGCCCCAATACACATTGAGAGCATGGCTGGGAAAATAGGGGCACGGAGCTGGCTCCCAGTGCCTAAAGGGACTACGGGAAACCGGGAGAGGGGCTTTGGAGAAGGGGTGCAGGGACAGGACAAGGGGAATGGCTTTAACCTGATAGAAGGGAGACTGAGATTTAGACAGGGCTTGGAGCAAGCTGCTCTAGTGGAAGGTGTCCCTGCCCGTGGCAGGGGTTGGAGCTGGATGAGCTTTAAGGTCCATTCCATCCCATTCCATTCCATTCCATGGCTCTGTTTCTGGCACTCCAAGCTTGGCTAAACCGCACCACTCGCATTAAGAGGCTGAGGAGCTGCCTTTGCCATGGGCTGAACCACAGGAGTGGATGCAGCCGTCTGTGTGTGTGTGTGTGGCTGCTGCGCACAGCTGGGATGCTCCAGGGAGGTCCGAGGGGACAAGTGTTGGCTTTGTCCTTACATTTCCCATCCCTGCCCCTTTCTGTCTCGTGCAGGGCGCCCGCATCCCGCTCCGCATCCCGGGAGGAACAATACCTGACCCTGTGCACCATTTGTACACGTGTCACCACGGCCCTTTGATAAGCCCTTGGGTCTGTTTATTCATGTTCTTTCCTTGTGTGTCCAGAGCAAACTGTGCCTATGTGCCTATGATCGTGAGCTGCTGCTCCTCCAAGGTACAGGTCACAGGCAAGGCTCTATCCTTTCCATGCCAGCACATAGGGATGCTGAAGCCAAACCACCTCCGACAGGGCAATGAGATGCTACCCTACCAGAGGGCTTTCAACAGAAAAACCCCATTGAGAAACGGTGCAAACCCCAGGAACAGACCCATCATAGACTGATTTGGGTCCAAACCCACCCGGGATGAAGGATAACGAACGGGAGCAGGGGATGCTGAGACCCCACACCACGAGAACTTCAAGGCACCGGCTTGGGGACAAATTGCACCCAGGTTCACACGTTCACAGCTTCCCTCTGCCCCCAGCACCGCAGCCCCAGGCCTCTGCTTTGGGAAGCCAGCGGGAGCCCTTGGCCCTGCTGCCCCCCCCCGTGCTTCGCAGGGTGCTCATAGTCCTTTGGAATTATCGGCTCTGAAGTGCTGTCGGAGGCACCTGGTGCTTTGATGCTGCCCCAGATCTACATCAGCTGCAGATACCGATGCAAAGGCACGGGTAAAACACTTCACACTTCCAGCACTTGTTATCCCGAGTGCAGGGTGGGAGGGAATGGGGTTTGAAAGCATTACTTGCAATAGCTGACAAGCCAAACAAGCCAGGCAGATGCTTTGGTACCTGGTACAAGGCTGCCCATCACGCCCTGGCCATTGCGGGTCAGAGACTCACAGCAAGGCTGAAACCAGCTTGTTTCACCCCAGAATGGGCAGCCCAATGGGTACCAGCATCATGTCCCCATCCCAACTTCACCACCGGGTACCACAGCAGGACCCTGCCCAGTGGGTAGCAGGTCTCAGAGCATCCCATCATAAGGACAAGCGGCAAACTGCACCTTAACCCTTTTTCAGTGCTCTAGAAGTGGATAAAGTGGGTGTCACAGTTGTGGAAGGGTATTTCAGGAGAGTAAAAAGGGTAAAAGCCCAACCTTTCCCAGTGAACATCAGGACAACTCTTCCATGCTCAAGCAACCATCACGTTTTGGTTAGGATAGAGCAGGAAAAGAAGCCCCAACACTGAAAACAGACTTAAATCACTGTAAACATTAAGTCTGTTACATTTGCCTTCCCAAAACTGACCGGCTTTGGATGAATTCCTATCAATACAGTTTAAACCCAAATCTGCTGCTTCCCAAGGAATGGGAGCCGGAGGTCGCTGTGATGAGCAGGACACATCAGCCCCACAGCAATCTCTAGTGCCATTTCCATCCCCAACCATGAATGCAGCAGGGAGGAACAGCCCCAGCAGTGATCACAGCTCCTCTCTCCTCATACCAAACCCCAGCTGCTGGGCTGGAGTTGCAAGACTGATAACGCAGCACCCGAGGGCAACAGATCCGAATGGGTTCCCATTAAGGTTTCAGAGAAAGGCTTCATCTTATCTGCAAGAAAGGCAAGTTTATCTGCAGCAATTGCTTTGTGTCGGCTTCTTCTGTTACTCATTAGTAAAGGCTTGTGTGTCATAATGCCACAATTGAGCTTAATTAGCAGGTATTTAAATGCTATCTGCACAGACACTCGTTGTCCTTTAGGAAGTCTGAAGTTCAAGCCCTGCCTTAATCTGCAATTCCTCTCTGGAGATGCCTCCACCACCGCTTGAACGCAGCCATGCGGCACTGTTAAAGACTGCTCCGAACACAGTTATTAAACCACATTGAGATCAAAAGCACTCGCTTGGGATGCCCAAACTGAACACTCCCACAGTAAAATCACTGTCTTGGATGAGAATTCCCCTCTCCAAACCAAGCAGGTTTATTCCCAGCTTCCCACTTGGAAGCAGAAACCCTCTCTGGAATGCTCAGCTCCAATTAAGCTGATTTCAAGTGCTTCCACCTGCACTCTGAGCCCTGGAGGGCGAGAACAGAACCATCCGGATGGGCTTTGTTGAGTGCAGAAGCAGACTCGACGCACACAAACCCCCTGCGTTGACCATGCACTGATTACATAGGGGACACACAGAGCTGCTTTGCCAAGAGACCTTGAGGCATCTCAGCCTCTGCCTTGCAGGGGAAAGCAGTAGCAGGGTGCTCAGCTGAGGTTGTACTGATGGCTCTTCCCACAACAGAGTGGCAGCTCCTTGCTGGAAGGAATAAAGGACAAGGAACCCGGGTTTATTGCATTCACCTCCATAGCAGGAGACTCCAAGTGATGTTTATTTCTTCCTTGTATTGCATTTCAGTATCTTTTACAGTATTAAAATGATTAACAAAAGCATGAAACTGGAAACAAAATCATTGAGAGTGTCTCCTCTGGCACTCTAAGGCCCATCATCAGCAGGGGCTGCGCTTGTGTATTCGCACCCATAAGGAGGCTGAGGCTCCATCCTTGTGACACACATTCCAAAGGGAATAAACTGCCTTTCCCGGGAAGCAGGAAGGCACTCAAGGCATGGGCTACTGTTAAGCCTGGCTGGTGGCAATCCTCAAGACAAGGTCCTGGTGCTTCACTGGATAAAGCACTCTCAGGGCACGTGCTTTAAATGTCCATGTCGAACTGCTCTTCCTCACCTGCTGAGAGGAAGAAAAACCACCAATGAGTCCTCAAAGCTTCACATTAGATACCAAAGCTATGATTGAATACAAAAACTATGACAGAAGAAACAGTTTTGCTTCAGGAACGGGGCAGTTTGGACCCCAAATCACCACTCAGCCACCAAGCTTGATATGAAAACCTCCATGTACAAGCAAAATGGAAGCTCTATCTGTAGAGGGCATCTTACACACATAGGTAGCAAAGATACCCTTAAAATAGTTCATTTCTACCTCTGGATATCCTTGTGAAAAGGAATGTAAAGGATAACAATCACTGGTACAAGCATCTGCGACCAAGACACAAAAGCACATTTCACACTTGCTGTGTATCCAGGCAGCTGGACAGGATGCCAACGTGAGCAGCAATGATGCTCCATGGCAGCGGGTTGGAACTGGATGAACTTGAGGGCCTCTCCAACCCAACCCATTCTAGGATTGCCCAAGAGCAATGCCCATTGGTGCTGCTACTACAGAGCCTTCATTGAAGTGCTGATGTGCACAAAGTGGCTGAGAAACTCTGTTCTCCTGCAGACTAACCTCCACCTTGCTCTCATGCACACACAAGAGCTTCTGCTGAAGCCAGAGTGATGGGTACATGGAACAAACAGCTAGAAAGCACGTATGAGAGCCCGGCTACATAAATGGAGCTCTCTCATACACCTTGGTGACAAAACCAGGCAGAAGCGATTTCCAGCTCAGGTTGATCCTAAAAGCCCTGAGCAAATCCTACTGGGAACTGTAATCCAAACTCAAAACTGCAAAGGAGCCGCAAACCAGTCCTGGATAGAGAGAGGCAGCAGCAGCTGCACCCACTGTCCCACCACTGGTCCAGCAGCATCATTAAGTGATTCTAACAAATACCACCTGAAAAGTCCCAATCCTGGGACCACAGCAGAACCTAATCCATGAGAACCTCATCACCTGGGAACACGGAGCACATGGATTTGACCAGAGGTTCTCAGGGACTACTCTCATAGGGATTCCTGGCTCCATTCCCTGAGTGAGCTCTGGAGCCAGCACTGCACCTCACCGGTGTTTGTGCACACACACTGACCTGCGCTCGCTTTCTCATCACAGTTTTGGACGTGGTTGTTCTCAATCTTCAACTCCTCCACGTTTGGGCTTGTAACGCCTGGAATGTCGGGAAGGTCAGAGGGAGGCGTTTTGGCAACCGGGGAATTGCGGCATTCCATCAGGAATTTACGGTCGTAAATCATCCTGGTACCTGGGGGGAGACAAGAACACTGTCAGCTGCTGGTGTTCTGCACAGAGTACAGCTGGGGGGGGAAGCGAGAGCAAGAGCCACATTTAAAGTTATTAAGCACTTACTTTGTTCATTTTATGCTACCTCAGAGCAAGCCACGTGCCATTAACACTGCGTTTGCTATGAAAAGGTGCGAATCAGGTACCTGAGCTAATGCTGCAGAGAGAACACAACTCCGAACCCCACACTGCACGCAGCAGATCCATCCCCTTCCATCTCAATGTCCCAGCAGCACCCAAAGGAAATGGCAATAAACTGAATACAGCTTCTGCTCACCAACATCACAGGCATTTGAGCTGTCAAAGGCTGGGAATTGCAGACACAAGCACACAGGAGGCAGGATGTGGCACTGCCTCCCCATCACTGCCCATGGGTCTGGTTTTGGGGACCACGCATTCAAGGCTTCAACACAGGCAGCTGTTAGTGCATGTTTTCATGGGTAACAGCCCACTCTCCCTGCCCTGTGCAGAACAAGCCAGCTCCAGTGCATTACTCCGAGCCTCCACACGGATTTCTAGGAATACCACTGGACTGAACAGCCTGTTCCTTATAAAGGAATTGCATTGGAAGGCGCTCAAAAGCCACACATAGGAAAAAGAGCCCTTCAACCCAACCTCAGCCTTAACCCATGAAGTCCCGGAAAGCGATTTGTTCTTCACCAGGAAGAAGCCTGCAAATTCCCTGGATCAAGCCCAGACTGCTCCGCTCCTGTTCCAGCCAGAGGGAAAAACAGCTTCTCCTTGGGCACTCCCTGAGAAGCATTAACTAAAAGCACACAAGCACAGGCAAACAACCTCCCCTTTACATCTGTCCCGGAACATTAAACTCACTGGGGTTTGAGGCATGGCTATAAAAGAATGTAACTGGGTGTCAGGAATGAGATCCCAAAATGCTGAAACCCTTTTCATCCATGACTTTGGAGTTGCTTCCTTAGATCCAAAGGCAGGTCTGACCCAGCACGGACCTGTGCTGCAGCGGTGAGCAGCACTGGAGAAGGCAGGCAGCCAGGCTGTGAGCTGTGCGACATTCCCAGGAGGCGCATGGAAGAGAATAGGGCTTCCCAGAACTGCAGCTCATGTACAGGGGATCAGGAACACGGCTCAAGAGCTTCCACGTTCACGTTCCACCTTTTCAATAGCCTCCAGTCAGCCAGCACTGGCCCCAAGCCCTTTTTCCATCACTCACATCCCCAGTGCTGCCTGCAGCCAAAGGGATGACTCCAGGGATCACAATCCTCAGTTCTCCCCTGAAATCAGGCACAACAAACTTGGTTTGCTTCTTTCTCCTGATTCTTCAGGTTTAACCTCCTGCTCTGCATACATGGAACGTTTGGAAGAGGACCTCCACCGAGTGCTTCTGATGCAGGAGATGATTTTTACATCAGGCTTATACACAAAGGAGCAACGCAAAGCATTCAGTGAGCAGCAAACAGATGAAGAGAGGAAGCGAGAGGTGCACACTGGCTCCAGCACGCTTGCAAGTGACACTTAAGGGCCTGAACATGGGGAGTTCGGTGTGAAACGCATTGATAAGGTTTCCATGAGGGCTCCTCCAGACTACACAAGATAAGGTTTGAACCATCCCTCCTCTTGGCACCCAAGCCCAGCACCTCCAGGCAAACAGGCAGCAGCACACTCTGTCCCCAAACAGCACCACAGTCACGGGAGTGCTGGGGATGTGCCAGCTACACACACCCCCAGCCAGCAAACAGGGCTTGTGCTTCTCCTCCTGCTCTAGGCATTCATTAACTCCCCAGAGACAGATGATAACCCTCAGGCTCGTTATGCTGCACGCTGTTAATTGCTCATTTCTGCTCTGTTAATGAATAGAGCTGAGGAAGTCGCTCTCCATCTTCCACTGTAATTACTGCAAGTGCTATTGAAGTGCTCCAGCCACTTGCTGCTTTCAAAGAGAGGATACAAGGCAAAAGCAACACAAGAACTTCAGTTGTTTCTCTTCACAAACCCCCAGTGAGTCAGAAGCACCACTTCCCCCTTCCCACGGCATGTTAACCCCTGAAACCCTGCTTGTTGGACACCACAAGGCAAAGAAAACATCCTCCATCACCTCCCATCCAGACTGTTCTTTTGGCTGCGGTTCAGGCACATCATTCCTGCTGCTCACATTGAGGGGGAATTCTTAAAGGTAGGGAAAGGATTAGCTCAAAGCAGCAATCAATGGGAGCACGGGCAGCTGGAAACACACACAACTGACCCAGAGCCATCAGCTGGATGTGGTCTGGAAGCTAAATATTTAAACAAAGGGGACACAAAAGCTTTTAGATGGAGGAGCCCTTTAGGGATCTTTATGTTACATCCCTGCTCCAGCACGTGGAGACACACGAGGTGCAGCAAGATAAATGGGGATCACTCATGCTGCAGCCCTCCGTTGCTGCCTCCATCCCAAAGAGGTTTGTTCTGCTTGGTTGAAGATGAAATCCATGCAGGATCCCACTGCCAGCAGTGACACACGCAGCAGCCAGGGCTGCACAGCACTGGTACCAAGGATAGAGGGAAGGGACATGATGTTTTCCTGCAGCAGCGCGCTTCCAGAAGGGAAATAAAGGAATAAGCCAAGGAATAAGAAGGTTTTCTTATGCCAGAGGAAACAGCAAATATTAGATTAGAACTAACCTGGAGGGGAGCATGGGCTTGCCCCCAGGAGCAGCACCCATAGCCTCGTATCTCAGCACAGGCACCCCGGGGACGCTGTCCCACCACAACAGAAAGCGGGAGCCCCCCCCGGCTCCCTTGTTCCTATTCACAGCACACACCAAGCACCCAGGGACCAGCAAGATGGGAGCCCCCAGCACCAAACGAGCCCTGCAGGGACAGCACCCACAGTGCTGCTGTCTGGGTGCCCACACAGAACCCCAATCCCCATGCACCCCTCGGTCAAGCAGGACCCTCCAAAGGCAAACCGCAGTCAAAGGGGGACTCAACCCCATACCCCTGAGAAGAGCCCCCCAAAGCACGGGACACCCCCCCCAGACACACAAAGGCCTCCCCATTCCCATTCCCATCCCCATCCCGAACAAGGACCCGTCCCGCCGCTCACCGCCCGGCGTGGTCCCGAACACGGTGCCCCCCGGCGTGGTGCTGTAATCACCGGGCGGCAGCGGGGCTCCGTCGGGCAGAGCCAGGCACTTGCCGGGGGCCGGGATATCGCGACTCGGCGTCTGGCCCTGGCAACAGCGGCCCGACATGACGTCGGGACCGGGATCCGGAACCGGGATCCGGAACCGGGATCCGGGATCGGGATCGGGATCCCGGAGGCGCCGCTCCCGCCCCGCCCGCCCTCACCACCGCTTCCGGCACACGACGCGGCCCTTCCGATGTGGGCGTGGTAAAGGGCGGAGTCTATTGGGGCGTGGCTTATACGGAGAAGGGGGCGTGGTCTATCGGCCGGGTCCTAGTGCCCCCCGGTTCGCTCTCTGCTCCCCCAGCGCCTGTGCCCCCCGCCCCTTACACTGCACGGGGATGCTGACAGCGCTGCCCCGGCCTCCTCCGGATGGGGGTCACTGTTTCCCCCTTAGAGACCCCCCCGCCTGCCCCATGTAGCTCAGGTGGCCGCTGCCGTGGGTCCCGGTGGTCCCCGTGTGAATCCTGCGGGACAGATGTCAGCCCTCCCGCCCATCCCAAATGGCTTTGCCACCTCCGGGGGGGAGGACGGGGGGGGCAGGCAGCAAACGGGGATGGGACACACACACACAGCGCCTGCACACATGTCCCGCACCCCCCACGTCGCCCCGCGATGGGGCGGTGTGAAATGATGGTGGTTTCCTTACAACTGTATTAAATAAAGCATTTAAGGAGGCAGCGGGAGAGCGGCGCGGAGGGGGGTGTGTGTGTGTGTGTCTCCAGGCTGGGCAGGGGGAGAACGGGGGTGCAAAGGGGTGATGAGCCCCGGCACAAAGCCTCTGTGAGCATCCTTGGGCAGCGCTGAGCCCCCCTCAGCACCACCACGCTGCTCACAAGTGTGATGAGTGCCAGCAGCGCAGCCCTGCCTGCGGATGGAGGCAGAGGGGTCCCTGTGGGATGGACGGGAAGCAGGGACCCAGCAGCGTTTCGGACCCGTTTGGGCTGTGCTGGTGAATCCACTGTAAAAGGGGTTTGGAGCTGCCAGGAGGAGGTGGGATGCAGGGTCCTGCCCAATCCCCACCACCATCCCGGCTCCAACAGATGGAGCTCGACCGCCGCACGCTGTATCGGAGCCGGACACGGAGCTCTCCATCCTTCCCTTCCTGCTTCGATTGCCCCATCCCGGGGGATGAAACCTCATCCCTTTGGAGCCTGGGATGCTGGGGTGGATCTAAACCCGTTCTCCAGGACCCTATCTGTATGGAGAGGGACGCTTGGAGGGCTCCGCTTCCCAAAGCTCCCCCCGGGGTTGCAGCGCCCACAGGATCCTCAGGGGCCCTGCAGTGCCAGGGGGGCAGCGCTCGCCCTGTGCCGGCTGCTGAATCGATCACCGGGAGCTGGGGCAGGAAAAGAGCACATCCTGCCCTCTGGAATGACATCAGCCGTGACCCCCAACCCAGCGAGGCGGCCGCGGCCGTTTCCTCCTCCTCCTCCCAGAGAATGGACCATTACGGGGTTAAGGAGCCGTGGGGAGGTCAGGGATGAAGGGCACATCCTGGCTTCAGTGGGGAATCTGCCCTCGATGCCTTGGGGACCCCAGGGTGTGGGCAAAGATTGGCTGCAATAAAGGGGGGAAACCATCCAGGGTGTCCAAAATGCCCTTTCTGGAGCTGCCACTTCAGGGGACCTGATCCTTTCTGTCCCGCAGACATGCTTCTCCTTGCTGTGACTTGCAGGCACATCCCCATTGGTGTAGGGGGGTCCCACACAGCACTTGGAGTGCTCAGGAGACCCCAAAAGGCTGCAGCGCTGTGAGATGCGCAGTCCCTGTCCTGGACCAGGGATACGGATGCTCAGTTCTCACTGCCTTTGCTAAGCTCAGTGATGCCCAAGGGGGGAAGAACCCCTGTGCCTCCTTTTCCTGGACAGGAAAGCCCTTCATCATCATCATGGGATACAAGGTTATCACCTTATTGCCTTCCAAAAGGCGAGCTTGCTGGGGTTATCCATCTCTTCACCCGCTCACCAGCAATTGCAGCATAGTTGTTACTGACTGGTATAACTACCAGTTTAAATCCTGGTTTAGACCCCGAGGAGGGGAATCTGTTTTATAGGATATGAAATACCTATTGCATTGGGCTATTGCAGTTACTGATTGCAGAGGGGTTTGCTGCAGGCAGGACCAAGGGAGGATAAAGCTTTGCATGATGGACAGCGCGGATGGGTGCTTCCATCTCTCCCATCCATCATCTCCCTGTCTGCATTGGAAAGCTCCATCTCCAGCCCAGCCCCATCTCTCTCATGGCTGGGAGCCCCATTCCAGCCCCACAGAGGACAGGGTGACGATGGGTCCCCGGGTGCTGCTGCTGCTGCCCATCGCATTGAGGATGTCCCTGCGCTGTGGCATTTCCAGCCCATCCGTGTTTACATTCCCCTCGGATTGCCAGCGGAGATAAGGACAATCCCATATCCACATTGCCAGCCCAAGGGCTGTTTGTGCAGATAAAAGTTGCCCCATAAACAAGCTCATCCTGCCTGTGGGAAGTGCTCCTCCGCCCTGCCCTCACAGGAAAACCCTCACCAGGAGGCCTAGAGTGTTCCCAATGTCCCATCCCCTGGGATCAGGGGGACAGAGACAGAGCAAACGGTACCGAGTCAGACCCCAGGAGCTGGGATGCGTCTCTGGATCAGGAGGAAAGCCTTTGCTCATCAGCCACATGGCACCCTGCACCCCTCTGCCGCATGGCATCCAGCTGCAGCCTGCTCCATAGATGAGGCTGAAAGCTGGCCTGGAGATGGGAAGTATTCCTGAGCAATCCGCCTGCTCTTCTATGTGGATCCCAGGCTCTTCCCCAGGTTTTCTGCTGCCTTTCCTCCATGCTGCAGGAATATGGGGCAAGGAGAGGTTTCCATCACCTGCCTGCACTGAGAGCATCCTGCCCCCAGCATCCTGCTGTGCTGCGTCCCTCTGAACTGGGGTGCTCATGGGCTGGGGCTGAGCTGTTGGTTTGGAAACAGGCCTTGAGCTTCTGCCTCCTCCTCCTCCTCCTCCTGGCTCCATCATATTCCCATCACATCCCTCCTCATCCATCCTCTGGTCTCTCCCCAACTAAAGCAGTTGGGAATCACCCAACAGCAAGCTCCAGGTGGGATGTGAACTGTGTCCCCATGGAAACACCTGCCTGTGCTCTATGCCAGGAGAAACAGATGGGCTGGAGGCACTGAGGGTACCTGGAGCTATGGAATCCTGCTCTGCTCCCATTCCAAGGGACCTGGGGCCATTCTCCACCCTGGCACCCATTTCTTCCATGAGCTCTGGGATGCAGCCAGTGGGGAGGAAGCTTTTTCCCATTTGCTTCCCTCAAAAAGGAGGTGGGAATCAGGAGGAATACATGGGTTAGAAACAGCCACCATGGCATGGGAGCCACCCCAGGACCTGGATGCTGGGAAGCAGGGATGCTGCTAGGGAGAACTGGGAGCTTGAGTGGATGGTACCGGGGCAGAGGGGCTGGGGCTGCTCCATAGAGGCAGCACCGAGGTGGCTCCATGGAGTCATGGGTCCACTTGGGATGCTGCCACTTGCAACCGCATCTCTGGCTTCACCCAAAAGAGCCCTTTTCACCCCAAATTGAGGCCAAACCCTGACCCTCCTGCATCCAGGAGGAAAACCACCCTCGGGATGCTCCTTGGGAAGCTCAGCCCCTCCGAGCTTTCCTCTCCCATGTTATTGCTGCTGCTGACGTGATTTTCAGGGCAGTTTCCACACTCTTTGTGAAATCCCTGCTGATGTTATTGCAAACCTCTCCCTCCTTCCCCCCCAACCCCGTTCTGCTTTAGCAATAACTGCAGCACAAACAGAAACCATGGAGAAGGTTGTGGAAACGTCTCCAAGCTCCTCGCATCCCAGCACAAGGACTCGCGTTGCCCTGTGGCTGGAGAGAGGTGGGAATGGTTGGAAACAAACCCCTGTGTTCAAAATGCCAGAAATCGGGAATACCCCCCCTGCTGCGGTCCCTGGCTTTCCCCCCAGCATCAAAACCAGCTTTGTTATGGGTTTTACTGGTTTCTAATCTGAAAACAGAGCTGCGCAGGGATCTGGGGGGCAGGAGAAGGACCTGAGGTTGCTTTAGCGTAGCCTTTGACACTGGCTGGGTTTCAGCATCTCCATGCCCCTTTCCCTAATTCTCACAATGCTGCTGTAGCCTTGGGAAGAGCTGAAGCCCCGGGATAGCTGGGGCTGCTTTGGGAAGCATAGAGAAGCTTTGGGAAGCTGCTTTGATCAGCCCCAGAGACCCGATGCTTCCATCTCCAATCCGGTGGGAAGCGATGCTACCCACCACTGCGGGGGGAACAAATTGCATCCGCTGCTTCCCACCCCTCCATCCCACCCCCTAAACCACTGTGGAGTGCTCCAGGAGAGCGGATCCCACCATCCCTGCTCATTCCCATCCTTGGCACCCTGAAGCCGTGTGTCCATAGGGTGAAAGTGTGGGAACGGGCTAATAAGCAAGGAATGGCGTGACCTCAGCCCTGCCTGCGCAGGCAGCCAGAGCGGGCTCTGACCTTCTCGGTACCCAGGGTACACGCTGCCTCTTTCATCATTATCCATGCATTTGATCCCAGGAGCTTCGCTTGGAAAACAGGATGTGAGCGTGTGAGATGGCCACTTGCCCTCCCAAGGAGCTTGGAGCCTGCCAGGATGCTCCTTTTGCCCTGAGCTGGAATGGACACTGGGATCACCCCTGTGTAGGCCTATGGGGCAGAGGAGCTGCTGGTGTGTGATGGGTTAGGAGCTGCCCCAGATGCAAAGCACAAACCCAGCTTAAAACCTTGGAAAAGCAGGATGAATGTTGTTGGAATGCATTGCTGGGATGGAACACATTTCCCTTTGCAGGACAGTCAGATATGGGGCATGATTTGACTAAAACACACCCTAAACCCAGCCAAGCAGCCCAGTTTTAATGTGTTTTATTGTTCTGACACAGGATTCTTCCCTTCCTGCTGTTGTCCTGAGCCCCAGCTGATGCTCCCAGAGCTCCCCTTGCATTTACGAGGGAAAGAGCTTCTATGGAGCTGGGAGTTTATGGACAGCTTCCTCCAGCCTTCCCGGGACAGGGTTAAAGCTTCATCGCAGCGTGTTTATGCGCCGACAAGGAAACGTGGTGACAGATGATCCCAAACAACTTCAAAGCGAGATCCATGGACCCGATATGGAAACTATTCCTAAAGTCTCAGTGCTGAGAGCATTAAAGGCAGCCTCAAGCCCAGCCTGGCCCCATGAACATCAAGCTCCCGCCAAGGCAGATTTGGGGCTAAATGATGCCCCTTGAGCATCTCTTGCTTAAGCAGAGGGTAAAGCATCACCTCATCCACCACCTGCACTGTCCCCATGGCTCCGGGTGGGTTCCCTGCACCCAGGACATCCCCATCTCACTGTTGGGCTATTGCAGCCCCAATGGTAAGAGGGGCTGGGGTGCAGCTCCATCCGCCTGGGAGGCATTTAGGGATCAGGGAGGGATGGGGAGGTGCTTGGATGCTGCTCTGGCTCAGGTAGTGGCATGGTGAGGGCCCTGAGCCCATGTGTGTTTGCTGCAAAGGTGTCTCACCAGCCCTATGTAGTCCTTTAGGGTGATGTTGGTCCATGGGGTCTCTGTGTGGGGCTGGACCGCCTGATGCTGATGAGGCTGTTGGGGTGCTGGAGTTCGCTGTGCTGGTGAACCTCCTCTGCTGCCCTTTGCTCTGGGCTGGGACTTGCTCCAGCGCTGCTTTGGCTCTGGGTTCCACGGATGGGCACCGCTTTGCGACACAGCTCTGGCACAGAATGTTACTGGTGCAAAGTAACTGCATCTCCCAGTGCAGCAGAGCCTGTGCCCTGCTCTGCTCCCTGCACCCGTGGGTGGACAGAAGCCCCTCCAATGCTCCTTTGGCAGGTTCAGCGCAATCACTTGTGCTGCATTTGCTTCCTGACCCTTTCCTGTGATGGGGAGGCTGAGAAGGGCTGCCCCAAAGGGGAAGAGGGAGATCCCACATCCCTGCCATTGGTATGACTCCTGCTGTGTGTTATCACTTGGTCTCTAACAGTGCCGCTGCGGCCAGGGCACAGAGCAAGACTCCCAGCTATAAAAAGCTTTTCTTTAATCCTAGTGTGGCATCAGCCTTGGCAGAAGCTGAATGTGCTGCGTTCAGTGATGCTGGGAGGCAAAGCTGGTGCCTGCCTGCCCTCCAGCCAGCTTTGGTGAGCTCACAGGGGCAATTCTGCATTGAGCAGGAGGGATGGAGGATTAAACTGTGCTTAATACCTGAGGTGGCAAGGCACGGGAGCAGCAAAGCCCCTTTCCCAGGCTCACCGCTATCTGCTGAGTGCCAGGCACTGATTTATCTGCTTTACATGTCTGGGATCAGCCCTTGGTGTAGGGGATTAGAATGAGAGCTCTGTGTGTGAACCTGAACCACTCCGTGAGTGTGGCTGTGTGCTTGCAGCCTGGGGTGGATAAGGCTGTGGGATAGGGATTAAACAGCGCAGTGACTTTGCATCCACTTAGGCGAGAGTGGCAGCGTGTGGAAGCTCTGTGCGGCATCAGGGAGGGTGGTTTACCCCTCGCACAGGCTCAGCCCTTAGCTGCTATTCAAAGCCAGGTTGGATGGGGCTTGGAGCTACCTGGGCTAGTGGAAGGAGTTCTTGCCTGTGGCATTAAGGATGAGCTTTAAGGACCCTTCCAACCCAAACCAGGAGGGGATCCTGTGATGCTTGAGCTGTCTCACCCCTCTACCATGCCCAGGCAGACCCTGTACCCCCCTGATGTGTCTGGGACCACCTCAGGCACCCGTTCCCTCTCTCCAAACCCATCCATGGGCACCAGGATCTCCATGTGCCTCCCTGCACTTTGTGTTCCCTGCATCCCATCTCTTCCCAAGCAGGGATCTTCCCTAATCCATCCTGGCTCTACATATGGAGAAGTATTTTTAAATACCCGTTGTTTATCCTGCAGCAACAGCCAAAGGAGCTGCTCTGATCAGGGATTGAAGCACAGTTTCCCAGAGACTTCTGAAGAGCCGCTTGACCTGTTGATCTGGAAGCAGATCCAAATCTCCAGCCTGGATCTGCCTCCCCATTCCATGGCAGGTAGAGGGAACCAGCGGTTCTGGCCCATGGAAGAGATGGGCAAGGGATGAGGAGGAAAAGTCTCATGTAAGTGCCAGGGGAAGGCAGCAGAAGTGGTGTTCAGATGCCTATTTCGGCTGTGTCTGCTCCTCGCTTTGACTGCAGTGGGATGTCCCTTCCCTCGGGGCATGGTGGGGTGGGAATGGGCTAAAAGCACCACGGATACACTGCAGGAGAAGATGCTGAGTCCTACAGCTCCATCTGCACTGGGGAAGCAGAGATGAAGATGGGGAGAGGAGGTGAGGATGGGAAGCAGAGGTGGGGATGGGAAGCAGAGATGAGGATGGGAAGCAGAGACGAGGATGGGAAGCAGAGGCAAAGAAGGGAAGCAGAGATGAGGATGGGAAGCAGAGGCAAGGATGGGAAGCAGAGGCAAGGATGGGAAGCAGAGGCGAGGATGGGAAGCAGAGGCGGGGATGGGAAGCAGAGGCGAGGATGGGAAGCAGAGGCGAGGATGGGAAGCAGAGGCGAGGATGGGAAGCAGAGGCGAGGATGGGAAGCAGAGGTGAGGATGGGAAGCAGAGGTGGGGATGGGAAGCAGAGGTGGGGATGGGAAGCAGAGATGAGGATGGGAAGCAAAGGTGAGAATGGGAAGCAGAGGTGGGGATGGGAAGCAGAGGTGAAGATGGGAAGCAGAGGTGAGGATGGGAAGCAGAGGCAAGGATGGGAAGCAGAGGCAAGGATGGGAAGCAGAGATGAGGATGGGAAGCAGAAGTGGGGATGGGAAGCAGAGGTGAGGATGGGAAGCAGAGGCAAGGATGGGAAGCAGAGGCAAGGATGGGAAGCAGAGGCAAGGATGGGAAGCCACCAGCAGGGTGATGGCAGAGCTGGCCATCCTGCCCCTGTGCCTGCTCCACAGATCACAGCCCAACGCCTTCATTATCCATGGACATTCCCAGCGAGGCTCTTCACACAGAACCCAGCCGTGGCTCCGCGTGGTCCTGGGGTTACGAGTGTGGCCACCCAGCAACGACGCCACTTTTCCTGCTCACATTTTGTTTGTGCTGCTCCAGAGGAGGGCCAAATGGCCCTTAAATAGCAAGGCCAGGGCTTGGCCCAAGCCAGCAGCTGATGCCAGGGCTGGGAGCTAAAGGGGGTTGCATCAAGCCCTTGTCTGAGTGCTTTGATAAATCAAACCACTCTTGTAAAGCTCCAGCTTGTAAAGCCAGGGCCCCGTTCCGCTCGCTCATGAATGGGATGAAATGCCAAGAGGATAATTTTTTACACATCCTTCCCCCCCCCCCCCCCCCCCCCCCTTTGCCAACATTTCCCCATTTGGCTGAAGCTTCAAACTCCCATATTTGGAGAGCGCCTGCCTTAGAACTTCCAGGATTTGTATAAATAGCTGATAGTGAAAACATGACCCGCTCTGGAGCCTGCCCAGGGGCCTGCAGGAGGAGGGCACTGCAATAGGGCTGGAGCAGCCCAATGCTTCCCAAACTCCCCAATGGGAGAGAGAAAGAAGTGTGGGGGTCCCCACAACACCAGCACCCACAACACCATCTCCATCAGCGGGGAGGAGGTTTGGGCAGTGTGGAAGGGAAAGAGTGGCTGAGATGTGCTGGATGGTGTGTGCTGGAATAGGGCTGGCATCTCACCAGCCCTTCGTTGGTGGCGAGGGGACCAGGGTGTCATTGTCTCCTCCAGTGACACTCTGCTCTGCCTGGGGAGAGCCTGAGCATGGGTTTGCTCCAGTAAGGTCCTGGGCACAGTGAGGGGATGGAGAGCACGGTGAGGCGTTGGAGCTCATGGTGAGGGGATGGAGCTCACAGTGAGGGGTTGGAGCTCACGGTGAGGGGATGGAGCTCACGGTGAGGGGATGGAGCTCACGGTGAGGGGATGGAGCTCACGGTGAGGGGTTGGAGCTCACGGTGAGGGGATGGAGCTCACGGTGAGGGGTTGGAGCTCACGGTGAGGGGATGGAGTTCACGGTGAGGGGATGGAGCTCACGGTGAGGGGATGGAGCTCACGGTGAGGGGATGGAGCTCACTGTGAGGGGATGGAGCACACGGTGAGGGGATGGAGCTCACGGTGAGGGGATGGAGCTCACGGTGAGGGGATGGAGCTCACGGTGAGGGGATGGAGCTCACGGTGAGGGGATGGAGCTCACGGTGAGGGGATGGAGCTCACGGTGAGGGGATGGAGCTCACGGTGAGGGGATGGAGCTCACGGTGAGGGGATGGAGCTCACGGTGAGGGGATGGAGCTCATGGTGAGGGGATGGAGCTCATGGTGAGGGGATCGAGCACATAGTGAGGGAATGGAGCTCGCGGAGGGGAGCGGGGCGGGCCTGGGTGTGCCCGTGCTGGGGAGAGGCGGTGCCGCAGCCCGCTCCCCTTCCATTGATCTCCGCAGCGGGGCCGCCCCGAGCCTTTAAAGGCTCCTCCTCCAGCAGCGCCCCGGGGAGCGGCGCGGAGGGGAGCCCGGCCCCGCCGGTCCTCCCCGAGGGCTGCTCCGGGCTGCGGCGGCCGCGGGGTGCGCACGTCGGGGCGCAGCGGCCGAGCCCCGCGCCCATCCCAGCCCCGGTCCGGCGGAGATGAGCCCCGTGCCCGCGGGCAACGGCAGCGCCTGGGGAGCGGCGGCGCTGGGCAGCGGCGGTAACTGCAGCGGGGCCGCCAGCCTGAGCCGGCAGTGGGTGCTGGGGGCTGCCCTGAGCATCACCGTGCTCGTCATCGTGGCCGGTAACCTGCTGGTGATCGTGGCCATCGCCAAGACGCCGCGGCTGCAGACAATGACCAACGTGTTCGTCACCTCGCTGGCTTGCGCCGACCTCATCATGGGCTTGCTGGTGGTGCCGCCGGGGGCCACCATCCTACTGAGCGGGCACTGGCCCTACGGCACGGTGGTGTGCGAGCTGTGGACCTCGCTGGACGTGCTGTGTGTCACGGCCAGCATCGAGACCCTGTGCGCCATCGCCGTGGATCGCTACCTCGCCATCATGTCACCGCTGCAGTACGAGGCGCTGGTGACCAAGGGCAGGGCACGGGCTGTGGTGTGCCTGGTGTGGGGCATCTCTGCCTTCATCTCCTTCCTGCCCATCATGAACCACTGGTGGCGGGACGGGGCGGACGAGCAGGCAGTGCGCTGCTACGACGACCCGCGCTGCTGTGACTTTGTCACCAACATGACCTATGCCATCATCTCCTCTACCATCTCCTTCTATGTGCCCCTGCTCGTCATGATCTTTGTCTATGTCCGTGTCTTCGCCGTGGCTACGCGCCACATCCAGCTCATCGGCAAGGACAAGGTGAGGTTCCTGCAGGGGCCCCCCAGCCCTGGCTCTAGGAGAAGCCGGCGCAGGCGTCCCTCCCGTCTGCTGGCCATCAAGGAGCACAAGGCGCTCAAGACCCTGGGCATCATCATGGGCACCTTCACGCTGTGCTGGCTGCCTTTCTTCGTGGCCAACATCATCAAGGTCTTCTGCCGGGGGCTGGTGCCGGATCAGCTCTTCCTCTTCCTCAACTGGCTGGGCTACATCAACTCAGCCTTCAACCCCATCATCTACTGCCGCAGCCCCGACTTCAGGAGCGCCATCCGCAAGCTGCTGTGCTGCCCGCGCCGCGCTGACCGCCGGCTCCATGCCGTGTCCCGGGATCTGCAGCGCTGCCCCTCTGCCTTCAGCCCCCACGGGGGTCCCTTGGGGGACAGCAAAGTGGGAGCCCCCGGGGAGGATGGGAGCCGGATGGAGGAGACCAGCCTGTCCCAGGGCACCCAGAGCACGCTGTGTGCGCAGCTTGATGAGTAGGTACCTGCGGGCACTTGGGCTCAATGGGTGCAGCCTTTTGGGGTGCAATGAAGGGGGTGTTGATGGCAGGGACGTGGTCTGATGGGGCAGTGAGGAGCTGGAGGGCAGGCGGACTGTGAGGTGCATGGGAATCGTTGCCTTAAAGCCCCAGCCTTTCCACTGGGTTGCAAAACTGGGGTCCTGCTCCTGCCTTGCCCTTTCCCAAGGCTGCCAGGATGGGGTCTGCTAATCCTGGGTAAAGAAAACACTGGTGGTGAATAGGGAAGCAAACGAGCTGAACGAGTCCCAGAGCCTGACATTTCCCTCTTCCTTTCTCCCACTTTATGCCCTTAAAGAAGGAAAACACGGAAAAACCTTTTGCAATGAGGCAGCCGGGGCTGTCGTGGGTTGCTTTGCCCTCTGACAGAGTGGAAACTGGGAAGGGAACCTATTTCATCACCCTCTGTCAGCCCCGCGGATGGGAGACGGGCTTCCCATGGCCGCAGCCAGGGCAGAGGGCTGGCGGGGATGCGCCTGTGCACCCTTCCATGGATTTACACCCTCTGCGAGTTACAGGGAGGGTTCCCCCGCTCTGAGATTTGAATTGCTCTCGTTCCAGTGGGTTTTAAGCAGCTTTCTCTGGTGTAAAGCCCCTCCTGCTGCCCAAGGGCAGGAAGGGTCCTGCCAGCACACACAGGCAGAGCTGCTGCTGGCAGAGAGGTTCCGAGAAGGGATTCACCCGCGGTGGGAACGGGGGATGCTCGATCATGGGAAGGGTTCATGCTCCTCACACGCTGTGTTCTCCCGTTCAAGGTTTGCCGGCAGAGAGACATCAGCAGGTCCCTCCATCTGACCGGGAGCAGCCGAGAGCCGGGAACAGCATGAGTGCAGTGAGTGCATCCAGTGCCCTGAGTGTGTCCAGTGCAGTGAGTGCTTCCAGTGCAGTGAGTGCATCCAGTGCAGTGCTTCCAGTGCAATGAGTGCATCCAGTGCAGTGCTTCCAGAGCAGTGTTTCCAGTGGAGTGTGTGCATCCAGTGTAGTACTTCCAGTGCAGTGCTTCCAGTGCAGTGAGTGCTTGCAGAGTGGTACCGTGAGTGCTTCCAGTGATGCCGTGCTTACAGAGTGATACAGTGAGTGCTTCCAGTGATGCAGTGAGTGCTTCCAGAGGGATGCAGTGAGTGCTTCCAGAGGGATGCAGTGAGTGCTCCTGGAGTGATGCAGTGAGCGCTCCCAGAGTGATGCAGTGAGTGCTCCCAGTGGTGCAATGAGTGCTTCCAGTGATGCAGTGAGTGCTCCCAGATGGATGCAGTGAGTGCTCCCAGATGGATGCAGTGAGTGCTTCCAGAGGGACGCAGTGAGTGCTTCCAGAGGGGTGCAGTGAGTGCTCCCAGAGGGGTACAGTGAGTGCTCCCAGACTGACGCAGTGAGTGCACCCAGATGGATGCAGTGAGTACTCCCAGAGGGGTGCAGTGAGTGCTTCCAGAGGGATGCAGTGAGTGCTTCCAGAGGGATGCAGTGAGTGCTTTGCCCTGCGGGTGACGCTCCATCACTTCCCACCCTCTTCCTGCAGGGCCGAGTGCTGCAGAGGGGCTGGAGGAGCAGTGCTGGGGGTGACGGCGCTGGAAGGACCCTCCAGTGCATGGGGAGCAGAGGGATTCTCCCTCGGGAGCGCTCGTGGTCACAACAGGAACCAGGCAGCCGGCTCCTCTGTGCTGTTGACGCTGGAGAACTGCAGCCAGTTGGGAAAAGGCTCCTGAGCTGCTCCAAGAGGCAGCGCAGCCTTGGGGATGTGCCTGTGCTCGCTGTGTGGATGGGGTCCAACTCCCGTCCGGGGTGTTTCCTGGCTGGAAGCAGGACGTCGTGCATCTGCTGTCTGGAAGGATGAAGAATTCCCATCGTCCCGGGCTCAGGAAGCCCATCAGGAAGGGGAAAAGAGCCTCCTGCAGGAGAGCAAGAGGAGCTCCGAGCAAGGGGAATCGGGTAAAACCTGTGGATTACGCTCCTATAGCATCCCCTCCTGTTTCTGCCTCTCCATTGGGAACAGATATCCACTTTTCTGTGCTGCTCAGGGATGAGTGGATGAAGTGGAGGAGCCGCATCGGGCTCAGGCAGCATTGGAGGAGGGTGTTTTCCTTCCCAAAGCCTGGATCTGGATACAAGGAGCAGCAGGACAAGGGCTCTTGCAGGGAGGTTGAGGGGGGTTTCATTGGAGCTGCTCCGTTGATGATATGGATCCCAGTTCCCATTAAATCAATGTCAGGGTTTGGGAAATGGCATTTTTCCTTTGAGATTGCTGCTGGAGAAGCCTCGGAGCACGCAGATGCGCTGCCCCGTGAGGACACAAAGCCGCACACAGCCCTGTGCACACATAGCCATTCCCATACCTCTGTACACGCATACACCCTATACACACGCCTGTACCTGTACATGCACATGCCTGTGCATACATCTGCACACGCCTGTACATGCACACCCCTCTGCATATTCCTATGCATACACCTTTGCACACCTATACATGCCACATGTGTGTGCATCCATACACCTGTACATGATCCATACACCTGTACATGCACATATCTGTGCATACATCTGTATAGCACATACCTGAACACACATCTGTACATACACCTATATATGCACCTGTACAGCACATACCTGTGCATACATCTGTACATACCTGAGCACACACTTGTAAAGCACATACGTGTACATCTGTACACACACCTATACTTGCACCAGTACTGTACATACCTTTGCATACACTTGCACATACACCTGTACATGCACATACCTGTACATACATAGACCTGTATACATACTTGTATAAATATCTGTACATACAAGTGTTCATACACCTGTACATGCACATACCTGTACATATACATACATATATCTGTACATACATAGACCTGTACAGACCTATACATACACCTGTACACACCTGTACATACACCTATACATGCACATACCTGTACATACATCTATACATACATAGACCTGTACATACGCCTGTACATGCACATATCTGTACATACATCTGTACATACAAACACCTGCACACATGCCTGCACACACACCTATACGCACACCTATACGCACACCTGTCACACCGGTACCACCCAGGCCCCGCCCCTTCCCCATGAGCCCCGCCCACCCAGGCCCCCGCCCACCCCACCCAGGCCCCGCCCCTTGCTCTCGCGAGAGGGGCGGGGTGAGCGGGCTGTGCGGGACCGCGCCGTCCGCGCTCCCATTCCCATTCCCCTCCGCATTCCCGTTCCCGCTCCCATTCCCGGTCCCGCCGCCATGTCCGGCGCGGACCTGGCTCCGGGCTGGGTGCCCACCCATGTGCAGGTGACGGTGCTGCGCGCTCGGGGGCTGCGGTCCAAGGCGGCGGCGGTGGGGGGCAGCGACGCGTACACGGTGATGGCGCTGGGCAGGGACAAGTTCTCCACGTCGGTGGCGGAGCGGTGCCAGGGGCAGCCGCTGTGGCGGGAGGAGGCCACGTTCGAGCTGCCCCCTCGGGCCGCCTCGCTGCGCCTCACCGTGCTGCACCGCGCCCTCGTCGGCGTCGACAAGTTCCTGGGGCGCGCCGAGGTTGACCTGGCGGCGCTGAGGAACGACGGCGGCCGCCGGCACACACGGTGCGGAGCGGGGGTGCGAACGGGGTTCCGTGGGGATGAGCCCCATAGGGATGGGGAAAGGGATGGGGGGGGGGCTCCAGGTGCTGTAGGGAATTAGGGATGCGGGGGGGATTCTGAGCCGCACAGAGGCGATGGAAAGGAATTGGGGGGGGGGGGGCTCCGGCTCCCGTGGGGCGCTGGGATAGGGATGGGGGAGATTCTGAGCCGCACAGAGGCGATGGAGAGGGACTGGAGGGCTTCCGGCTTCCTTGGGGCACTGGGATAGGGATGGGGGGGATTCTGGGCCCCACTGGATCAGAGAGAAGGATGGGGGGGGAGTCTCTGGGCACCACGGGGGTTGGGGGAAGGGGTGTGGAGGCTCTGGCTCTGTTGGGGGACTCCAGTTCCCCATGGAATGTCCCTGTGCCCCATAGGGAACCCTGTGCCCCACAGGGGTGAGGGACCCCCATATCCCCGGGGTGCCAGCCCCATGGAAGAGGCTGGAGCCCTGGCACATCCACTTGGGGCTGTTGGAGCCCATCCTGCCTCCTGCTTGGTTTGGGTTTTAAGCATCTATGTGTGAGCGCTGATAGAGAACACTGAGAACAGCCGGAGTGACCCAGGAAAGCGGGAATGAGCACTGGCTACAGCCGTGTATGTCTTAATAAGCACTTAGCAGAGCCTACGTGCATGTGGGAGCAGCCAATCCAGCATCCTAGGGGCTGCCTTCACTGGTGTCAGCAGGACGCTGGAGCTGGGAGACTTTTCCTTTACCAGCCCTGTGTCATACTTGTCCCTTTGAACATAAAAACACTGCCCTGGAATGCCAGGGGTGGTTCCAGGGAGGGTTTAACTGGGAGTCAGCAGCCTTGTAATGTGGCTTGAGGTGGCCCCTGAGTCACCTTCCTCTTCTCACTCACCTGAGAGCAGAGCCAGGTATGAACACCGGGACTGGTGTCCCTGACAAAGCCCTCGGTGCTGGTGAAGCCTTCATTAAGACGTGGCTGTCATTAAGGTTGTATCCAGCACTAATGTGTTTACACTGCGGAGCTCAGGGAGGTGTTTCCTTGTGTCTGAGCCAGAGGAAAACTGAGGGGAAGAAAGGAAAACAGAGCTTTGAGACTCCTGATGTTTCCAGTTGTTCTGTTTGAAGCCTGTTTCTTTGGCCATTGTTTAGCTGCTGGGGCAATGTACAGCCAGAAAGCGCTGGGGTTTAGTTCACACTCACACAATAAATGGTGAAGGGTTCATATTAATGGTTTTGAGGGGGAGATTTGTCCCTCTATTCGTCCCTTTGAGCCCCTCCAATGAAGCAGATGTAGCGGCGGTCGTGTTCTGGTCAGTGCTAACTAAGCTGTTGTTCGCATAGTTTGTTTGGGATGTTTGGAACAGGACCTGCTCTTCCCCCCGGGGCACAGAGCCTGCAGCATGGATTGCGGCGCCGAAACCAGCAGGATGCTCCTAGAAATCACGGGGTTTAGGACAGAAGTGCCCAGTGCTGGCTTGTGTTAAAGGCAAAGCTCGTGCTGCCCTCGCTGCAGCGTTAGGGACCTGATATCGCCTTGTAAAGTCCTTTCCCTGGTGCTGGTGTCTTGTAACTTCAGGTCTGGACATTGATGTAGTTGTAGTGTGGTTCTTGAGCACTCATTTCCCTCCAGTGTTCTCTGGAGCACATTTCTGCATTCATCTCCTGCAGTTAACACTCATTAGGTTTGAATGTCCTCTCAAGCAAATAGCCCTTTCCTCTTCTCCTTCACTGCTCCCAGTGCACCTTCAAAGGACTGCAGTGCAAATGGAATGCCTCTATTTGCTTCCTTTATTTTCCCTGCACCAGCTGGGGAGGTGTTTTCCAGGCGAGGTTTCCCTATCGGTTCTGCGGAACCAGGAATGCTGTGACTCCATCAATAGACAAGAATTGATGTGAGGTGCTGATAACTTTCTTCGCCAGCCCTAATGTGGTTTGAAAGGCTTTGAGTGGTAATGGAGGACGTGTGATAGCAGCATGCAAATGGTGTTTCTGCAGCTTAGGATGCCCTGGGTGCTCAATACGCAGTGCTTCGTGTACCCGGAGTTGCGTTGCACAAAGGGATAAGGTTCTGTCTGTAAGGAATGTCCTTCCTGGTGTGCTCCAGTCACGAGCAGGAGGTGAGTGGAAGTCTCCAGACAGTCTGCAAGGCTTGGCTTGGCTCTGCTCTCTGTTGATTAGGGGTTTCGGAGCTTGAAGGGCATTAAGATAGCAACTGGAAAGGAGCTGGAATGAAAGGTATGAGGGCGTGGGACGCTCTCTGGTACCAGTGTCAGGCCCTCCTCTCGGAGGCTGTTCCTTCCCGCACCCACTTCAAAGGACATTTGGGGAAGTCAGATGAAAGGAAGGGCAGAAGAGAGTGGCTGAGCTGAAATACAGGAATTCCATGTCCTCTTTAACCCTTCTTTTTAACCCCGATCTGGGTTTTAAAGCAGTTTTTACTGATAACTTTATGCCAAGGCATGTTTTCCTTCGTCACCGCGTGACTGTGACGTTGTTGGAGGATTAAAGTCTTTTCTTCTCTTGCCCTTACGCTGTAGGCTCATTTGATTTTTAAGCCACAAACACCCCCTGTTGTTGTGAATGAGCCGTGCCTCCAGACCCGGGTTGTAAAAGGAATCTCCTTGTTGCTGCAGGTGGTACAAGCTTCGCTCCAAGCCAGGGAAGAAGGAGAAGGAGAGAGGGGAGATCGAAGTGGATATCCAGTTCATGAGGAGCAACATGACCGCCAGCATGTTCGATCTGTCCATGAAAGACAAGCCTCGCTCTCCCTTTGGCAAGCTCAAAGACAAGCTCAAGGGGAAGAGGAGCAGTGGCCTCTCCGACACGGCTTCGTCCATCATTCCCAGCACGTCTCACTCCCCTGCTGACAGCGAGGATGAGGCAGTTGAGAAGGAAAAGAAGAAATCCAAGTTCAAAGCGCTCTTTTCCAAGCCTGGCCTGCAGAAGACCTCCCTTTCCCAGTCCATGTCAGTGCTACCAACACAGCAGCCCGTCACCCAGAGGGTTCGGCTTCGCCCCAGTGACTTCCAGTCACAATGGGATGATGAGGAGTCCGAGACCTCTCCAACCTCAGAAAGTGAGTACCGGCACTTGCAGCACTGATGAAGCACAAAGCCTTTCCCCAGGGTTTTATTGCCCTTTCCACACTGTTTAGGGTACTAAACAGTAAATCCATGTGGATTTACTAAAGAGTAAATCCATGGAACATCACTTCTGGCCATGGCGGCAGGTTTAGATGCATATAAGATGTTGATGCTCACAGCTAAACTTGCCTTGGGCTAGCATAGGAACTGTGGGGCTGCACAAGCAATACCTGCACGAGTGTCAGAGCAAGGGGGGGGTTCTTGCATCTTGAATTTCACCTTGTTCCTGTTTTTTCCCCAGAGTCCTTTGGAAATGCCCTGGAAGAGAAGTCCTCGCCTTCTGTATTTAGGTCTCGTAAAACAGCAATTCTGGACAGCAGGCAAGTAGCCCAAGTAGCCACGACCCACCCCAAGAAAGAGGGGCTCTCTTTATTCAGTGGCCTTAAATCCAAGAGCGATCCCGTTTCCAAGTCCAGTCTGTGTATCAATGGCAGTCACGTTTATATGGAAGAGAGCAGCGTGAAGGACAACACTCCAGCCTCTTCCCCCTCTCCTCGCAACTTCCGGAGGAAGCAGCTCTTTGCTTCAGAAGAGAACCTGTCTTCCAGACCTGCTAAAGGACCTGAAGAGATGGGAAGAACATCTCCCATGGGAAGAACATCTCCCAGTCCTGCTTTCTCTGGGTCGACGTCCTTGGAGACCTTTAAGTCGATGACTTTGCCATCATACAAACTGCTGAGCAGTGAAGAATACCTGGAAACCAACGTCCCCCTGAGCGCTGAGGTTATGAAAGAGACCAAAAAGCCAGAGCACAAGAAGTCTGCCTTGCTCTCTCTGGTCACTGGGAAGAAGGAAGCAGTGAAGAGTGGGGATGCTGAGAACATTCCTGACAGGACCCTGCAGGATGAGGAAAACAGCATTCCAGAAGAGGAGAGTGACCAAGAGGCCGAATGTGTCTCCCCTCCAGCAGATTCAGGCGGAGGGAGTCCTGCAGCAGGCAATCACCATGCAGAAGACATCTCTGCAAGCAAGCATCCTCTCAACCCTTTCGAGGAAGAACGGGGACCTGAGAAAGCTGCTGCCCCATCCAAGACCAAAGCTGTGAAGCCCAGGTCAGTCCTTTCTGCTTCAGGGACCACAGAAATGGTGGTAGGGGCAGCAGCCTTTAGCCGGGCTGCTTCCTGCTCCAGGGCAGTGCCTCTCGGCCTGGCATCCTGCAGGCAGCAGGAGCGTGTTGCTCTGCAGGGTCCCTGATGGTTTAAAAGCGGCTTTGATAGCAAATAGTAACCCTGGAGTTCTTCCTTGGTATGCAAAAGAGATGGATATAGGGATGTTACTCATCAGTGATGCTGAAATAGTGGTGCTCTGAATGCAGTGTCTTTGCAGGTACTGTAGGGGTGATTTTTCTTGCCGGATCTCTCGCCAAACCTAACTTCTATCTGAGCTGTGCCACTTGGAACGTACCCAGGGTCTGAGCCACCAGTGCTAACATCCCTGCTTTCCTGGTTTTGGCTGTGGTCTTCCAAAGGGTTAACCTTGGAGCCCTGCTGCTTCTGGCATTGCTGACAGCAACGTGAAGGATGTTTGTGTGGAGCGGTACACAAGGCTTCTTCGGAAATCCTGCTCCTTTATCCTTCATATATATATATATAAAAATGGGGTGTGTTGGTGGTTTTATATATATATATATATACATATAGGTGTTTTCTACTAATCAGGCTGTGGTTTGTGCCTGTCTCTCCTTCTTTTCAGTGCTTCTCCTGTTTAAACACCTCTCATATGAAGCGCCTTACTAATAAACCAGCTTGGGGTGCAATAGGTAGTGCTTCAAACCCGTGCAAGCTCCACAGCAAAAGTGCTCTCCCATAAACTGAGGGCTTTGTAAAGGCATATTTAAGGATGTGAAGTCGATCAGGTTGGCTCTGAGGTCTCTTGCAAGTGTCATTCATCTCCAGGGTCAGGAGTTGATGGAGCCTGGTGCTAAAGCTTGTCTGTTCCAGCCTCGTGTTGCATCTGCAAGTGACATGCGAGTGTTTTGTCCCTTTCTGCAGGGTGCCTTCAGAGGAGGAAACCAAAGCCACGCTTCCTACTCTTGCACCTCCTTCCCTCCCTGCTCCTCTCTCTGTACACCCTATCAGGAGTGCCAATAACCCTTTTGTTTCCAAGAAGGGACAAAAAGGCCAAGTGCCAGACTCCGAGGACATCACTGGTTCTCCTGCATCTCTTACTGCTCCTTTTGCTGCAGAGCTTTTGAATGGCAAGAACCCCTTTACTCCCGAGTGGGGCAGAGCACCCCCAGCCCTGGATCCCGAAGGCATTTGTTTCCCTTCATCCCATCATCTTGCATCCTCTGTTCCCAAAGCACCTCCTCCTGGGCAGGTCTCTGGTAGTGGTCATAATCCTTTTGCTTCTGACTGGGGGCAGAGCTCTTGGGGTCAGGGTGCTGAGGGCTCTGATGTGTGGCCTTCCCAGGGTGTCTCTCACCCACCTGCATCTTCTCTCCCCTCTGCTTGTCATTTCAATGGCAGTAATCCCTTTGTGTCCCAGCTTGGATGGGAAGCAGACGCACCAAGTGCGGAAGCTGTTGCTTGTTCTTCCCCTCTCTGCCTTCCTTGCGATGAAGGCTGCTCCTCAGCACAGCACCCTGCTGAGCTGAAGCCCTCTGCTCGCAGTGCTTCAGGGAGCTCTTCAGCTGAGGCTTTACCTGGTAATGTCAAAGCTGGATCAAACCCTCTCAGCACCATTTCTGACAAGCCTGGTCTGGCTCCAGAGGAGCAGTGCAGTCCTCCCCAGCTTCAGGCTCCCATCCCTACCAGGGAGACTGCAGAGACTGGTGCTCAGCAGCCACCTTCCCCCGTGAGTGAGCTGAAGGAGAAGCAGGAGACCTTGGGTGAGAAGAGACGGGAAGAGCCCCAAATGACTCCACTTGATAGAAAGGGCTCATTTTCTCAAGCAGGACCAACCAAACCAGCCTCAGGAGCGTGTCCCCTGTCCCCTCAGGTAGGGAGGGCTGGCAGTGAGGTGCTCGTCACACCACAGCCAGCACCACGGCTGTCTTTAGGGCTGAAGAAGCGCCCCTTGGTTTCTCATGATGAGCTCAGTGGGGATGTGCCACCTTTGGGTGATGGAGCCGAATCTGTGCTGGGGCTCCCTCTCCCTAATGACGAAGCCTCAGATGCTCGTGAGTGCCTCCCTCGAAGTGGTTCATTAGAGCCTCTCACTCCCCCAGGGATGCATAGAGCTGAAAGCAGTAACAGGCATTTCAGTAATGAAGCTGACCGTGATTTATTTGCCTCTCTTGCAAATCTCAGGTCTGTTATTCCAGTTCCTGGAGACCGTGGCTTGAAACTGGCCAGTCTCCCAGTTATCCCAGAGGGAGGCTCCGATGATGAGCTGCTATGTGACTCTCAGGAGGACCCGGGTCTTGCTGCAGGGGGTACAAACGTTTCAGAGAGAGGAAAGCAGTGCCTGGATTTAATGTCTCTGCATGAGGAACCGAAAGAGTACTCTGACAGCTCTGCTGCTCCTGGTGCTTGTGAGCCAAGCACCGCAGCCGTGCTGCCTGCGCGAGTGGATGTGCACAGTGTGGCTGCTTCAGCCTTAGGTGTGACATCGCATTCCAGGGAGGATAACGCTCCTTTTGAGAAACAAGAGCTGCAAATCAGTGCGGGTGTTGTGGAGTGTGACCTCTCTGAGCCTTCTGTTTCCTCTTCCTCCCTGTCCAGTGCTTCCCAGCCTTCCTCTTCCTCTCATTCCCTTCTCTCTGACACCCCAAATCAAAGAGCAGAGTCTCCGAAAAAGCCAACAGCCGAGGGCTCCGCAGCTAAAGCAGGAAACTGTGGCAAGAAGAAGCTTCTTCAGGCCTGGGTTTCCCCCTCTGAGCCATCCCCTAACCAAACCCAACAGGGTGGTGAAACCGGGTCTCCTAAGCACAGGTGAGAGAACATGGGGAATATACCCCAAAGGTGCTGATCTGAGCCTTGCTTTTCCTTCCTGTGAGCACACCTCAGCAGGAATCGGCTGCTCTTTGCAGTGGTGTGGCATTAGCTTCTTCCAGCCAGTGGATTTGGGTCCTGTGTAGGATCATTTCTGGCACCAGATGAATACATATGGCTGCTAAGGATGTGCAGAGCACTCGAGGGGATCTTTCATTCCTCACAGTGCCACCTCGTAGGAACACCATTAGGGAAACTTGATGGCAGCTTCAGAAATAGGGTCGTCATTGAATTGGGGAAATAGACTGGAATGTATCCGTTTTTCAGGAATGGGAGAGTGGAAGCCTGATAAACTGGGATGCTTTGTTACCTGGCCAAACTGGGCTCCTGATCCTCGAATCACAGCAAGTGATGCATTCCTTCTCATTAGGGAAGTTGGGCTCAAATACTAGTGCCTGGCAGCTCAGAGTGACTGCCACTGTGTAGACCAGCCTGGCTTTGCTTTTGTGGCTTACCACTCAGGTGTATTTCCTTGTCACTGCTCTCTGTCTCCAATGCATCAAGTCAATTGCAATAGCAAAGAATGGAGTATACTTACAAACAGCCTACAGCTTGGACACAAACGCTTTGTCTTCCCAAAGCTGAATCTCTTATCCCTTTGGACATAGAGAAAGGGGTGGAATTTCTTCCCACTTTCTTGCTGTATTTGTTTTTAGACTGAAGATGTGTGTTCCATTTACTGCCTCCATAAAACCTCTCTTACCATTGCAGACTCCATCCTGTGAAGCCAATGAACGCCACAGCAAACAAGTCTCAAAGTAAAGCCCTGAATGTCATCAGCACTATGAATGAAAAGCTGCTCGAGGGCAATGTGAAGGTAATGAGGGGAAAGGGGAGCTTTAACCCAAAGCTTTAGGCACGAAATTGAGCAGGGTTTGTGTGTTTGAGATAGTTTGCTTAGGTACTTGTATCCTGAGCAGAACAAGAATAGTGGTTATTAGACTGGGGGGCGGGGGCCTGAATTCAGATTTAGAGGAGCTTTTGACTTAATCTTGGCCTCGAGAGGCCCCCAGGCTTGAAGCATGTAGATCAGAATGGCTGGAAGCAGGGAAACCCCCTTGGGGACCCTTATTGTCTGTAAGGGTAAAATCCTCCTTAGAGAGGGGGGGGAAATGAGAAGTTAGCACCAAAATCCCTGCAGTGCCTCCTTCTGGTGTGAGTGGGAAAGGAGCAGACACCAGTTCCGTGATTCCAGCTGACACATTGCTATGTTCAATGGGTGGAAAACCTGTCGGTAGGATGGCAGGGTGAGAAGCGGAAGGGTTAAAGGAGAAGCTGTGTTGCGTGGTGACTGCAATAGGAGGGAAATGCCAAAGGCCTCAGTGGGTGTTTCTTGCTGTTTAACCCCAGTTTGGTTTTCCTGGTCTTTGGCATGCTTTAAACACCGGGTCTGTGAACAGTGGCATTTGATGGTGCGTGGCTGTGGCTTCCCTGTATCTCACTGAGCTGGATGGATCCGTCATGACATTCCTCCAGTGTAAACTGCGCCAGAGTTGAGTTACAGACTGTAACTGCAAGGGTTTGATGCTAAAACCAATGGCCCAGTTACTGTCTGTAGCAGCTCGCTCTGAGCCTGCCTTCTGCTCTGGAGAAGGCTGCTTAAGCTCCATAAACCATGTCCCTGTGCTGTGAGCAGCACACACGGAGGCACTTGCTCCTTTTTCCTCCATGTACTTCCAAAGAGTTGTTCTGTAGGCGATGTTCCATATGAGTTTTCCCAGGCTAAGCTTGCTAGCAGCCCAAAAGGTGCTTTGTAGCAGGAAGCTGGCCTGGCATTGTCAATGCCTTGGCACAGCGTGCCTCTGAGCATCCTGTTCTTGATCCTACAGTGCTCATGTTCCACAGTGTCATTTGGATGGAACTTTGAGCTCCGTGCTGCTGTTTTGCACTGCCCATATGCCTGCAGTGACCCTGCCTTTCTCCTCTCTCTCAGAAATACCACCCTTCAGATCCTGCCTATGCTTATGCCCAGCTAACACACGATGAGCTGATCCAGCTCGTCTTGAAACAGAAGGATGCGATCACCAAGAGGGATCTCCAGGTGCGTGAGCTCGAAGACTACATCGACAATTTGCTTGTCAGAGTCATGGAAGAAACCCCCAACATCCTTCGTGTTGCACCATCGGGAACCAAAAAGGCTGGAAAGATGTAAAAGCTCCTGGGATGCTGGATGAACAAAGGGCTGGATTCCCACCAGTGGAGTTTGATGGATAAGGAGCTGATGTGAAGCAAGCGGTACCGGTTGAGCTGCCACAGAAAGCAGCCTCTTTCTTGTTTCTGCCTTAAGCAACCCTCGGTTTGATTTGTAGTTCCATCAGGTATCTGCAGCCAGGAGTCACTTTATCTTATTTATTATTTGCTTCCTTTCCATTATTTGGGAAGATCTCTTCAGGCATCTCATCCAAAGTGAAGGAGTTTGAGGTGCTTTGCTTGCCAGCAAGGCACTGGTGATCCTTTAGGAAGGTTTGGATTTTAATGGGTTTATTTTGTAGCAGCTTTGATAGATGAATTTCTCTTCTTTCTACATCTTAACTTGTAGTGCAATCTAAAACCTGATAGAGCTTGAGGATTTGATTGACTTCAACCAAATTATCACTACGCTGGCCAAGTCCAAAGATGTGTGCTTCAGACCAGGGCTGTGTTGTGCACGTAATCAATGCAAGTTAAAGCTTAGGCTGGAAAGGAAGAAGCATCCCATCGAGTACAGATTGCTTCAAAGCAGCTCTGCAAGGGGAAGATTTGCAGCTCTTTTGGTCCAGGAAGCACTGGGATATGGTACGTTTGTGTACCATAGGAATGGTAGTAATGAACTCGGGCAAAGGTCGGTTTTCAATCAGACACTGTTCTCTGATAGACTTCAAATTCAATTCCTTCAAATGAGGGAGGCAGATGTGTGATGTGTTTTAGTCTTGAATTGGCGTGGATCTCTTGGCACGCCTGCGTGGCCCCTGTCTGATGCTGCAGGGGAGCTCTGCGGTGATTCCTTTATGCTATTGCAGTTAATTTAAACACCTTGGGTGTTGAAGCTGGAGCTTGGAGCAGCCTCCAAAGGTGATCAGGCTTCTTAGGGGCGTTCCTTGTAGAGCCAAGAGAGGAACCAGATCAGCCTCCTGGCATGGGAGCAGTCGCAGTGTGTTTGGTCTGATTGAGTTTCTTTGTGACTTGGTGCTCAGAGTGGAATGAATCTTAGGTAGCTGAGAGAGTGTTTTGTGGGGCAATTGATGCCCTTCAGTCTGCTTCCTTAACGGGCGGCTGGAGGTAGACACAGGTATGTTCTCCTCCCCATCACCACCAGCAATACAGCCTAACGCTATTGAGCAGCACCACTGCAAAACTGAACGTAGCCTCTTGTTTTGATGAGCTTTTAACAATCAGATGCCTCTCTGCACCTCTGGGATTTCTCAGGGCTGTAAGAGTCCAGCAGAGGCTTAGAGGAAAGCTGAAGTTCCCAAAGCAGGGGGTAGCAGAGGACCAAAGCAAAAGCTCCTGCCTTCAGGAGCTGGAAAGGGTCTGTTGGGTTATTCCTGGCTTGGAAGGGGCAAGCTTCTAACTCAGTTTTTCTACAGCAAAGCACTTTATTAGGGCCTAGACCAGCTGGATCAACCATCAACCTGTTAGCTACTGTCCTCAACCACTGAGAACCACTGGAGACTCCTCAAATACTGTATTTTTGTAGTGAAAATAGTTAATATATTTGCCTGGAGGTTTGCACATTCACTGGGAAAATCCAGACCTGCTCTTAATCCCCTTTTTATTCCTATCTACTCCAACCAAAGTCTGGAGCTTTTCCTCATGGATGCTGGAGTTGAACCAAGCCTTTAAGTGTTAAGAGCCTTCTGAAGACTTTGAGGTACTTGTTTCTGATTGAGCAGATGTCTTCAGTGCTGGGTTCTTTGTGCTGTACCTTCTGTGGATGAAGGAAGTGAGACACAGAAGGTTTTGTCCCCTTCAGCTCTTGGTGCTGGGTTTAGTTCGGAGTGGGACTGGATGCCTTACTTGTTGCTGCTGCTTCTCGTGCCTTGAAGTAGTGAGGAAGATGAAGGATTGGTGCATCTCTGGAAAGCAACAGTTGCCTGCACCTCTAGGACTTGTCTTTTAGCCTGTATTCCACAGCTTTCTGATGGTGTAGGTCAGAGAGCCAGGAAAACCAGTTGTGCCTTTACACAGTGACTGATGGCTTCAGGAACCCGGGATGGTGTTATCCATGGTCATAACTGGACACTGGGAAGCAGGGCTGGCCTCTTGCTTTTCCCTGCCCTCATGGATGGGTGCTGCTGACAGCGCTGTGGGGTTTGTGTGATGCTTTTGGAGCATGGTTTGCGTGCAGCTTGGATCACAGTGGTGAGGATGCGCATCTTGGAGTGAGAGGCACAGAAACAACGCAGTAAAACCCACTCTTAGCAGGCTTCTTGGAGACAGAAGCCTTAAAACCTTTCACATCCTCTCCTGGCAGCCTTTTGTGCCACTCATAGCCCTATCCCTTGAGGGGGACCCCAGGTTGCTCTCTCTGGTCCTTTGACTTCCACAACCACAAAAGCATCGCACAAACCTCATCCCTCGGTCTTGTACTGGCAATACCAGTTAAAGCCTTGCTTTGGCATCAGGGGACTGGCGTTTTATATCCAGCAAGGTGCTTCACCTTGACTTTAAGGGCCTTAAGAATCAAATGCATTGGTTATGATTGAAGGATCTGAATGTGGTTTTTTTTCCTGTTTATACTGTCTGCTTTTAGCCTGGGAACCTGTTCGGTTTTAAATGCCTTTGGTTTCATGGAACACTAAAATAAAAGTACCTTAAATCACATGGTGGTGTTTGTATCTCAAAGGGCAGCTTCCAGAGGGCCTCATCCCCTCCTTGTGACCGGCTCTGCTGCCTCAAACTCCTCATCCTCAAGGTATTTTTGGGCTAGTTCCATCCCTGCAAGGTAAACACCTTACGGGGTGGGGAAACCTGATGGACGAGCTCATCCGCATCACCAGAACAGAGAGTTTCAGTAAAGCAGGAAGGGTAAAACATGTGAAAGGTTCTTGGCCGCTTCAGTCACCCCAGTCCCAGCGCTGAGCCCCTGGTGCCCTAATTGTAATGACCCTCAATTGCAGCAGCAGAGGATGAAGAGGGGAAATCAGTTTCCCGCGGGCTCGGAGGCATTTAGCTCCAAACCGCTGCTTGGGGAGCCCGTGCTATGATGGTATTAAAATATATTAATAATATTAAATATTAATATTTTAAGAATAAATAATATTATGACATAAATATTCAAACTATTACAGCACAAGCGATTATTACAATGGAAGGTGGATGGGGGGGGGGCACCAAACCCCCTCCCCCCGCACACGGGGGTGCTGCGGGATGGACGTAGCCCTTAAAGAGCGCAGCGCCGACGCCCGGCGGCCGACGGCGCTCCGAGGGCTCCCGCTCCGCGCGGGCGGAACCCTCGTCACCAGGGAGGCGCGGCGCGGGGCGGGGAAGGGAAGGGAAGGGGAGGGGAGGGGAGGGAAGGGGAGGGCCCTGCGCTCGGGGATGGCGGCGCGGGGCCCGTGCCCCGGGTGCGGGTCGGGGCCGCTGGTGCAGGACGCGCACTACGCGCAGCAGCAGCTCGTGTGCGCCGCCTGCGGCTGCGTCCTGGCCGAGGGGCTGCTCACCACCACCTACAGCGAGGAGCAGCACCAGCGCGGTGCGGGCGGGGGGGGCGGCCGCGCGCTCCTCCCCTTCCTTCCCGTTCCCTTCCTTCCTTTCCCTTCTCTTCTTTCCCTTCCTTCCCTTTTCTTTCTTTCCCCTTCATTTCCCTTCCTTCCCTTCCTTTCCGTTCTCTTCCTTCCTTTCCCTTCCCTTCCTTTCCGTTCCCTTCCTTCCTTTCCCTTCCCTTCCTTTCCGTTCCCTTCCTTCCTTTCCCTTCCCTTCCTTTCCGTTCCCTTCCTTCCTTTCCCTTCCTTTCCTTCCCCTCCCTTCCCTTCCTTCCCTTTTCCTTCTTTTCCCTTCTTTTCCTTTCCCTTCCTTTCCTTTCCCTTCCTTCCCTTCTTTTCCCTTCATTTTCATTCTCTTCTTTCCCTTCCTTCCTTCCTTTGTTTTCCTTTTTTCTTTTTTTTCCCTTCCTTTCCCTTCATTTTCCTTCCTTTCCCTTCCTTTCCTTCCCTTCCCTTCTTTCCCTGCCTTCTCTTCTTTCCCTCCTTTCCCTTCCTTTCCCTTCTTTCTCTTCTTTCCCTTCCTTTCCTTTCTGTCAGTTCCTTTCCCTTCATTTCCTTCCTTCCCTTCTTTCCCTTCCTTCCCTTCTTTCCCTTCCTTTACCTTCTTTCCCTTCCTTCCCCTTTATTTCCTTTCATTTTCTTCCCATCCCTTCTTTCCCTTCTTTCCCTGACTTCTTTCTCTTCTTTCCTTCCTTTCCCTTCTTTTCCCTTCCTTCCCTTCCTTCTTTCCCTTCCCTCTCTTCTTTCCCTTCTTTTCCTACTTCTTTTCCTTCTTTGCCTTCCCTTTTTGCCCTTCTCTCCCTCCCTCCCTTCCTTTTCTTCCCTTCTTTCTCCTTCCTTTCCCTTCCTCCCTCCCTAAGCAGAGAACCAGCATGGTTTCCTATTATAAGGCAAACCAACAGCACCTCCCTGCCAGGTTCTATCCAGTGCAATGGAGAAGCCCTGAGGCCATTCGCTGGTTCCATATGGATTGAAGCAATGGCTCAAAGGGGATCCTGCCCCTCTCCCTTACCTACCCCGTGCTTCCAACGCTGCTTCAGTGGCCTCAATTCTGATCACTGAGATCCAGCACCATGCTCTGGATGATGCTGACACTGTCCCATTGTCCCTGTTTTCTTAACACTGCCTGTTTTCCAGAGGTGGCCTATTCCCAGAGCACTGGCCAGAAGGAGCAGCTCAGCCGCTGCCTGAAGCGAGGTAAGAGGAGCTCCTTCAGTTGCCTTCTCACACCACATCTGCTCTGGTTTAATGTGGTCCTATTGCTGCTGCTCTGGTTTAATGTGGTCCTATTGCTGCTGCTCTGGCTTAGTGTGGTCCTAATGCTCTCTAAATGGTAAAAGCCTTCAGAGCTGGCAGTGGAGTATGCAGGAGGCAGCTCAGCATCCTTCACCTGCACTAAGGGGGATGCTTCACGCTGGCTGCAGGAGCTGTGCTGCTTGTGCCTCCTCCTGGGGCTGGGTGAATGCTATTGACTAGGGGTGTATCTGAAGCTGCTTGAGCTGATCCTTATGGGCTGTGTCTTTCCCAGGCATCAGGCGGGTGCAGGATCTCTGTAAGGTCCTGCAGCTCCCGGCGCTGTTTGAGGAGACGGCGGTGTCCTACGTGCAGAGAGCTCTGCAGCATCCCTCCTTCCATCTGCTGAGCCTGGAGAAGAAGGAGCTCCTGGGGGGCTGCTGCGTCTTCGTGACCTGTCGCCAGCACAACTGGCCCCTGACCATGGGCACCATCTGCTCGCTGCTCTACGCAAAGCAGGAGCTGTTTGCCAGCGTCTTCCTGAGCCTGCAGAAGGAGCTGGAGCTCTCTGTGCCTGCTCTGAGCCTGGCAGATCTGGTGAAGAGCCACCTGAACAGGTAACGGGGCCTCTTTCAGCCACTCCGGGGTCCTGCGTGTGGTGCTGGGGGTGGAAAAGCTTCTGCCCAGGGCAGAGTCCACAAGCAGAGGGAGATCTGCTCTGTAACACGGGTATGTCAGTGCCATAGAGTCATGGGGTGGTTTGGGTTGGAAGGGGCCTTAAAGTTCATCCATAAAGCCATGGGCAAGGATACCTTCCACTAGAGCAGGGTGCTCCAAGCCCCGTCCAGCCTGGCCTTGGGCAATGCCAGGGATGGGGCAGCCACAGCTTCGCTGGGCACCCTGTGCCAGCGCCTCAGCACCCTCACAGCGAAGAACTTGTGCCTAAGAGCTCATCTCCTTTCCAACCCAAACCCTTCTATGAATTCTTCAGGATCAAGCCCATTTTGCCAGCGCTGAGCCCAGCCTGCTCTGCCTGACTTGGGTCCTGAGGCACAGCAAATACTTCAATGCAGAGCTAAACCCCGGCTCTGATTACAGCCACAACTTTGAGGGAATTACCTATTAAATGGGTTATGAGTGACGTTGTGGTATGAAGTTACTGCTGTGTTACTGTCTTCCTGCCCCTTTCTCCCCACTTTGGAGAGGGCAATGCAGCACTTGGCTAGGTGACACAAGCAGAAGCAAGCTGGTGCAGGTTCCCCATGTGCTCATGCTAACCATGGGCTCTTTGCTCTTTCAGCTTTCAGCTCTTCCAGCCCACAGCCAACATCCCTGCCCAGTTTGCGGAGGACAAGGAGAAGGTGGTGGCCAGGACGCTGCAGATAGTGGAGCTGGCCAGTGAGACGTGGCTGGTGACGGGCCGGCACCCCGTGCCCATCATCACGGCCGCGGCATTCCTGGCCTGGCAGTCCCTGCATCCCGCTGCCCGCCTTTCCTGCACCCTCGCCCGCTTCTGCAAGCTGGCAGGGGTTGATCTGCCACCACCAGCACACCTGAGGCTGAAGGAGCTGCTGGAGATCCTCCTCAGAATGGCCTCGCAGCTCGTTTGGCTGAGGATGTTTAACCTGGACAAGAAAACCGTGGTCAAGCACATCGGGGACCTGCTGCAGCACCGGCTGGTCCTGCTCAAGAAAGCCTTCTGCCGGCACGACGGGGAGGAGCAGCAGCCCACGGCCACGGGTGAGGGCTCTCCTCCAGCAGCACAGGATGGGAACTGTCCCTTGGAAGGGCAGCAGCAGCGTGAGGACAGCCCAAGGCCATTGCTGCCCCCCTGCCTCCTCAATCCAAGGAAGAGGCTGCGGACGGCAGCCCCGAGTGCTTCCGACTCTGCCATCACCGGTGATGAGCCCATCTCCGACAGCGAGATCGAGCAGTACCTGCGGGGCCCAGAGGAGGTCCAGGCCTTCAGGAAGGCCAAGCTTTGGATGTGAGGGTGGTTGTCTCTGGCAGGATGGTGCTGCTGGAGGTGCAGGGACTGTGGGACCAGCCCACTGAAGAGTGGGTGCTGCAGGGACAGTCACCCAAGGGAGCGGGTTGGGATGGGGTGGGTGATGTTCCACTCCATGTTCTGGACCAAAATGGGAGTTTTTATGGAGTGTCTGCTTTGGGTTGTTATATTTCTGTTAGAAATCCATAAAAAGCAGGTGCCTGGTCTGGTTTCTGGGTTCCTTCTTATGGGTAAAAGGTGTTTTGGCTCATCCCAGTCTCGTGGGGCAGCAGAATGTGGTGAGCCCATGGACTTGGAGCCAGGTGATGCGCAGGGGGAAGTCTCCACTTCACAGGTTCACTGCTGCTGGTTTTCCATAGCACTTCTCCAGCTTTCCTGGGGCCATCTCCCCTTCTTGTGAGAAGGGTTGGATGGGTTTGTGAGGATCAAGGAGACACCTGCACTTGCTGAGAGCTTAGATGAGGGATGGCACAGGCACAGCTTTGGGCTCTGCGTACGCAGTGCTGCTTCTCAGTGCCCTCCCCGTGCCTGGCAGCCTGTTGTCCTTGTGAAGAACACCAGCACATCTTGGCCGATGGGCAAATCTTTAATATATTAACCAGAACATATCTGCTAGAAACATTCCATTCATAGAAAAAGGCAAACCAGACCCCTTTAAAGTCATCTCTTTGGCATACTTTTCCCCTCCCTCCCCCAGGTATATTGCAGGAAGCTCTCTGTTGATATGTCATTTGCTTGTAAATGTAAACAGACCAACACGAACATAGTGTGATTAATAAGACAAAGCTTTCCATATAATACTGTCACAGTGCAGCAAGCGTATATAACAACTCAGCATCAGCATGACCGGGGAGGCTGCGGCAGCAACGTGTTCACCACCGGGCTGTGGTTTAAGCCATCTCTTGGGCAGAGATGAGGCAGGACCAAGTGAGGGGTCCCCCAGGGCTGCTGAAGGTGAGAGATATCCATCACTAAGTGCTTTTTGTGGTTCCCCCTCCCCACGACCCTTTGGGAGGTAGCTGAATGCTGGAACTCATTTGTACATGGGAGAAACGGAGGCAGGGAAGGGGCAGAGGCAGGAGAAACAGCCCCAGTCCAGCATGGGCAGGGGCAGGAAGCGCTGTGTGGTGCTGGGATGAGGTTGGGATGTGCTTTGCCATCCCAACCTCCTCTTGTCTTAGGAATCCCAGACCTGGCAGCCTGGCTTTTATTAAGCTAGGAGTGGGGGTAAAACAGGGGGGACTTGGTTTTAAATGGGAAAAATCAAAGGTAAGTGCTCATCCAAGTTCCAGCCCTTTGAATGCATCATGTCCAAGGAATAACTGGCGTCATTTTCCCAGGAACAGCCCCTTCTCCCTGGCGCCTTCCTCTCATCTTACTCCAGTAGCCAGGGGGTTTCTCTGCCTTCCTAGGAGCAAACCCAAGTGTTTTCTGAGTGTGCACCCCTGGATTAAGGACCAGGGCCTGCTTTGGGGCTCAGCTCTTTGGTGCTTTGGTGGAGCGGTGTTGGCTCTGCCAGCCCACCCCATTGCATAGCTTATGCCTCCCCCCCGAGGGCTTGAGAGCCTTTTCTGGCTGTGATTTTAGTGTCTGGCGTTAACACAGTGCAGACAATCGCCTCACCTTGGAGCTGAGGCTCCTCTTACCTTGTGCTTTGCAATATGGCTTTAACTTTGGCCTAACCCACAGGGCTCAGCTCTTGCCCAAACCCCTTTGCATGGAAAACCATTTCAGACAGAGAAGCTGCTCTTTGACCCGCTCTGAAGCGGCTTCCTCAGGCTGGGGTCGCGCAAGCATCGTCTCTGTGCATATAAAGGGCACTTGATGTGGTCCCATCAGTGGGAATATTGCAGTCGTGGCAGGAGCAGGCTGTGGCCATGCCCGCTCCCAGAGAACACCGGTCGGTATCGAGGCACTCGCATCACTCCCTGATCTGTCTGTACATATATACATTCAATAATATAGCTCTGAAAAATAGACCTTTCTTCTTTCTTCCTCTGTATAATAAATAGCCTTTAGGATCAGTCTGAAGTGACATGCAGGAGTGATTGAAGTATGGCTGCAGAGCAGGGATTGCCTTGCGCCTTGTGCCCCTGTACCCCGTGGGAAGCTTTGAGCTTCCTCAGGGGGGGATATGGGGGTCCCAGCATCACCCCGCAGCCAGGGTGAGCTGGAGCCCCCGGCCATCCCCACAGTGCACGGGGCAATTCCCGCAGCATTGCTCCTGGAGGGAAACGCCGCATCCAGCCGCTCCTTCCCACCTTTACACCGTGGTTTCGCTCTTCCAGAGGCCGGTCTTCATCCCAGCACCGCTGTCAGCACTGGCCAGGTTGATGTCGTACTTGCTGCCCTTGAGGCCCCCGTTGTGGCTGGCCACATTGAGCGGGTAGGACCGGCGCTTCGCCTCCTTCTCGGCAGCGCCGGCTTGGCGCAGGTTATCCCTGCTGGCGCTCCTCCGGCGAGCCTCGGCGAACTCGGGCACCCTCCTTCCACCATCGCTGCCTTCCGAGTGGCTGGGACCCACGTCCCCATCCTGCGGTACCCGCGGTGCCGTGCGGGCGCTGCTCACGGGGCTGTTCCTGCCGCTGGGGTAGCTCTCGGAGTGGCTGTTGTGGATGCTCCCGCTCTCACTCGAAGGATGCTCCGAGGGGCCCCGCAGCACTTTCAAGCGATGGTGCTTCCCATCCCGGCACTGCTTAGTTCTGCCCCGGTGGCTCCTGCGCCCGTGGAGGTTGCTGGGGTGTCTCATGGTGGGTTTCCCATCATTGGGATCCTGCTCTGGGCCGGTGGCTGGGCGAGCATCCGCCTGGCTCTGGGCTACCTGCAGGTTGGTGAGCTTGCAGCGGCCCCCGGCTGAGCCGGCGCTGCTGGGTGAGGAGGAGGAGGATGCCCTGGAGCGAGCAGCCTCGGGGTCACAGCCGATGAAGACCTGGGAGCCATCCTCCGGCACCAGCCCGGGGTGCACGTACGCCTGCATGGGGAGCGCGTTCCTATAGGAAGGGCAGCAGGAGAACCAGGAGTTGAGGACATCCCGGCGCCGGACGCAGTGATGGATGAAGATGAAGAGTCCCAGCGCCACGGCGGTGACGCCATAGAGGCAGCTGAAGACGATGTTCAGGTACCAACGCTGGGACACGGCCATGGCGCCGAACGTCCATAGGGCAACGTACAAGGCATGGGTGATCACCAGCGCCCAGAACTGCACCTCCAGGGAGTAGACACCGTCCCCTTCAGGGCAGGATGGCCCCGAGTTCAGGGTGACCGAGATGGAGCCGGAGTCCGTCAGGAGGTCGCTGGTACCCCCCAGTCGTGGTGGTGGCTCCAGTGGCTCCGGGATGTCCTTGTGATGTGAGGGTCGGCACTGGAGGCTGAGCCCGGCGCAGAGGAAGTAAATCCAGGTGATGAGGAGGATGAAGGCCACTGGGACATAGAAAGCCCCCAGGCTGGGCCGCCACACCAGCCAGCAGCTATACAGGAGGAAAGAGGCTTTAGAGAGCAGACCTGTGGTGCTGTGATGCTCAGAATCCCGAAGGCACGGGCTCTGCGTGGTTTTCTCCCAATATATGGACAATTCATGGGAAAAATCTCCCTGGTCTTTCCCAAGCGGGAGGAAGGCAATGGTGGAGCAGGGACACTTACTAGGGGTTGTTGTCATGGTAGCTGTGGATGTTGACGGCTGCCGTGATGCCGCAGATGATGAGGGGGATCCCACCAGCGATCAGATAGAACCTGTGTGATGGGGACGGTGTCACCACGCACCCATTGGGAGAGCACAGCACCGCAGGATGGGTGCTGTGGCAGAGCCAGGGATCTCCCCATGGGGCCAGGCCGAGGGGAAGGGGGGTTCGTACCGCAGCATGGGTCTGGGGGCTGGCAGGGACACGTCCCCGTCCGGCTGCCGCGGCACCTTCCAAGTCACCTCCTTGTAGAGCACCCTGGCTTTCACCGCCATCCACAGCAGGGTGGAGAGGGAGGAGTAGTGCAAGATGATGCCCACCTGCGGGAGAGAAGTTGGGAATGGGGATGCCCAGGAATGGCTGCATCCATGGGGTCCTCATCCAGCGGGGCAGGACCTCGCTGTGCTCTGCACCTACCGCTTGGCAGACAATCAGGTACCCGGTGAGGGTGATGCCGCCCGCAAAGACAGCGGCTGTCATGGCGATGTGGAAGCAGAGGTTAAGCAGCATGTGCCAGCCCTTCCGTGGGATGAGGATGGTGCTGGAAAATAGACATAGTTTGTATGGGCAGGTGTTTGCATAGACAGGCATTTGCAGCCCGAGGGGCACAAAGCCTGCTCTGGAGGGATGCTCTGGCAATGGAACATAGGGATAAAGCAGCTGCGCACATAGAGCTGGGGATCTGGGATGCGCTTGTATCCTGGCCTGGCAGGGCAGCAGTTGTGTTTGCATCATGAGATGGACCCCATCCCTCAGCGCCAGCTCCTCACTATTGCTGACTCAGCAGGGCGAATTCACAACACCCTCAACGTCCCACCTCACCCCCTTCATGCCTCCCGTTGCAGGACAAGACACAGCCAACCAGACCAAGCGCCCATTGCCATGAAGGCAGGACACATCCAGCCATAGAATCACAGAACGGTTTGGGTTGGAAAGGACCGGAAGATCACCAACCGCTGCCATGGGCAGGGATGCCCCACACTTGACCATGTCACCCAAAGCTCTGTCCAACCCCATATTTCTGGACGGTTCTCCTGCAAACCCATGTCCTAAAGAGCCATATCCTATAGGGCCACCTCCTAAAAGCCCATCCCAAGGCACCCCCCCTACCATTGCCAGCACTTGGGTGCCTCCTCCAGCTGCCCAGAGCCACCAACCCAAGCACAACCACGGCGCAGGCGCTCACCCACCCGTGGTTCACGATGTAGGTGATGATGGTGGTGAAGAGGCAGAGCAGCAGCACGGCCGTGCAGGTGTACATGGCCGGGTGCAGCACCTCCGTGGCACCCTGTGCCTCGCTGGGGAAGCCGCTCAGCTCCTGCACAGTGCAGCAGAGCCCATCAGATCCATCCCCATCCCATTCCACCCACAGCCCCCCCGCTGCGCGCCCCACACCTACCATGAGCACGGCCACGTTGCTGAGGTGCCGGCAGTGCAGGGAGGTGACGTTGGGCTCCTGGGATGCCAATTGGCATCCCTCGGCGCTCCAGCCCCCCATGCCCCCCAGCACCTCGAAGTTCCAGTATGCGGCCACTGGGTCTGCGCCCTCCCCTGGGTGCCGCAGGGACACGGCCACCGGCTCCGATAGGTTTCCCACTCCGCAGCCATCTGCAGCAACAGGAGCAGGTCAGCAGGACAGGAGTGCGGTGATGGGACAAGGGGTGATGGGTTCAAACTGGAACAGGGCAAGGTTCAGGTTGGAGATAAAGAAGTTCTTTACTGTGAGGGTGCTGAGGCGCCGGCACAGGGTGCCCAGAGAAGTGAATGCCCCATCCCTGGCAGCGTTCAAGTGGACTTGGTCTAGTGTGAAGTGTGATTGGAACCGGATGCTCTTAAGGTCCCTTCCAACCCAAACCATCCTATGCTTCTACAAGAACCACCCTTCCACCCCCAAACGTGGGGGGCACCCCTACCACATCCCCATGAAGACCCCTAGGGGTGGCTTTGTGCTGCAGGAACACCCCAAGGAGCTCCAAGGGCATCCAAACCCCAAGAAACGGAGCCCCTCAAGCCCCCCTTCACCATCAGTCCTTACAGGTCCCGGCGTAGATGACCGGCGTGGCCACGCTGCGGCGCTTGCCATCATCGGCCAGGCGGGAGGAGTTGCCGGTGCTGCAGAAGAGTTTTCCATTGCGGAACACCAGCAGTTGGAGCTTGCAGTCACCCGGTGGGGGAGCAGCAGCGATGGGGCTGGCGAAGAGGCTGGGGGGCAGCTGGATGGAGGCCAGGGCGATGCTGTTCTGCGGGCGCACGGTCCATGGTGAGCAGAGAGCGATGCTCCCCCCCCCCACTCCATCCTCGGCACCCCCCCTTTTGCGCCCTGGTTTTACCTTGATGTGGAAGCTGGTGAGGGACACGTTGGGGCGCCCCGTGGTGCAGCGCAGCCGCAGGTGCTGGTCCGGCAGCGCCTCGGGGCCCCGCTCGCCCGCAGCCGGGTCGCGCCGCTGGAAGGCCACGCAGCTCAGCCCCACGTAGCGCTCGGGCTTCACCACGTACGCCTCGAAGGCGATGTTGCGCGAGTTCTGCCACGTACGGCAAAGGGGTCACCAGCGGGGTATGGGCAGAGACAGCCAGCACGGGCAGAGAGACCCCAGCATGGGCAGAGAGACCCCAGCATGGGCAGAGAGACCCCAGCACGGGCAGAGGGACCCCAGCACGGGCAGAGAGACCCCAGCATGGGCAGAGAGACCCCAGCACGGGCAGAGGGACCCCAGCATGGGCAGAGAGACCCCAGCACGGGCAGAGAGACCCCAGCACGGGCAGAGAGACCCCAGCATGGGCAGAGAGACCCCAGCACGGGCAGAGGGACCCCAGCATGGGCAGAGAGACCCCAGCACGGGCAGAGAGACCCCAGCACGGGCAGAGAGACCCCAGCATGGGCAGAGAGACCCCAGCACGGGCAGAGGGACCCCAGCACGGGCAGAGGGACCCAACATTGGATAGAGAGACCCCAGCACGGGCAGAGGGACCCCAGCATGGGCAGAGGGACCCAACATTGGATAGAGAGACCCCAGCACAGGCAGAGGGACCCCGGTATGGGCAGAGAGACCCCAGCACGGGCAGAGGGACCCCAGCATGGGCAGAGGGACACCAGCACGGGCAGAGGGACACCAGCACGGGCAGAGGGACCCAACATTGGATAGAGAGACCCCAGCACGGGCAGAGGGACCCCAGCACGGGCAGAGAGACCCCAGCACGGGCAGAGGGACCCCAGCATGGGCAGAGGGACCCAACATTGGATAGAGAGACCCCAGCACGGGCAGAGGGACCCCGGTATGGGCAGAGAGACCCCAGCACGGGCAGAGAGACCCCAGTATGGGCAGAGACCCCCAACACAAGCAGAGACACCCAACATCGGACAGAGGAACCCCCCCCCGCTCACCACCGCCATGTGCTGGGAGTTGGTGCTGAGCGTGTGCGCCGCGATCCTCTCCAGGGAGCGGACGATGCTGGTGCAAGCCTTCTCCTCCTTCTGGGACATCCACAGGATGTGGTCGTCCACCAGCATGATGTTGCTGGCCATCTCCACGATCACGTCCGTCAGCTGCAGGCACAGCGAGGGCTCCGCAAAGAGCTGCTGCTGTCCCCGGCAGCAAACAACCCCGATTCGTGCTTTTCTACCCCAACCCCCCCCAACATCAGGGCTGGGGATGGGAGCGGCACTCGTTACCTGCTTGATCTGGTCCACGTAGCCAATAAACTTCTCTATCATCTGTGCCACGTAGAGGACATCAACCATATCTGAGAAGTTGGCTGCTTCGGCTGTGTAGACGCGGAGCTGGTGAGCCAGGGTCAGGGCATTGGAGGCGTTGATGGGCATCTGCAAGAGCAGCACGGTGGGGTGATGCTCAGCATCCCCACCAATGACACAGAGCCCCCGAGGCCCTGGGCTCACCAGCACGAAGGTGTAGAGGACGCGGGTGATGTCGTTGGTGTAGAGGCAATGGGAGTAGTCTCCGTGGTCCCAGCGCCCGGTGCGGTCGCAGCGCCTCCAGGCCTGCTTCTCCACCGGGGAGCCTGCGCCCGCCAGCCCCGCGCCGAATGGGTGCTGCAGGCAGGGCTGGTAGGCAGTGATCCCTGCCAGGGTGCGGGGCCACCTGCGGGCATGGGCACACGGTGACCACGGACCACCCGCCGCCACCAGCCCCTTCCCACTGCACATGGGCATCCGCATACTCAAGCTGCTTCCCTCTTCAGACCCTTCCCATCATCATGATCCCCCCCACTTTGAATCGCAGGTCCCTCAGCACAGCACAGGGATGGGGATGGGGGGGCACTGTTAATTTAAGCCATATTTGACTGTACCAATAATTTATATCCCCAACAGCCCTGCCGGGGTTACAGCGCGCGCCCGGAGCCTTTTGTCTCATGCCAAAGAAATTCCAACACCTCTGCTCCTGAAGCAGGGCTGCGCCCAGGCTCCCTGCAGCCGCTAATCGCTACCAGATACGTGGTCACCTGCAGCAAGCCCTGCACACACTACATCTATCCTGCATCCATCCCACATCCATCCCACATCCATCCCGCATCCATCCTGCATCCCACATCTCACATCCATCCCACAACCATCCTGCATCCATCCTGCATCCCACATCCCACATCCATCCCGCATCCATCCTGCATCCATCCCACATCCATCCCGCATCCATCCCGCATCCATCCCGCATCCACCCCGCATCCATCCCACATCCATCCTGCATCCATCCTGCATCCATCCCGCATCCATCCTGCATCCATCCCGCATCCCGCTGGTCCCTACCTGAAGTCCCCACGATTATTGGTGACCCGCTCAGCGGGGCAGTAGGATGCAGAGGTTTCCAGCACCACGATCTCCACCTTCTTGCTGACGTTTCCCTGGGAGGTGGAGACCGAGCATTCCCACTCGCCATTGGCAGAGACGTGGATGTTGGAGAGGATGAGCTCGCTGCGGGCACAGGGATGGGTGGCACGGTGGGTCTGCCCCACAGTGAACCCACAGCAGTGGGCCCCCGAGCCTGGGGGCATGGGGACACACACACCATGGGCACAGGAGGTGCCCACACTCAGCATCCCACCCGTGCACTTGGTACACGCAAACCAGCAAGCCCTGTGGCTCTGAGTGCTTGTGTCCGTCCCCATCCGCATGTTGTCCCTGTTGGCATCTCCATCCCATCTCCGTCCCTGTCCCTGTCCCTGTCTTATCTCTGTCACTGTCCCCATCTTCATCCCCATCTCATCTCCATCCCCATTCCTGTTCCTATCTCCATCTCCATCCCATCCCTATCCCATATCCACCCCCAACCCCAACCCCATTCCTGTCTCCACCCCAGTCCCCTTCCCATCTCCATCCCTGTCCTGTTCTCATCTCCATCCTTGTCTCTTTTCCCCTTCCTATCCCTATCCCCATCCTCTTCCCATTCCCATCTCCATCCCTGTCCCCTTTCACCTTCACATATCTATCCCTGTCCTCTTCCCCTCCCCATCCCCATCTCCATCCCTGCCTCCCTTTTGCTTTCTATCTCCATCCCTGTCCCCTATCCCCTTCCTCTCTCAATCCCTGTCTTCTTCCCATTTCCATCCTTGTCTTTTTTCCCATCTCCATCCTTGTCTTTTTTCCCCTTCCTATCCTTATCCCCGTCTTTTTCCCACCCTCATCTCCATCCCTGTTCCTTTCCCCTTCCTATCTCCATCCCTGTCCTCTTCCCATCCCCATCCCCATCTGCATCCCTGCCCCCTTCCCGTCCCCGCTCCCTCCTCTATCCCATCCTCACCCATCTCCATCCCATCCCCATCCCTGACCTGGTGATGAAGGTGCAGTCATGGATGAGACTCTCCTCCACGATCACACCCGTCCGCTCATCCTCCTCCACGGGCTCCCTGTTGTGGTACCACCGGATCTGGGTGCTGTTATCCAGGTAGGTCGCGGTGCATTGGAACGGCAACCGGTCTCCCTGGAAAACCACCTGGCGCAGCGACGGGATGAGGTGGTGCGTGTGCAGCTCCGGGGCGCCCGCTGCGATGGGGGGGGACACAGAGCGGGGTTGAGCCCGCGGCCCCCGCCCATTGCCATCACCCGGGCCCCGGTCCCCGCTCACCGCAGCGGAGCTGAGCCTCGTGTGCGCCGCGCAGCGGCAGCGCCAGGAGTTGCCGCGGGTACGCGCACACGGTGCGCTCCGAGATGTGCGCGGCGCGGCCCCGCGCCCAGGCCAGCACCCAGCGCAGGTTGCAGTCGCACGTCAGGTACTCGGTGGCAAAGTCACTGCAAGAAGGGGCGGGGGGAACACACACACAGAGATTTATGGGGTACCCGTGGGGCTGGGGGATGGCACCGCCCGCAATAGGGACCCCGCTGGGCGCTGGAAGCCCGGGCACAAACTCACACGACTTTCAAGGAGGGGAGCTCATCGAAGACGCCGGGAGGGAGGGTGGAGAAGATGTTCCCGGACATGTTCCTGCAGGAGAGGGGGGGAAGGAGGCGTGGAGGGGAGCTGGGACTTAGAATCATAGAAGGGTTTGGGTTGGAAAGGGCCGTAAGAGCATCCAGTTCCAACCCCCTGCCATGGGGGATGCCTCACACTAGATCATGCCACGCAGCCTGGGCTTGAGCACTGCCAGGGATGGAGCATTCACCACTGCTCCGGGCACCCTGTGCCAGCGCCTCAGCACCCTCACATATATCCACCCTCTTATATCTAACCTGACTTGCTGGAGAAGGAAAACCTCCCAGGCCCCTCATTGTGCCCACATATCCCACCACAGCACCCAATGAGCCTGATAGTGGCTGGTAGGAACCAGCCCTGGGATACAGCACACGGAGAGCCCAGGATGCCAAACTGCCAGCAATGGCACAGGACCCCCAGTGCTGACCAGAGCACCCCCAGGGAGCTACTTACAGCCGGAGGAGGTTGGGGAGCCCCTGGAAGACGCTGGCGCTCAAGCAGCCGATGCGGTTGTTGGAGAGGTCCCTGCGAGGCAAAGTGAAGGAGGTGTTGGGATGGGGATGCTCTGATGTCCCCATGGGCAGAGCCGGGGGTCCCTGGGGGGCTGCAGTGGCACTTACAGACGCTTCAGCTCGGGGAGGCCAAGGAAGGCGCCCGGCTGGACCGTGCTGATCAGATTGTTCCTGAGGTCCCTGCGGGCAGATGGACACAGACCTCAGGGTGTGCAGCAGGGACCCTTCCCGACACAGCAGGGCTGAGGGTACAAGCACACCCCCAGCCCCATCTCCCACACTCAGCACTGCAACCCCCCCCCCCCCTCCCAGGAGCCTCATTAGCAGCTTTCCGTCCCATTTCCCTCTTGGTATCTCTTCCAAAGGGCACAGGGAAGGCGTGAGGCTCCCCACTGCTCATGGAGGGGGGATGCCAGCCCCTTGGCACGCTCCAGGCGCACACGTTGCTTCCGGAGCAGCAGGGTTATCTCCTGCATGTGGGATAAGAACACACCACAATTGCCAGCACGGCCCCAAAAGGACTCTGCGGCCCTCAGGAAGCTCATTGGGGTTATTGGCCTGATTGCAGGCTCGTATCTAATCGGGGCTCCCCAGGCGTGTGCCTGTGCAGGGAGCCAGGGGCCACCGGTGGCATCACCCATTGGATGTCCCCGGGACCAGGAAGGCGGCTCCTGCCGAGCACCGGCTCTGGCTGGGAGAGGAAATGGGATCCATATGGAAGCGTCTGTTTATTTATAGCTAAAGAGCTCATTGCTGGGTCACCCACGGCTCTGGCAACACCCCCTGAACCACAGCCCCCATCTCAAGGCCACAACCTGGTGCTTGGGATGGGGGAACGGCGTGAACCCTTCCCACAGAGCTGGGGTGCAGGAAGGGGGGGGGATCCCTCCAGAGGCATGAGGAGCCACAGAGGGAGAGGGAACACCGGCGATGCTGCCTGCATCCGTCAGCACATGGATGTGCTTTGCTTCCAGGCTAAAACTCACCCAGGGGGCTCCTGCAGGTCCCCCAAACAAGCAGAGTTTGTGTTGGGGGGGGGGGAAATGTCCCCCTGGTGACTTCCACAGGGAAGGGAAATGCGTTGTGACACCTTCCTGGCCAGCATCATCCCGCTCCTGCTCGGCTGATGCAACACCTCTGCCTGCAGCAGCCTTCTCCAACGGGCAAAAGCATGTCCTGGCAGCTCCGAGGGCCGCGTGTGCAGGCAGATGTGCAGGCAGATGTGCAGGCAGATGCGCAGGCAGGGAGCAGGTGAGTGCCGGTGCTGAAGGAACAGCTCCACTCACCTGCACCCCCACCAGCACCAACACCCGCTGCGCCAACAGCCACAGCGCCCATCCTGCAAACACCCATCCTAACAACACCCACCCATGCACACCAAGGGGGACCATCCACAGCAGCCCCAGCCCCTGCTACAGGCCCCCCCTATTACACACCCCCAGCCAGCACCCACCACCAGCACATCCCACATCAGCCAGGGATGCAGCACCCAAACCATGCCCAGTGCCAAACCAGCTCCACTGGGCTGGGGCTGCAGGGATGGGACACACTGGGATTCTGCTGGGCCTGCTGCTGATTCATGATAAGGCTCCTCTGCCCACACTGTGCTCGTTGCCTTTGCGCTTCCACTGGTCCTGAGCCCCATCCTCTTCCCCCTGCCCCAGCACAGTGATGCACTGCAGGCATAAGAGCATGGTGCCACAAGTGCATGGGACCCCCATTGCCACATGTGCACAGGGACCCCCATCACCACATGTGCATGGGGACCCCCCTGCTACCACACATGCCCAGGGACCCTGCAAAGCAGCTGCCTTGGTGCCCCCAGCAAACCCTGGCACAAAGGGCCTCATCCAGCTTCATGCAGCCACTAGCACCCCAGGGCTGAGCCCTCAGCCACACAAGCAGCCTCCTGATCACAGCCCAGTGCAAACAGACAGATGGATAACACGGCATCCCATCACTGCTGATGGACACACTCCATCCCATCGCTGCTGACAGACACACTGCATCTCATCACTGCTGACGGACACACTGCATCCCATCGCTGCTGATGGACACACTGCATCCCATCGCTGCTGATGGACACACTGCATCCCATCGCTGCTGATGGACACACTGCATCCCATCGCTGCTGATGGACACACTGCATCCCATCGCTGCTGGTGGACACACTGCATCCCATCACTGCTGATTGACACACTCCATCCTATCGCTGCTGATCAGCACACTGCATCCCATGCTGATGGACACAGCATGGGATGGTTGACTCCATCCCATCACTGCTGTCACCCACCTGAGCCCCCCTTGCAGCCTGAAGCCAAAGGGGGGAAGCATTGGCCTCGCAGAGGGCAGGACCAGGACATTCCCAAGTGGAGCTGTGCTAATGAGTGCATGGCTGCCCGGGCTGCATTCCGGCCCCGCTCACACTCATTAATCTCATTACGCAGCTGCAAATCACTGGAGATGCCAAACTGTGAACCCGGAGAGGGGATGATCCATGGGGGCCCTGCGCCCCCCTGAGACCCCTTCCCCACATCATGCTGGGACACCAAAGGGTGGGCAGGGGATGCACAAGCCCCAGGATCAGAAGTACCCCCACCTTGTCCCCACCACAGTCCCTCTATGGGGCTCATCTGCTCCGTGGCCCCAAAGCGACCCAATGAAAGCAATTAGAGCTCCTGTCAGAGCAATCAGGAGCAGCACGATGCCAGCTGGGATGGGGAACACAGCCCATGGCCCCCCCTGGACACACTGGAGACTCTTCCAGGGGATCCGGGGGCATGGTCCCCCCGGAATGCAGCTCCCAGCTCCGCAATGGCCCTTCCCAGTGACAGCACCCATTAATCCTCCTGTTAATGAGAGCTTGGAGCCAGGAGCTGGGGAGGACTCGGCCATGTGGGACTGCAGGGCCACAGGATGCTCGTGGTGACTGCCCCATGCTCAGCCCAAAAACAGTCCAGTGGGGGTTTCTATGGCTTTAAAAGCCAAACCAGCCCCAGAGCTGCGCCCCCATTGCTGTGTCTGCATGGGGACCCCTACTCCGCATCCTGGTGCTGTGCATCCCGACTGCAGGGCCATGCACCAGGCACTGTGCACCGAGTGCTGCCCATGGTCCAGCACCCACAGGAGGACTGCAAAGGCCACCACTGACCCATGGCACTGAGGGCCTTGGCTGCATGGTGTGTGAACACTTGCATGGACGGTGACTCCAGCGCTGCCCTGGGCAGCCTCTTCCAATGCCTGAGCACCCTTTGGGGCAGGAATTGTTCCTCATCTCCATCCAAACCTGCCCTGGTGCAGCTTGAGGCTGTTTCCTCTTGTCCCATCCCTTGTTCCTTGGGAGCAGAGCCCAGCCCCTCCTGGCTCCATCCTCCTGCCAGGCAGTTGTAGGCAGCGATCAGGTCCCCCCCTGAGCCTTCTCTTCTCCATCTGAACCCCCCAGGCCATTCCCCATCACACTGTGCTCCAGGCCCTGCACCAGCCCCATTGCCCTTCTCTGGACCCAAAATGCTTCCTTATTAGGGCTAATGAATCCCTGTGGGTCCTGCTGCCCCTGCGGCTGTGCCAAGCCCTCATCAGGGCTGTAACCATCCCCAGAGGTGGGTTTTGGTGCAGAGGGCGAGTGCCCCATGGTGGGAGCCCATCCAGCCCCACTGTGGGGCAAGAATGTGCGAGACCCTTGCGAACAAAACACCCTCAGTGCGCCGGTCCCCACTCCTGCATACCTACAGATCAAACCCATATGGGGGCCATAAATCTCCCCTTATTGCAGCTCCCTCCATAGAGATGCCTTTCATGGAGAGATAAGAAAGTTGACTTTGTTCGGGGGGACAATGTCTCTTTTCATACCGACCCTCATGGAGCGCCCCCCCCCCCCCCCCCTCCAGTGCCTCCTGCCCCCGAGGTCCTTTGGGTGCCAATGGCAAACCCAGTGCCCCTGTGCCGCAGCCGGGAGCGGTGCTGGGAGCAGGACCCGTGTGGTGCTGCCAGCAGCCACCCCATGGAATCCCTGCCTGCATCCCGCTGCCCATCCCGACCCCCGGGCTCCCACTGGGCACTCACAGCTTCTCCAGAGCCCGCAGCCCAAAGAAGGAGCCGTTTTCCAGCACCGTGATCTTGTTGTTACTCAGCAGCCTGTGGGAAGAGCAGAGAGGAGCAGCCCTGTTACTCCCTTGGGATAGGGACAGGGATGGAGATGGGGATGGGAAGAGGACAGGGATGGAGATGGGAAGAGTCAAGGACAGGTTTGCATGGGTAGGGATGCAATGGCTATGTTGAGATGCAATGCTCTGGTCCACATGCACGGCAACACTGTCTGGAAGTGCCCAGGGCATCACTCCAGTACCTGGGCATGGGTGCAAGGAGCTGCATATGTGGATGATGAGCTCCCCACCCCAGCACCCGCACCAAAAGGACACCTCAAGGACCCACAGACAGGAGGGGACCCCCCCTCCCCTGCCCCTGCCATCGTGGCCATCCCAATGCTGAGATTTCACCCCCAAATAAGCAGTTTTGCTGCCCAAAGGGGCCCTTGCGGGTGACCGGGGAGAGAAGGAGGACGCAACACCCGACCATTCAGTCTCATTAAAGCGGGTCAGCGGTAATTAACAGCCCCAGACCATGGCCTGGGGACAGGAGCCGGCTCTCGAGGTGCTTCCCTGGAGCTCCCGGGTGGCTCCGTCGGCACCAGCAACGCTTTGGATCCAAAACTGATCCCGGGGCCGGGAGGGCAGCGGGAGCCCCGACCGGGAGGGGGGAGGCTCGGGATAAAAAGGGCTCATTGAGGGCCGGAGCCGACGCTGTTTACACACGGTCAGGCTCTGCAGCGGGGCTGAATGGTGGCAGTGTGCTGCAGAGCTCCATCCCCTGCGAGCACCCAGGGCTGGGAGCCGGTGCAAGGGAAGGGCTGCGGTCCAGCAGCGCATCCCCCCCCCCGCCTTCAGCCGCATCCTGTGCTAATGAGGAGCTGCCACCGGGCGCTGCTGTGTCCGCAGGGATCCGCGACCCGGGCCGCGGGGAGCGGAAGGGGCCGGCAGCGCCGGCAGCGCTCAAATTGCTTCCACACGTCGGCCATGGCCAGGGCCACGTCTTTGCCCTCTCCTCCCCGCAGGGACGCGGCTGGGGCAGGGCTCAGCTCATCCAGGACTGCAGCAGTGAGCCCCGGCAGCGAGCTCAGTCCCCGGGCCCACAGCAGGAACGGGTCCGGGGCAGCATCGTTCCCGGTGCAGTCCCAGCTCTGGGGCGCACAGCCCTCATTCCCACCCCGGTATCGGCAGGGGCTCTTGCTCAAGGCTCCAGCAGCTCCAGAAGGTTTTAATTCCAGCGGCAGCAGATTTCACAACCCAGCAAAGGCTGCGCACGCATGGGGGGACCTCGGGGGCTCCCTGCTGAAGCTATAGTTAGGGCAAGCAGAACCCCCCGGCTCAGGGATGCACAACGGATCCCGATGGAGCAGCCTCTGAGCTGCAAGCGTAGAAAACAGGAGTGCATCAGACACCGCGCCCAGACCTCCCGCGGGGTCTGCACTGGGCAGGGAGGAGCTACGGGAATGTCGAAGCCTCCCAGGGCATGGACTGTGCCGAGGGTTCCATCCAGGGATGGATGGGCAGGGAGCAGCAGCTCCCGGCCCCAGGGATGCTCGCTTTGTTCCCGGACCCCTGGGACCATCTGCGCCTCTGCCACGAAATCACAGCTCCCTCCTTAAAAGGCAACGCTCCCGATGGGATCGGCCTTCCCTGTGATCCGCAGCCAGCAACCGCCCGCCGACAGCCGGGAAAGCAGCCGCGGCTCTCCCGGCCTGCGGGGGGGACATGGGCCGGGGGTGAAGCCACCCCTTGGACCCCGGCTGCGCGGCGCCTGCTCTGCTCTGCCTTAAGGAGAGGTCCTCGACCACAGCTTGGCCCCGACAGCGACGGCTCCGCTTGGAAGTTTCCTCCCTGATAAGGGGTTTTGTGGGGAGCAATCCTGGCTCCGCTGCTCCCCATCCTGTACAAACCAGCTGGGTCACGCTCCCCCGTTACAACCCACATCCTCGCACAGGGTTTTGTTTGGCTTCCTCTGCTTTTATGGATATTCGGTTCCAACACCGTTTTCTGGGCTGTGTTTGTGTCAGGAAGTTCTCCTCAGGCTCCACGGGACTTTCCACTCCCGCACAGCAGCAGAGCCACTGCGGGTCCCCAGCACTGTCCCCTTGCTGGAGATGAACTGAAACACCCCAAAATGCACCACAAGTGTGCCCATGAGGCCACCCTGATAGGGTCATGGGTGAGCAGCTCCTCAGCCGCACTGGGACAAGCAGGACCCCACATTGGGATGCGGCTGGATCCAAACCCCTCAGCTGGATTTCAAGCCCAAAGAGCTGCTCCTGCTCTAACGCCTGGCCAGGAGGAAGGAAAAGGGGAGGGCAAAGGGATGCAGGGTTGGAAGCAAACCCCACTGCTCCCTAATCCCTTTGGCTCACCACAGCCAAGGTGGTTGCCACCGGTGGGCAGGGACTACAGCAGCTCTATGGATGCTCACCAAGATCCATGTGGTCCCAGGGGTGCAGAGGGGATGTGATGTCCCCATGTCCCAGCCATCTATGGGCTTGGCAAGCTGTGAAAGCACAGCTCTGCTCCTCCAGAGCCTTAGCTCCAGCCCAGGCTGGAACTTCTCACCTTGGTAAACCCATGATATCCAACTGCCCTCAAGCTTCTCCAGCATCATCCCATCCAAACCTCATCCCATCTCCAGCCCGTGCAGCCACCCTGGTGCTCCCTAACACCGGGACGATTTTCTGCTGGAAAAGTCTCTCTGGACAATGTAGGGATCAAGGACCAGAGCATCAAATCAAATGGGAATGATGGGGGGATATGTGGTGGGAAGGGCAGGAGGAAGCTCCCAAGGGACACCTTCCATCCTGGAGGGATTCAGCTGAGGAAGCAGTGCAGCATCCTCACTCCAACACACTCACATCAAGGCTCTTAGGGCTCAAACCCCACAAGGCTGCAGGCAGGGAGATAGAGAGAGGGAGACACAGAGATCCCTTCTTCTTCTTTGTTTTTTCATCTCAAAAAGAGGAGCCAGAAGCGAGAAAACCCAGGATTGTTTTTCCAAGCGTGCTGGAATCCACTTGGATAAATAACGGCTCCAGAAACGGGGCTGCTGAAACAATAAACTTCCTCTGGACCCAACCAAAAAAGGATGAGGGGAGACGGTGGCTCCCCCAGCCCGGGCAGGCAGGGGGAAGGCAGTGAGTGGAGGTTAATGGGGGGGCCGCGGAGGGGACGGCGCTGCTCTGCTCTCCAAGTGCATTAATTCAAAGCATCTGCTCGCAGCAGATAGGGCTGTGCCCTGAGCAGAGCTCACTGCTTAGCACAGGGAGGGGGATAGGAGGAGAAAAGAGGAGCCTTGGGAATGGTGAGAGGGGCTGAGGGCACCGGGAAGGGCGCAGCATCGCGGCTGGAGCCTCATGGAGCCGGTGGGGACCCCCCCCCCGTCCCTGCTTTGTTTGGGATCTCGGGGCGTTGTCTCCCGCCCCGCGTCACGCCGGGCTATTTCGGAAGGTGAAAATTATCGTTCCGAGCCTCAGCTTTTGTTAGCGCAGGAAAAACAAGGCCTGGAGGGAGGGGAGGCTGAAACCTCGGCAGGGCCAGGATGCTCCGACACACCGGGAAAGCCAAACCAAGCTGCAGCCCAACGCATGAGATAGGAAGGATTGAGACCGAAACCATCTGCAGGGCCCAGGATAACCCGGGCTTGGAGAGGGGAGTTCAAGTAGAACTGGAAATTGGTCATAAGTCAAAGCCCTCTATTCCCTGCAGACAATCTGTAATTTCAGTGCAATCAAGCTGCGCGCATAAACGAGGCCTGTGCTGGGATTCCACATCTGGAAGAGGTTTGGGCTCCCGCCCGTGTGACAGCGGGGCCGGCCGCGCGCGCTCTGCCTCTCCTTAGGGCTGCAGTGCTTTTTCCATCAGGCGATTAGCACAGGGGTCAGAGCAGGGGGAGGGAGGCGAAGCCGTGTTCAGAGGCGGCTGCAGAGCCCCGGCACCTCGAGGGGTGTCCCCATGAGGTGCCACATCCCACATGGGAGACCTCAGTGCTTGGAGGCTGGACCTAACCCCATCCCTGGCAGCGTTCAAGGCCAGGCTGGAGCAAGCTGCTCCAGTGGAAGGTGTCCCTGCCCGTGGCAGGGGTTGGAGCTGGAGGAGCTTTAAGGTCCCTTCAATCCAAATCAGCCCACGGTTCTATGAGCGCTGCATTGGTACGAGCTCCTCTGAGCCAGCCACAGCCAGGCGAGCTCTGCAGGGTGACAACCCAGTGTGTTAAGGCTGGCACCTCCTGGCAATGAGCTCGGGGCAAGAATCAACCTCTAGGTATAAAATGGGGTGTCAGAGAGCACAGAGCTCGTAATGGGTATTGCGTCCCTGTGAGCATCACCCTGCCTGTGTTCCTGTGCCTGCTCCATGAGGAAGGCAGAGATTCTGCCTGCACGGGTCCCAGCAGGTCTCCCCACGACATGAACAGGACCAAAGACTGGCAGAACACAGCCAGGATGGTTGTGGATAGTAAGACAAGACCCAAAACATCCCCATCTCCCTGTCCCACCTCCATCACACAGCCTGAACCTCTCCAGCACCCAGCACCAGGACGGAGCAGGACCACTGATTCCCAGCACTCCCATCCACACCAGGACTGTTCCTTGCACCGTGGCTTCCCCACATGGAGCTAATTTCTGCTGCTCCACATCTGCGGGTGCTGCTTTGGCTCTGGTTTGCTCTTTCCCCAAGCAGCGATCCCTGCTAGGGGCCGAGGGGAGAAAGGAGATGGGAGAAGAGGAAAGGAGCTGAAGGAAGAGGAAAGGAGCTGCAGCTCCACTCAGGACGTGGCCCTCCATAAGGAATCGCTGCATCCCCTGGGACACAGGCATCCCTCATCCCATCGCTGCCCATCGCTGCGGTGCCAGCGAGCGCTTCTTTAGGCGTGGGGGGTAAATCAGCAGCAGCTGCTGTGGAGGCAGCTTTGGATTCCTCAGCACAGGCCTAATAATGAAAGATAAATAAGGGAGTAAAGCCAGAGGGTGGGAAAAGCCATGCGAGAGCCGGGCTGAGGGACCCGCAGGGCGCAGATCAGCTCCAGCCATCCCCGTGTGCCAGGACAGGAGCCCTCCTGTCCATGCACAGCACCATCAGTGCTAACACACGCCTGCTTCCAGGCCAGACTGGATGGAGACTGGAGCAGGGCTCTGCTTGTAAGAGTTACTCAGCACGGAACAGGCCACAGGGATGCTGAGCATCCCTGGGAGCATTCCTGGGGGCACAGACAGGCTCTGAGCATCCCTGGGGGCACAGAGAGGACCTGAGCATCCCCCCAGGACATGTATAGGAACCCATGGGGCTGAAAACCTGCCTGTCCCCAGCGGGATGTCCCTGCAGCCCTTGCCACGTGCCCGGGCCCCCTTCGCACCCCAAGCGGCTCCAGCAGACATCGCTGAAGCCGGAGCCTCTGGTTTTGATTGTTCCATCTGGAAAGGGTTTGGAATAAATCATGTTTACTGCGCGAGAGCAGAGCTCAGGGTCACCACATATTTGTAGGTTTCTGCCTACGCCTGTAGGTTTCATGTCACGTTTTAGTGGGATCGTGTAATGCCCTAAATGCTCCTGCACAGTCATCCCGGCCCCTCCGAGGGTGCGCAGACAGCTCCAAACCCCACATCCCACCAGCATGGGGCTCTACTCCTGCTCCGTGCTGTGATTACACCGCTCCCGCTGCTGAAAGCACCACAACAGGGATGCTTTCCCCAAATATAACCTGATAAAGGGCTCCAAAGTCCTCCCCGGGTATTTGCCAGGGGGTGATGCATAGAAAGGGCTGGAAGAAGAAAGAAGTGAAGAGCAAAGACACCCAAAGAAGAGTGGGACCAGCTCCACCTGCCCTGCAGCCTTCACCACCCGCCAAGGGACACCCAGGATGCCCACAGGTGCTGTTGTTGCAGTGATTTACGCCTTCCATACAACCACATCACGCTTCAGACCCTGCTCATGGCACGTTTCATGGCCACACTGCACATGAAGGCTGTTGGCATTGTCGCAGCCACCCCGTTGTCACCAAGCAGACATCATCACCCCAAAAACGAAGCCAGTCACAGTGAGCAGCATGGACGCAGGGAACCAAGAGATGCTCAGATGCAACCAAGTGGGTCCAAGCACGAGAGCAGATGGGGCCAGGAGCCCCAGTCCTCCGCAGCACCCAGGAAATCCTATTACGGAGCAGAAGGTGGAGAGCTGAGGCCATGGGCACCCTCAGGGGATGACATTGAGGGCGAAAGCAGCGTTTTCCTCCAGCCCCAGCGCTGCGGCCCTGCCTTCCAAACCAGGTTTTGATTCAAACATCTCCGGAGTTATAAATAAACCGTCTGCAGGCGCCGGCCGAAACCACGACCCTCAGCGCCGAGGGCATCAGGAGGCTTTTAGGAAGCAGCTTTAGACCCTTTGCACACCCCCGAACCCCTCTGACTGCTCCTCGTCCCTTCCCAGAGAGTATTCCCAGCCGCTTTCAAACAAAAACATCCTCCCCCAGCCCTCAGCCGCAGCCGCTGCGGAGGGAAGCGTGGAGAAGGAGCCCGTTTCCTGGATTTCCAGCTCCCGTCCCCGCGTTAAACCCGGGCGCCGTGGGGAGAGCGGGGTCCCTCCGGCTTTGCGGGGCTATAAAGGGCGTTAACACAGAACCCAGCAGCGCTGCTCTCGGTGCGGGATCACTGTGGAGCGAGAACAACCCCCGCTCTGGGCATAGCCCCCAGGTCCCCGCGTCCCCATCAGCCGTGGGAGCGCGGCCCCGGTCCCCGCCAGCGTGGGGCGATGCGGGGGGGGGTGGTGGTGGTGGTGTCCCGCTGCTCCATCCCCGCAGCACGGAGCGGGCTCAGCGTGACCCTTTCGGGGCCGACGTCCGGGACCAGGGGGTGATGCCCGGAGCCGACGGCGGTGCGCGGTGCCCGGTGCGCGGTACTCACAGCGTGGCGGTGCCGTCGGGCAGGAGGCGCGGGTCGGGCGGCGCCGGGAGCCCCCCTCCGCTGCAGACCACCCTCCGCCGGGGCGCGGCGGAGCCCCCGGGCGCTTTGGGCCGTTCGGCCCCGCACTTACAGCCCAGGCTCTGTGCGGGGCAGCCCCGCGCCGCGGCCCCGCCGCTCAGCGCCGCCGCCAGCAGCACCAGCGCCGCCGCCGCCGCCGCCCGCAGCATGGCCCCGGCCGCGGGCCACGGGCTCCGGGCTCCGCCACCGCCGCCGCCGCCGCCGCCGCCCCGCTCCCCGGGGCGGCTCCGGCGGCGCCGCCTCCCCGCCGCTCGCCGCGCTCCGCCGCCGGCGCTGGCGCCTCCCCCGGCCCGCCCCGGCCCGCCCCGCCCCGGCCCCGCCGAGGGCATCGGCTCCGCTCCGAGCCCGGATGCGGGGCTGGAGCCCCCGACGGATGCGGATGGAGCTCCGCGAGGTCCCGCAGGACCGAGCGCGGCAGCCCCGGAGCCGCGGGTCCGCGCCGTCCCCGAGGGAGAGAAGCTCCCGGTCCCATCCCGGTTCCAAGCTGGAGCCCTGGATATCAACGGGGGGGCTGGAGCCCTGCGTGGTCCAGAGCGCTTGTGGTCCATAGGGGCCCGATGTGATGCCCCCCGCTGCATGTGGTCCATAGGGTCCAATGCAATGCCTCACTGTGGCACAGGGTGCTGTGCCCAGGGTGGTGGCACGCACAGGGTCCCATCAGTGCCCTGTATGTGGAAGATTTGGGGGGGCACTCACTGCCTTCCAGGACCCCCACGCCATGGAGGAAGCCCCCGCTCAAACTCACACGGTTCACTGCATGGTCACGCTGCTCCTTCCCCTCCTGGCCTCTGCCCCGCAGTTAATGCTCTTCCCTTCTTGCTTCCCCGTTTGCCTCAGTGGTTTCCACACTAAGTTCAATATTTAGCTTCCCATTCCCCCTCCCACGTCCCCTCTCCCCGCTCTGGGCTCAGCTTCTCAGAGGCCACGGCTCACTGCAGCTTCAAATCAAAAGGGATCAAAAGCAGGCAATGAAGTCTCCAGGACCCCGTGCCAGGGCGCAGAGGAAGAGGGTCATGGAAGGAAGACAAGAGGCCACTCTGGGAATGCGGTTTCTCTCCAGGACCAATCGTTCCTGGAGGGGAAAGGAAATTTACTCCTTTCTCCAAACAAACACAACGCGGTGGCCGTTGGGAAGAGGAGACAGCAGAGATCAGCACAAGCTCCATTTCCACGTGTGCTTTTATGGATCCATTGGACCCCAGAGCCCTGGAGAGTGGCATCATTTCAGTAAAGAACCAACACTCGACAGTAAACCCACATCTTTGGCTCCGGTTCCACCCCCCTCTCTGTTTTTCCACTGCAGGAATTACCCTCCTGTGCCCTGTGCTGCAGGATGCTGGTCCCAGATCCTGCAGCTGAAGCTGGAAGAGCAACAGGAAACTGCTTGTGTCCAGCATCCGCTCCGAGATCCTGCGAGCATCTGCTCCATACGAAATCCCTCCCCAAACCCATCCCTCCTCCTCTGCAGGCTCCCCACCAAGGGGGAGAAGAGACCCCTTGGCTGATGCTGGATGTAGGCATTCCCAGCACATCCAGTGCAGCAGCAAGCAGGAGCATCCCCAAACACCGCAGTGCAAAGGGCTCCTTTTGCTGGATCGAGCCCTGAGTTAAGGAATCCTTGTCTCCAAGGACCCCAGTGCCTGCAGGGACCTGAAAAGCCTGTATTGAGTGCAAGAGCTGGGAGCAGGAGAGGGGATTTCAGCAGGGGAATGGCCCAATGTAGTGATGCCGAGTGCTTGGAGGGAATTCAAGTGGATTTGGGCTCATACCTTGCCATGGGCAGCCCTGCTGCTCACCCTGGGTGATTCTGCATTGCCTTAATGACTGTTAACAGCACACGCTCCTGTTCCTACCAAGGGCAGCTCTGACCCTGCCCCAAACCAGTTGCTGCCCCTCTGCTTCCCCTTGCCCCAGGGCTGGAAGGGAACCTCAGCGTTAAACCAAGAACTCCCTCTGCGTGGATAGGAACGGGGCTTGGCACGGACCTCGGGGGGCCCTGGAGGATGCTGCTCAGTGCTGGCAGCATCCAAGGGCAAGCAGAGCAGCCTCCAGGACACGCTGAAGCAATCAAGCCCCTGTACGCGGCCATCAGGATTTGAACCTCCTCTAAAATTACCTCCAAGAACAGCCAAAACCTTGTCCAAAACGAGGAACAAATGTGAAACACCCGACCCTAGCCCTGCCACAAGGAGAGGAGCTCAAGCAACACTTCCCACATGCTTTGAGCCCAGCGGAGCTCAGGCTCTTTCAAGTACTTCCAAGCCCCTCTCCCTGTGCTTTTCCAGCCTTGACCCCTCCTGATGCCTCTGGCCCGGGAGACAACAAGGCAACCTGTTTGAAACTCCATCACCATGGACGTGCCGGTGCCGGATGCCAAATCCCTGTGCCCCTCGCTCCCATTCAAAGGTAAAAACCGCTCCTTAACCGCTGTAGGCATAGGAAGGGGGGGAAAGACAACAAGCACAGGACTCTCAAAATTCCTTTCACTAGGATCCAATAAAAACCTTGGCAGTTGTCGGCCTTCCTGCCGGAAACCTGATATCCCAGAAATAAACATGCTTCCCAACTTTGAAGGGCTGCAGCCGCAGGCTCTGCCTCGGGTGAGCTGCTCTGGCCATCCCCATGCTCTCATCTACCCCAGGCAGAGCAGGGAATGGCCTAAATCCATGGATTTTCCCATGCTAAGCAGGCGGTTCAGCTCCAGACACTTTGGAATACAAAGGATATGATGTGATAAAGAACTAAATCAAGCCTGGCTTTGTAAGCAACGCCTGCGCCCTCACCTAACCGGAACCAGAGCCTGCAGAGCTCGGCAGCTTCAGAGTGCCTCCAACAGGAGAGGCTGCTTGCTTGAGGATGCTGATGGCCACAGGCAGCCACCCCATGTCCCCAGGACAGGAGGAGCAGCAGCACATCAACCCATCCCGGTTTTATTCCTTCTGGATGCTCCCGGGAAGGGTTTTTCTCCACTCCATCCACGTGTCAACATGGTTTTGGGGGAGTAATCAGCTTGGGCAGAGCCCTCCAAGGGACATTGCGCCACAAGAGTCACTGCAGGGGACTGCTGTGGAACATGGGGCTGTGCCTTTACCCCAGGAGGTGACAGCCAAGCCAAGTCATGAGGGAAGAGGAGGAGGAGCCCCTCTGGTCCTTCATCTGCTGGACACATTCCTCCAAGGCAAATATTGACAGCGTCAGTGCCCAAGGAGTGAGCGCTGCTGCTACCGTGAACCTGCCAAGTGCTTCCAATGGGGAATAAACTTGTGATGCAGGGGCTGAGGTGCTGGAGCAGGGAGAAGGGTTCATTATGAGGCCCCGGAGTCTTTCATCTCCAGCTTGTTGGCTGCATTCTGGTGACCAGCAGTTCCCACCTGCTGGTGATGCTGCGGAAGGAGCAGGTGGCCCATGGACATGTGTCCAGCGGCACTGGAGCTCTGACCATCCCGGCTCCATGGGTGCCCAAAGGAGGAGCAGAAGGTGCTGGTCAGGGCTTCAGGGAGGCTTGGCCATGGGAGAAGCATGAGGAAACTCTTAGGCAAGATGCACTGGAGGGAAGGGATGGAGGGGGTGGGACAGGGCAAACCTTATCCAAGTGGGTCAGGGCAATCCCAAGCACTGCTACAGCCTGGGTAGAGAAGGGATGGAGCAGCCCTGAGAAGGACGTGGGGGTGTCCTGTGCTGGGTCTGCAAGCCAAAGGCTTCTCATGTTGTGAAATTCACACACACGAGGATCTGTGATCAGATCTTCCGGGAAGAGAGAGGTGGAACAGGAAGGGTTTCACTTCAACCCTCAGCTGGGAAGTGCGGTTATTTCCAAGGGTCATTCCTGATCCATACCTGTCCCGCGAGCCGCTGTTTCCCCTTCGGTGCGCTGGGGAGCACTGCCACCCAGAGGGCTGCTCCAGGAACAGCTCACACCACCTCAACCTTCCCCAGCTCCGCAGCAGCTATTTTCCCCTTTCTGATCCAGAACTCCCCGTCCCACTCCCTTTGCTCTGTTCCAGCCACCTTTCAAACCACCTGCTGGGGAAACAGCTTCAATGACAACTCAGGGCATTTATTCACAAGGCTGGAACATAAAAATAACATCTTTAATAGCTTTAGAGTTGGCACAGATGGTATCAGAATTCACCACTTGTTAATGGACTAGGAAACAACCCATGGTGCAGTGCTGAGGAGGGTGGCTCAGACTGCATGCTGCTTCTAAACCACAGAGCTACGACAGGTTAAGAGCTGACTCTTTTCATTTACATTCAGCATTTATAGTCAGAGAGTAAAACCAACGGCTGGATTTAACTGTGTGCACACAGAGAAAAGCCTGGGAAGGAGGTTTCTGCTGGCAACTGATGTCTCCTCCTCTTAGCAGCACACAAAAGCCCCAAACCTCAGCTTTAACATGGTTTAAAAGAGAGATTTGCCATAGCTAGTGTTGGCCAAACAGCATGTGACATAACAGGGGAGCTTCTGCTCTAGATGAAACAGCTACTGCAGTGGAAGAACCCCATTTCCCTCTTCCAGGAGAAGTGGAGGTTAGACCAGTGCTTAAGGTATTAAGACACAGCCTAGGAGCTCTGGCAGGGGTGACAGAATTCTTTCCAGGAACCCAGAACATGGCAGAACAGAAGTAATTTCCTTTCTGGAGTTCTTTTCCCAACGGAAAAGCAAACCTCAGCGCTGTCCTGTGAGACAAGGGAGTATTCTCATCCTCAGACATGCAGACAGGATGGTGGAGGCACCAAACAGCCAAGTGACCTGCCTTGGAAAGCAATGGAAAAGCCCCATTCTGACCCAAAAGAACTCAGACTGCCAAAGCACCACTAGGCAGGATGAAAATAACTCCCAACACCACAAAAGGGGAAGGGTGAAAGCATCCCAGAAGACCTGAGCAGACATGGAACCAATGGGAAAAGCTGGCAGTGTCAGCCTGGAAAGGACAAATACAAACTCCAGGCAAAAAGCCACTCCCACACTTGCCATCTGCATCCAAAACATGAGCTCAAGCTGGCAGCTGTGCTCCTTACCCATCCTCATGTGCTTGCTCTTTGCCCTCTGCAGTGTCACAGTGTGTCTCTATCAGAGTTCCTGTTCACAGCATCCCTCAGGAGCTACCATGTGCAGAGCTTTTGCTTGGGGAAACATTTATAGGGTCTGTGGCAAGATTAGAACTTGTTTAATGGAGAATTTAGTCCTCAGTGAAACCAAACTCACTGCCACTGAGAAGGATACAGCTTGATTCATTAGCAGCTCCATCCTGACAAATAACTTTGGTCAACCTTGTCAACCCAAGGACCCTGAAAGAGCCAAGATACCACAGTCACTTTCAAGCATACATTGTCTTATCATTTGATGGTTCTACAGATTTCCAGTTCCTATGGGTACTCTACAATCACAATAAATTAGGAGGCATTCCTGGCCTCTGCTCTGCTAGGAGGAATTCCCTCTCACCATCACGACTGGGTGCCGACACGGAGGGAGGGAAGAATGCATAGTGAGGTCTCCCATCAGCTGTCCTCTGGTGAGGCCACTTGTTTTTCCACCTACTGACCCTGCACTGCCAAGATCTCAGTTTTGCCTTCGCTGCCTGCTTTGTTGGAATAATCTCGTTCTCCAAATATAGTGCTTCCAATCCTGACGTTTGTGGATCCAACCTCTATCTAGGGAGAGAGACAAAGGAGGAGTTAAGGGCAGAGCTGCCACCCAAACCTGCCAGCACAGTCTGTAGCCAACCTTCATGCTCATCACATCACAGCATGGCTCCCCATGTACTCGCCACCCTACAGAAAAGGTCTGTTTGATCTATCCCAGAATCAGGGGAGCGCTTTTTCATGGATCAGCACCATCAGGCTTCCCCTTGGATGAAGATACCAATAGGCCTGTTTGGATGATGCCCGGGCTGGGCTTTGGGGTGCCTACAGCTGGTGCTGGTATGTTTGTTTGCCAAGGAAAGGGGTGGCAGAAGGAAACCAGACTTACTGCATGCTGGAAGTCTGTGGACATGCCCATGCTCAGCTCCACCTTCTCAATGGGGAGACTGAGCTTTTCACACACTTCCTTCCGCAACGACAGCAGCACCTAGAAGGGAAGGGGAGAGAAAAGAGGATCACACGCTTGACAGCCACAGCAGCTCTGTTTCAGGGTTTCACAGATCACAATCTCTGCCTTTCTTTGATGCCTCCTTCACACTTCCCACTGAAGTGCCTGCAGATTTCCTATTCCAGGCTATGTTACTGACAACAGCCATACTTCCAAGTCTACACATCTTCTGAAGATATTCCATTATCGCAGCAGCGTGACAGATGAGAAACACAGACCTGGTTCCTCTGCCTGATGCACCCTGCACACACAGCAGGCAAAGGAAGGCCAAATGCAACCCCATCTAGACATAGGACCAGAGGAGCCAGCGCTGGAACTGCTGCATGAGGCATCCCTGCCATATCCTGGCTACAGCTTCAGAAGAGTTGGACTAAATACATACGGATATCTGCAGAACTAAGCCTAGCACCTGCATTAATACCCTCTGAGCTCTAAGGGTTTCTATTGATGTCCCACAGACTTCCAGTGTGACAGGAGATAAACCAACAGGTAACATTTTCTTCTAGATAATCCTACCTGGAAGTCAGGATTTGGACCCTTACTAAGGTCATGCCCAACGCTGCCAATGGTCATCAGCCCCACAAATTCCAGGCTGGGACACTTGTTGATGATGTGCTCCACAGCAGCTGTGGTGTCTCCAGGAGGAAGGCCATGCTTACCTAGCAAAAAGCAGGGAGATCTGTGCCAGGCTCTGCCAGAGGCCAGGCTGAAGCTAACAGACAAGCAAGCCTCATCCTAGCTCAGAGAAACGCTTTAAGAGCACAAAGCAACCCATCCCAGTGAGGTTGTTTCTGTCATGTCAGCAGGACAAGCCTGCTTATCGGCAGAAAAAGCCACTTACTGTCTTCTCCACTTGTATTAACTTGCACCATAACCTTCAGCCTCTGAGGTGAGCCCTTCTTCTGCCAGGAGCTGTTGACCCTGTCAGCCAGCTTCACCGAATCCACTGTTTCCAACATGAAGAGGTTTGGGACAGCTGGGGAGAAAACACAGACTGAGGGCAATGCTGCTGGCATATGTTTCGTACCTATACCTCAGCTCGCTCACAGAGCATTGCTGAGTTCCCGCACACGAGGTTGTTACTATTTGAACACTGGATCACTGCACATGAAACAGGCTTTACCCATCAACTTGTTGACGTTGGTTTTCTGCAGGTGGCCAATGAAATGCCATTTAATGTCTGGGCAAGAGGACAGAATCTGAAAGCAGAGAGGAACAGTGAGGTTTGAACGATGACAACTCCTCTTCCCCCACACAGCACTTGAGTCTCAGTTTGCCCACAAACAAAACACCCAATCTTCTTCTATTTACCCTAAAAGGCACAGCTCAGCCAGTGCTTGTGTACAGAGATTGCTTCACCCTCTGCAGAGGAGCAGGGCTCTGCCTGCAGAGCACTACATGGGGAAAGCAAAGCTCTTTTGCTACTGAATAGTCATAAAGTGGTATTTTCCCCAAATTGAGCATTACCACATTTTTAAATGACACTACACCTCCTACAGCAGAAAGCACAAAGATAAAGCACTGCTCAGGCAAATACTTTATGACTAAGGCACATGTATTCACAGAGCCAGCAAGACAAGGAGAGGGAACAGGGCAGGCAAAGAGCTAAAAATAACCACACCACTTATCTGAAGAGAAAAGGATCAAGCAGCCTCCATTGCCAAATCCCTAAAAACCAGGATTTGTGCTGGGCAGCCCTCAGTACACAGCTATAGGGAGAGAGAATACACACACAGAACTGTGCACTTACTCTGGAGTCTGATGCCTTTTCTAGCAACTCTTGAACCTAGAAGAATCAAGAAAACCTCTTGTTAAAAGCACGCCAGAGGTGCCTGCACCATAACAAGGGTGTCTCTAGAATATATGTCTCTGGGACCAATATGCTCCTCAAATACAAGGCCAGCGGCCTGATGCTATTGCCAAGCCCAGCTCCCCATGCTCAGAGACCCACACTGGGCTGCCACAGTGCCTGTTTGCAGCATGGGGCCATCACCAAATCATGGGGCCCGTCACAGACCTATGGGGCCCATCACCAACCCATGGCACCCATCACAGAACTATGGGGCCCATCACCAACCCATGAGGCCCATCATAGACCTATGGTACCCACCACCAACTCATGGAGCCCATCGCAGACCTATGGGACCCATCACCAACCCACGGGGCCCATCGCAGACCTATGGGGCCCATCACCAAACTATGGAGCCCATCACCAACCCACGGGGCCCAATCACAGACCCATGGAGCCCATGGCAGACCCATGGGGCCCACTCCACTCACGTAGTTCTCCCCGAAGCTGCGCTGCCCGTGGCTGTAGGCCTCGATCACCATCTCCGCCGGCTTGGTCTTGCTGACGGCCACCAGCCGCGGCTGCACGGCCGGGAGCCCCTGCACAGGCACCCGAGGTGAGCTGGGAAGGCTCCCCCTCGCCCCATACTCCCCCCAGCATCCTTCAGCACCCAACCACGGCCCCGGCCCCAGCTACGGGGGTCTCCCCAGCGACGGGGAGACCTCTAAGGACGACAGTGGGCTCCTGTCGCCTTGCTGAGGGGAACAGCCGCCTGCCTCCACCACAGGCCCGCGAGGCGCTGCCTCCGTGGTGACGGAGCGCCTGCCGCCGCACCGAGCGTGCCCACCCCGGCGGGCCGAGGCTCCCCCCGCGGCCCCGGCGCTCACCTGCGGCCGGCGGGCCGCTGCCTGCTGCACCCGCTCGGTGACGGCCCGCAGCGCGGGACCCACCCCGGCCCCGGCGGCCATGCCCGCCGCCCTCCACATCCCCGGCTAGCCCCGCCCCTCCCGCTCCCCGCCCGCCAATAGCATCGCTCCGCCGCGCACCGCCCACCAATGGGAGCGGCGGGGCGGGGCGTAGGGCGGCGGCGCCATGTTGGGCGGCTGAGGTGAGGCGGGTTGCGGGTGACACATGGAGGCTCAGGCGCTGCCCGAACCCTCCTTCCTGCCCTTGGAGTGGCTGGGATGGGGCTTGATGCCGCGCTGGGGGTCCTGCGGTGAGGAGCAGGAGCGGTGTCAGCACCTCATAATCTGCCCTAGCACCCCATCACCACCACGGCCTCCCCTTGGGCCAGCAAGCTCTGAGGGGTAAAAGCCAAGCAGGAGCCTTCACCCGGGTGAGGAGAGCATCTACACATCCCTCCGGCTCTTATGACTGGAAAGCAGACATGGCAGGCAGTAGCCCTGCGTTCAGAGGGCATGTTCTGCCCACCACACCACCGCAGGGCTCATTTTGACCATATACCTTAAATACTGCAAGAAAAACCACCAGAGTCCGCAACCAGGGCATTCTGCATGTAGAGCCATCTTCCTAGGGTGCAAATTGCAATGACCAGAGGAAAATACCCCTTTATAAAGCCAGGCAGCACTTGTGCACACTGGGTTGTGGGGAGCAGCAGGACAATGGCTTTATTCCCAGGGAGTCAGATGGAAGGAATGGGACCTGCCAGCTGGAACCCATTAGTTAACACTTGCCTTAATGTGCAGAACTGGGCTCTCCCATATTCCCAGCAATGATGCAGCTGGTTAAAAACACCCACCAGGCTCTTTGTGTGCTGAAACATGACAATGAGTTGATGCAAACTTGACCAAATCCTTGCTGTTGGACACTAAAGGCTTGTTACCGTGGTTGTCGCCCTGTTCTGCTAATGCTTGTGGCATTCCCTGAGCTGATAGGGATACATCCACCCCCTCCTGCTCCTTGAAAGGGGGGGATGGCACCAAGCAGCAGCACATGGGAGCTGTGCAATGGCAGCTCAGCACTGATCCACATTACTCTTCCCCCTGGAGCAGCAGCTGCCTCAATGTTACCCCTGGTCGATCTTCCCCTGCAAATACATCTACAAATCGTGTTATTCATGGGGATAAAACCAGGAGCACTACTAAAATTGAAGGCCATTTTATTGTCATAGCAAATACCAAAATAAAAAGGCTTTTAATACATAAGAAGATCAAAGGCTGCACTGGGAAGGCATTCCCGTGCTCCCGCCAGCAATGCTCGGGTATCACAGCAGTGCCACAAACCTGGGTTTGCTTTGTTAGAGTGGTTTTAAAACTCAGATCTTCCAAGATTTCAGATGATGGAAAGAGGACAAAACATCAGTTAAAGAGAGAGATGGAATCATGATGTAGTGACAGATCTGGGAAACAAAGGAGATCAGAATCTATGATTCTATGAGACATACAAGGAAGAAACCTGGATGCAAAGGCAACAGTGGATTCCGGCTTATGAAGCCTGATTTCAACCTTGCTTTTTGCCTTTTGAACTCTTGTGACAGTTGAAGTTACAAGAATAATTCAGCAGTAATGTTTTCAATTAAAACAAGAAAAAAGCATTAAGACCTATTTATTCCAAATTATTGTCTTGCTGTGAAGTCATACAAAACCCCAACCTTTTTAATACCACTTTGGCTTATTTGGGTCTTTTCATTAGCGAAAAACACTCATGTGAAATGTAGTTCTTAGTAACTAATGGAAATCTCAAACTTGAATGTAGAACGATCCCAAATGAGATCATCCTCAAAGGTTTAGATACTCTTACCTCATCTGCTATTCCCTGTTCATAACCCTATAAAAGATAGTAACGTTACAGCCTACCTACTGATGCGATTTTGACTGCTGTGCTGTCTAATGTTGTAGGTGTGGAGATGGAACTTCCCTTCACTTGTATTTCCCAGCAAATAAAGCTGACACAATAGGAGATGGGACTTCCCTAGAGCAGAAACTGATGCTTATCCTTTATTGTGCATTGTCACTCTCCTTCCTAACAGGGGAAGGAAAACTTACTTAAGTTTTCTGGTACCAGCAGCTGAAATCCCTCAGAGTTCTATCTTAGTGTGATCACCTTATTCAAAGGACTAATGCATGTTTCAATCCCTGAAGAATGAAACCAAGTGTAGTGGGTAGCAAGTGCTGGGGGCACAAGACTGCAAAAGCAACAGGCTGGTTCTCTGACATCAAAGTTAGCACTTACACTTGTATCAGCTCCTATTAGTATGCTGGCCACAAATGATAATGGCAACTAATAAACAGACTCTGCTGCCAAGTGGCAGATGGATTAGGGACAGAAAAAAAGAGGAATGTTCTCTCTAGGTCTGAACTTTCGTCTTTAACACCCTCAAGCTTTGCGCGTGTGTAAAACACAACCCTATTACCTCTGTGCATCTGGTATGTGAAGAATTCATTGGCTTCTGGAAGCAAAGGTACAGTATATGGCATTGTTCTGAGTAAAGGAAAATTCAACGTATCTTAGGACAGTTCAGAGACAAGAGGTTCTGTTCTTTGCCCTGTCACTTTTCACTTTGATGGTTTGTGTCCTTTGCTACCATAAATCTTCCTTTCACAAGGTCTTTCTTTCACAGAAAACAGCCCCACAAACACAACTGTAACTTAGTTCCATGCCTTTCAGTTTACCTGAATGTCTTCTCTCTAGTAAGACACTGCAAACACTGAAATCTAGGTGCTCTTGCAGAGGCAGGTAATGCACTGTGATGTCTGTGGGTCACTCAAGCAGTTACTTGCCAGCAGCAAGGCTTTTTACAAAGTCGGGGTCCCTGAGACAAATATGCTTTTCTTCCTATTTTCCTAACCATGACAAAGGGACAAGTACCATGCTTGCAGCCTGCTGCCACTGACAGTCAACTCCAGTTCTCCAGCAGCACACCTGTGCCCCTCACCGAGCAGCTGGGGAAAGCTTCAAACTACTGACTCCCCCCCCTTTTGTCCTCCCCAAATATGACAAATGGAAACCAAAGCAGTGTTAAGATGCACAAAAGGAACAGTTTGGGTCACTACCAGTAGTGGCAGTGGTGTAAGGCTTAGGTCTCCCCATGGAAACTAGGGAAGCTGCAGGATTTCAGCTGAATTTCTTTAACTCACTGCCCTAGCAAGGCAAACCAGGTCAGCTCAGAGCTCACTAATAGGTGGGTTTATGCATTTGCTACACCTTGCACTCTGGGCAGACCTGGAGCATGGACACAGGCTGTTAGATCATTCCAGCACCCAATGCAACGGGGGCAACCTGCCCTTTAGACAAGGTCTTCAAGCAGCTGTGTCTAGTGTACAAAAGTCCAGCACCTTTTTGTTAAAGGGGTTTAACATAAAGTACTTGAAATTTCCAACCAAAACAAGTTGTAGCAGCAATTCCCCTCCCTCCAAAACCTCACCATTTCTTGACTTCCTACTGCTGTGAGCCACCTCAATCCAAAAGGAAGTACCCATCTAAGCTGGCCTCTCCAGAGGAATTTGATCTGTATGTCCAAGAGCAGGGAAAGGTGCATCTAAAGGACATACCTGGAGTTGGCTGCTTAGAAGTTACCAGGAAAATCACTCCATAAATACCAAAGTCTAATTGTCATACAAAAGATTGAACGGATTAAGTCTGATTCGTCTCTTTCAGAACAGGAAAGGGGGAAAAACAAAAAGGAACTTCCCAGTTCATGTTTCTTTTGATATAAAAGGAATAGAAATCTTTCAGTTGACGTTATGAAGTAGCTTTGAGTCCTCATTGGTTCCTACCCCATCTTCTTCTTGGATTCCTTCTGCCAGTCCCTCTGCAAATTTGGTCTGGCTTCCCGCATAGTCCATGAACATGTTGGGAATATCCTTGCCAAAATATATCTTGCTGTTTGCTGCAATCGCCTTGTATTTCATCAGCTGCAAGTACTCAGGAGTTAACTTCAGCTGCACAGAAAGAAAAGAGATCACCAACAGCTCGGATTCACTCAAAAGCAAGGTTGTGTCATGAGAATCCTACTTTTCCATCACGCTAGCAGGCGTGCTCATCCTCTCTTCAGCTGAAAAGGCACAGTGCCCAGAAGAAAGCTCTCTTTCAGTAGGTCTAAAGTGAAGCTCTAAATCCCAGTGACTAAATGGCAAAATGAGAAAGTGATGGAAGCAGCTGGGGAAACATTCAATCCAAATGTACCAGAGATGCTCAAAAGCACATAACTCACTGAAAGCCCTCGCAATGCAAGCTGCTGGGAAGAAAACACAACTGGCTTCTAGCCAGAGAGTAGACTGAAGAGTCTGTTCCGGGCAGCAGAGCTCATTCGTTCAGGATAATGACATTAGAACTGAGAGGATAGAGTAACTGGGGCAGAGCTTGTGCACAAGCATCCCACACCTCTGTCCATTCTCACTGACCCTTACAAAACAGAGTTTTCCTGCTGGGATGGCCTGGGAACTTGCTGCAGGCACTTACAGCCTGGCACTTATCCATAGGATTTCTCTTTTTCCATTCTTTCTTTCAACTTCTTTGGCAGTAGCAAGGCTTTGCCAGGCTAGTTTCTAAGATGTGTAAGATCAGCTCTATCTGCTCTTTACCTAAACACTTATTTAGTCTTAAGCCTGCCTGTCACTCCAGAGATCCCTGCTCCTGCTTTGCTTGCTTGCCAGCTTGCACATTGGAATTACTTGACATTTCTGATTGCAAAGGCATGAAAGGGCAACACTGAAACGGATATTCTATCTACAGAGGGAGCCATGGGCCCATTAGCATCTAGCAGAGCTGTCCAGAGAGGACCAGGTATTTCATGTATCCTGACACAAACTTATCTGTCCAAAGAAAACGAACTTGCAAATAGGGATCTAACTGTTTCAGGCTCAATAATTCTGAGTGATGGTTTTGGTTTGCCTTTTGACTTAAACAATGAGACACAACAAGCAAGCAATGAGCACAGGCAGCTCTTTTCCTGAGTTCAGGTTAGATATAAGGAAGAAGTTCCTTATTGTGAGGTGCTGGAACAAGTTGCCCAAAGACGTGCTAAATGCTCCATCCCTGGCAGTGTTCAAGGCCAGGTTGGACAGAGCCTTGGGTGATGTGGTCTAGTGTGAGGTGTCCCTGCCCATGGCAGGGAGTTGAAAGTGGGTGATCTTAAGGTCCTTTCCAACCTGAACCATTCTAAGATTCTATGAGTATTTCTATACAGCTCAATGTAGGGAGCTCTGCTTCAAGGCCCAGCATAAGGACATATAATACCTTGTTAGCCTCAGCTACTTTCATAGCAGTGTAGCATTCAGCATCAGCTCTCGCCTTCTCTCTTGCAAGAAATGCAGCATCTGGAAGCAAACACATGTTTTCATATTCAGAGTTTTATTTCCAGCCATGTTAGCAGCATTTGCAGCTGGAAAACTTTTTAAAGTGGTCAGTACCACATCTAAACTGTACGGGATACAGTTTAGGGAAAAGGGAACCAAATGGGAAACACAGCAATGGGATCTCAATTTACATCTACAACACTGCAGGATGATAGCATGGAGTAAGTAAATTGCCTCTGCAACTGAAGACCTCAAAGCATTTTATATACATAAGGTTTTTATTACCACCCCTGTCACGAGGGCTGAGCACACTCTTTCTTCTCCAGCCAGCCCCTAGCTCTCGTGCTGAAAAGGCAGCAACTGTTCCAGTGCACAAGTGGGATTTGCCCATAACATTTGTACAGGACTCACAGCACAGCAGAGTGCTCTGGAGATGGAGTCTGGGACTGTGAATGCAGTGCCCCAGATGGGATCTTCTCTGGGATGCTGAGGTTAAGATTCAGGCACACAGACGCGGGTGATTTTAACCTTCACCAGCTCTGCTCCTTGGATAGATGTCAGAGCGCTGTTTCTTTGTAATAGCAACAATTGTGTAAAGGGTCCAATCCTGCAGGATGTGGAAATTCCCTTACTCCTAGCAGAGACATTTAAGGAAAGAAACACTTCCCTTTTCTGTATTGGACTCCTTTTTCTCCTTCTCACTTTTTATCTATCCAATGCTAATGCTGTAGTATGAGGCCACCACATTAAAATGAGTGTAATCTGCCTGGTTTGCTGTGATCTCTTGACATCTCTTCTAGGACAGGGAGCCACACGACTGGAATGCAGTCTGGATTTGAGAGCAGCACAGCTGGATAAACCATTTGTTTTCCTATACTAGCAGGGAGTCCTGCAAGCTGCTACACTTCAAAATCATGTCAGCAATTGGGATGGGTTGGCCTGCAACTTCCTCTCCTTTGGCTAAAAAGAGTGGTCCCAGCCAGAGACGCCAGAAAGAATGAGGGAGACAGGAATCCTCTGCCAGCAGAGTTGAACTGAAGGCCTGACACCCAGTGACACCCATTTATAAGAACTAAACCCCATTGTATTTCCATGAAGAACTTCTTAATGAGAAGCTGCTGATCTGTAAAAGTCTTAATTGGCTCTTCTGTGGCCTTCTGCAAAGCTTGACAGGGCCTCTAATGAATGTAATTGAAAATAAGGCCCTGCCACTCGGAGCTGGAAATGCTGACCCCTTTTCATGTCCTGGAATTTCCTTAACAAAGCAGTTTATCAGAGGGGTAGGGAGACATCATCTTAACAGTACAACCTCCCAGGAAGATCACCTTGAAGCAGAAGGTTCCAAGACGGCACAGTCTACAAAGAAGCATTCCTATTCCTGCCTCTGGTCAATCCTAGTTCCTAAAAGTAGTCAGCTGCAAAACTAAAGGGGATGAAGAAGCAACAGTGCAAACTAAAACAGTGAATGTCAGCTTGGACTGAAGGACATGGTCAACACACACACGTCAAGAACTACTGAGCTCCATGAACTGCTTCAGGATCTTTAGATAAAATTCACCACAGAACATTTACTTCCTGCAGACTCACCCTCAATCTCTGAAATCCGCTTCTCTGTCTCCTTTTCCATCACTTTCTGTCCATAAGTTATTTCAGCAACTTGCGCAATCTTTTCTGCCTCTGAAATGAAAAAGAACACATCCACATTGTGGTCACGCAGTCCTCCTAATGCCAGCAGCAGCTTCACCCACCAAAGGCCTCACCCCTCCCTTCTGGTAAAGTAAATTGTGGGAAGTCTTTTCAGCCCTCAGAAGGCAGCAGTCTACATCTGTGGGCAAAGCTGGAACCCACCTAAAACTCTTTGAGTTTCCCTGGAAGACTTGCACATCAGCAGCCAATAAACACAGCAGAGACCACCCAAAAGTGAAATAAGTGCACCCCTCCCCAGTGCCTGGGTTCTTTTTTCTGCCTTCACCCCCACTCTCCCCTACAGTTCTTTTACCCCTTCAAACACAGATATACCAACCGATGAGGGCTTTCTTCCTTTCTGTCTCCGCTTCCTTCTCCACCACCTTCTGCTTCTGGGCTGCAATCAGCAGCTTTGTCTTCTCACTCTCCCTAATGAGCCAGAAGAAGCCAGTTACAAAGCGTGACCTTGCTGAAGTGGTGTGGCTGCTGGCTCAGTCCTCTTTCAAGCACATGTTTAGGGCAGGCAGCACTCAGGAAGTGAGCACATGTACCTGCACACAAAGAGCTTTTCTTCTAAACCAAAGTGTCTTTTCCTCCCCTCCATAGCAGGAAGACTTTCCAGCCAAGCCAGAATGAAGCCCTCCCTGCTACTCTCTGCAGGCTGCCATAATGACTTCTACAAGAGACACAGACTGTTCACGTCTAAGTTTTTTGGGCTATTGTTATGAGGAATTTGAGCAAAGTAAGACATTAAAATCCCGTGAAAGCCTTGTCCTCACTGACAGCTGATCTTCCTCATTTGGGAGCTCTGAAACCACCCTTTGCTCTATCACATGGCTCTGTGTATGTAAAGAAAATACTCTCTTCCTGCTCCCAAACAGGGAAGAGAGATTAGAGTCCACAACAAGTCTCTGCCAACACATATCCTACTGTATTTATGGTAACAGATTAACAGCCTGATTTGGGATTTTGACTACCATGACTTCCCATGACACCAAAAGGTTGTATGGAATGCTAGGGAAGCAAAATGGACAAGAGGGGCCTTATTCTGGCCTACCCAGACTGCTGGCAGGGTGCTCAGAGAACATAAGCATTTCTGATTGATCAAGTGCAAGAGAAGGCAGCTGGCCCAGAGCACTGAGAAGGGATCAGTGTGTCAAGTGCTATTAAAGAAAGTTATTTCAAAGCTTCAGCCTGTTGAATCAACAGTTTCTCTATGCCAGACAAACAACAGGATTAGTGGTGGACTCTCTCCACCTGCCACTCACTCCCATGCTCCGGGAGGCCTCTTTAAAACAGGGCCAGTGTCAAGAGGAAGGAGACTCTGGGCCACTTATTTCTGTGCTCAAGTGCTCAAAGTCAGTTTCTAACTCAGTGACAGACACGTGCTTGTCTGCTGCAGCCTCCCCAGCCCCTTTCTGCGGGCAGCACGAGGCTGGGAGCAGGCCTGGCAGAGGGCACACTGATCAGGGCTCGCTGTGAAAACACATTAATCTGGATGAGCGATTCTTTTTGCTAACACAAAGGTGTAAGTCTCAGGCACTTACATGAGCTCGTAATTCCTCCGGATTGTTTCAGGGATGTTTGGCTTTGTAACTCGAACAGCCTGGAAAGGGAGACCAAAGAAAACATAGGCAAGCAGCCAACAATCAAAAGCCAAATGGCCCCTGAGGCTGCAGATCATGGGGGAGCTGATGCTTGGGGCATGCTCTGCCACACAGCACTGCAGAAACCATGACCGGGTCCAAAGCCCACAGAGCGAATGCAGGACTCAATGATCTCCTGCTGTGAGAGGAGACAATAACCTGGGTAAAGCAGTACTCAGAGTACCACCAACAGAAACCCAACACATCAAAGCTGAGAGGAGATGGAAAGGATATGGTTCTCATTCCTTCACAGTTTTCTATTTCCTTTTAGCCCTTTTCCTTTCCTTTCACCCCTCCTTACAATACGCACCTCAAAGTAGAGCTGTATAATGAATTACCTGTATAATTAATCCAGGGGCCATTGTAGTTAGGTCTTGCTGCAAGGCCAGTTTAAGGTTTTCATCAATCTGATCTGTTTGGGGATAAAAACCAGGTTACTGCAAGTCCCACAAGGCAGCTTGTTTTCAACACACAGAGCTGGCTGGAAGGGCTCAGATTTCTTATTCCTGGAAGGTACATACACATGTAAGTTTGATGCAGAACTGGTGCGCAGAGAACAACCATCCCTGTCCCAGAGACAGGTTCTCATCTCTCTCAGCGTGTCAGGCAGCCCGAAGCAGCACCACACACTTGGGACAGACCACGGGAGACAAAGTGAAACTCTTCCCAGTTCCCCATGAACTACAGTTGCAATCTTTCTGAGCTAGAAGTAGCATCATTAGGATAGAAAATCTGTGCTCTAACCCACTTCCCCATTGGTATCTTCCCAGCTAAATGGTGACTGATGAGGAACTGCATCTGTGCCAGCAGGAGACAAAGCACATGGAAAGGCAGAAATATGAACTGGCTGCACTGGTTATTTCAATAGGCTGCTGAGAAATCTCCATAACGTCTGTTTGGCTCAACGGACACCAGTTAACTCGAGCATAGCTGAGAAGCTTCAAAAGGAAACACAAACCAAAGCCCTGCTTCAGTGGAAAGCTCTAAGGACAACAGTCTTTCCAGTTGGGGCCTGCTGAGAAGTGCAAAGGGGAAAATCAAGATGTAATGGTCTTGAGAAAGTGATCACATCTCACTCCTTGATTATTTGCTTTGGTCCCAGTTTAGCTTTATCTGGAACTCGCCCTCACAATGGGGCTCGGCCAGTTTAGGAAGCAGCTGTTATCAGTTTCCTGCACCTGCTTGCAGATGTGGGGGCAGAGAATGACATGAATGGGCTGTGCCCCACTTCAGAGCCAAGCCAGAACACACTGAGCTCACACAAAGAGTTACACAGGGGTTTATACAAGTTCCTTCTGTGCAAAGCAGTTGCTTTGAGGCCGTTTCAAGCAGTTGTCGTCAGCAGCTGCCAACATCTGGAGATCCCATCGGCAAAGCAGCCCCATAAAGGACCTGGAGGGGAACCGAGCCCTGGTTCTGCATCTTGTGCAGCAGCATATTAGGAAGCAGAAAGCCACGCTTCTTGGAAAGCCCAGTCTGAACAGAGAACAGGAGTATGTGAACAGCCTGTGTCCTTCCAGGCACAAATTCTGTCCATTTGGGGTCCAAAACCATTCAGGGCTACGTTTCTGCCTGCAGTCAGCACTGCTGTAGTGCTGAAACACTGGAAGGGGTTTCTTGCCAGTCCAAAGCCATAAACAAGACACTCAACACTGGCACCAACTGCTCTATTTCTACTAAGAAACCACAACTTTTCTTCAGGCTCTCTCCCAGCGTGCTCTCCTGGTGTCTGCGCTGCCTGAAGCCAGGGAGGAAGGTCAGCAGGCTCTTGCCAAGTCATGCTGTTTCCCAGCACCAGGCACTGCAGCCACAGGCATGACACAAAGTTAATCAAACCCAAAGGCCAAGAAGTGCTTGCTCATGCTCTTTATAACAGCAAAGGGGAGAAAACCAGCTTTTCCATCTGGATAAGCAAAACCTGTGACTGATTCAACAAGTCATGTTTGCTAAACACACAAATAACGCCACAGAACTAGTGCTCCCTTTCCTAAAGCCCTCTGCTGCTACTGGCAGGTTTGGGTTCGGATGGTTCTTGTTACAACACACTGAAGCAGGAGTAACAAGGAAGAAATGATGGGAGGTAGTTAACTATCCTGATTCCAAACAGAGCAGATACTGGATTAATAAGTAAAAAGCCCATCAGTTTGGGGTAAGGAGCTCTGCATCAACAGAGAAGGGGCAGCTCACCAAACAGCTCAATGTAGACCTCTTGCAGCGTGTGGACACTGCAGAACTGGTTCAGCTCATGGTGAATCTTGTTGAAGATGAGAGCTTTGTCATAGTCAGCGGTGTAGTTCTTCACTATGTCATACACTGCAAAAGAAGAAACCCCTGTTCAGAGCTGGGCTGAAGGGATGCCTCAGCACTTGCTTCAGGAGTCAGAGTGCCCACCTGAAGGGAGGAATCCACCCCCAAGGGAAGCTGGCACCACAAACACACACTTTGTTCAGGGGAGTTTTCTTTATTGCTCATCTATTTCATAACACCCTGACCAGTGTTCTGTCACCTGCTCTGCAAACGGGACATCTCATTACCAACCACCTCTTTCTACACTATCTGCATAGACACATAGGCTGTGCCTGAGCTGCAGAACACAGAGGTCAATGCACAATGAAGGAAGAACATCTCACACCCAGCATAAACCAGAGGTCTCAAAGCAGGCCTCCAGTCAGCCAGGCAGTTACACCAGTCCTGTAACCAACAGGGTGCTAAAACCCAACGAATTTGGGGAAAAAGGCTGCACAGGTCATTATTCTTGGGCTGCAGAGGCAGTTTCTTGCTCCCAAACACCCTTCCCTCCCCTGCCTCTTGCACACCTCGTTCGCATCAGTTCTTCACTGAAGCATAAAGCCCAGCAGGGGTGTAACAATGCAACCACTGGTAGCTGGATGGTATTTGGGCTCTAGCGAAGCAAGCAGCAGCACCAAACAAGTGTGTGCAAGAAACACTAAACACACAAAACGTGGGAGAGCTGGTTTTAGGCTGACGCCCAGGAAGTCCAGGGGCTTTACCAGGTACACAGGGGTAACAGCAGCTCCAAATCAAAGCACAGCCTCTTCACCTCACCTCACCCCAAGAGCACAAACAGCTCCGGATGGCAGCATTGGCAGGGCCAGAGTGGAAGAGCTCACCTGCGCTCTGGATGAGGAAGTTCACCACCTCGATTCTGTCGAAGTAAATCATCACTCCTCCACTGCAAAGGGAAAAGCAATGAGCAAAGCACAGCGCTGGGCTGGAGCAGCGGAGGACACCCCCCTCTAGCGGGCTGAGCTCGGCAGCCACAGCGGCTCCAGACACCAGGTTTCAATCCAGAAACAGGGACTGTCGCATGTGAACCCACGGAAAAGGCAGCACAGAGCCTGAGGATAAGGGTGCATCACCCACCCCAGCACCCTGAGCTCGGGTGCTGGTTCCAGCTAAAGTGGGGGGGGGGAGCCCAGCCCCTGAAAACAAATGTACACGTTTTAAAGCATGCTGGAGCTATCGGGGAGGAAAACAGGGAGAGGATCCAAAGGTTTCTCCCAACAACCGTTCAACGTCTCACCTGGTGCCACAAGGAACGTTTTTCACCTCATCCGTCTGCAGCGTGGTCTGAAGAGAGGTTTGAGGAAAGAGGCTTAAGGACGTTCCCCTTTATCCACACGTGGAACAGCGTTTTGCCCGTATCCCGCCCCTTCAATCCCCCAAACGGAAGAACCGGGCCCAGCCGCCATTCAGAGCTCCGAGAGCCCCGGGCCGCGAACAGGGCACCGCCATAACACCCCCCACCCCCCCAACCTCCAGCAGCCCGACCCCAGAGCGCGGTCCCGGCCCCAGCAGCACCTGCACTGACTTGTAGGACGTGATGAAGGGCAGCATGAGGTGGAACCCGGGCCCGCTGGTGGAGGTCAGCAGCGCCCCGCCGCTGCGGAAGGGAACAGAGGGGCCGTGAGGGGCGGGCTGCGAGGGGCCACAGGGAGCGGGGTGCGTGTGTGTGGGGGAAGCTCGGGGCTCTCCTCACCGGTAATAGACACCGATGTGCCCCTCCTCGATCTTGTGGATGGCCGAGAGGAAGGCGGCGGCGAGGAAGCTGAGGGCCAGCGCCGCGATGGCGCCCAGCTGGGCCATGCCCGCTCGGTAACGGCACCGGCCCGGCGCCGCACGGGCGTCATCACGGCGCGACCGCGCCTCCTGCCCCGCCAGGGGGCGGTGGAGGAGCGGGAGTCGGGAGGCCGAGGGTTCGAGACCCGGTTCCGCCTCTCCCAGTATGGCTTTGGGGGGTGTGGGGGGGCACACATCCCGCACCCCATCACCCTTAGCACCCCCAACCCCTTATAGCACCGTGTTTGCTCAAACAGAAGGGCCCCCCCAACCCCTTATGGGGCGTTGTTTGGTCTAACAAAGGGGTGACAAGGGGAAAAGTGACAGCCGACGTGAAAACACATTATATCTCCCACCTCCGTATGTTGAAGGTGGCGTAAAAACCACGTATGAAACGCCAATAAAAGAGAATAATCTGCTCTTTGATAGATCTCCGAGGGTTCCCGATAGCAAACCCGTCAGGGGGATTCAGCGCCGCTTAGAAAGAAGGCATGAAATATCTGTGATATTTGTCAATCTGAGTTTTACAGCTCTTAAATAAGCGTGAAAAGGCACCAGAGATGAAATACACCTGGGTTAGGTTGGGCTTTTTTTTTGTATCAAAACACTTGCCCAGGTTTAAGGCCTGGATAACATGTATTAAAACTGCAAAGGTTTTAATGGATCTAATACGTGTTTCATAAATCACGGGCCTCCACTCAGCCCCGCTCACTTTAATAAGGGTAAACTAGGAAATTGCTCTGAGCTGCAGCAGAATACGTTCATCTCATATTGCAAAGTAATAGATTTTTAAGTGGGGGGGTGTTCTGGCTCGCAGGAGAGCTTTTGCCTCATAACATCATTACCCTGAGCGGGAAACCAGCTGCGGCCACGTGTTTAACAGCATCAAGATGTGAGTGCGCACAAAGGTAAATATTATTGGTAATAATCCTGAAAAAAAAGAAGAAAAAAAGCCAAAAAAATCATTATTTCTGGAGCCAGGGCCAGGAATGTTCATTGGTGTCTGTGTGGCAGCTCTGGTTTAACAGAGTGGGCTTTTCTATATGAACAAATGCTTTATTGCACTTCATCCCTGCCCCATTCCCCCCCATCCCGCTGCAGTATAAAAACACCTCCTGGCTTTTACTATGGAGTTGATTGAGAGTTTGAAGCCCCCCAGCTTGCCCGCTGCTGCACCATGGTCCCAAAGGGATGGATCCGGGGTAGAGATGTGGCAGCCCCTTGGGATGTACTGGGGCTTGGCTGCTGGGGAGCAGAGAGGGTCCCCCCGCCCCAGCACTGGAGCCCGCAGGGATGGAGTAAAGGCTGTGTAAAGTCTGTCTAACCTCATTAGCTGTCAGGAGGAACAATGCCGGGCTGGCAATAAAGGCAATTCCGAGCCTGTTGGCCATTAATCACCGCCTGTCAGTTGTGAATAGGGGTGGAAAAACTCTGTCCCCGTGCTTCCCGCTTTAGCGTTTAAGGTTACCACCGTGCGCGGCCAGAGCAGTGGGGTGGAAAGCTCGTGCTCACCAGTCCTGCCCTGTCCACATTCCCATCTCCATCCGCATTTCTATCCCAGCTCCACTTCCGTCTCCATCCCCATTTCCATCCCATCCCTATCCTTGTCCCCATTCCAATCCCAGTCTCCATTCCCATCCCAGTCTCCATTCCCATCCCCATCCCCGTCCCATTCCCATCCCCATCCCCATCTCCATCCCATCCCTATCCCCATCCCATCCCCATCTCCATCCCATCCCTATCCCCATTCCCATCCCCATCTCCATCCCATCCCCATCCCCATCCCCATCCCTATCCCCATCCCATCCCCATCTCCATCCCCATTTTCATCCCATCCATATCCCTGTCCCCATTCCCATCTCCATCCCCATTTCCACCCCACCCCTATCCCTGTCTTTGTTCCATACCCAGTTCTATCCCATCCTTATCCCTGCCCTCATTCCTGTCCCCATCCCATCCCTATTTCTGCTCTGGGCGCCATGGTGCCAGCTCCATGTACTGGCAGGGGGAGCCCTCAAATCATCTTCTGGAACCTCAGAATTGCCAGGAACCGCTGCAGCTCCTCCTGGAGCACAGCAGCAGCAGGGACTGGATTCCAGTGCATGAATGCAATCAAAGTGCATTACAAGTTGATGTTTTGGTGGGGAGGAGAGAGAAAACTGCTCCTTAGCTGAGACCAAAGAGAGCATCTAAGCCCAGTGACGGAAATCCATGGGAAGAGCCGGTGCTCTGTGGGACCGGGGGGGTTGCAGGGTGCTCTGGTCACTCTGACATGGCTTTGAAAGGGAAAGAAAGTGGGGAGAGGGCCTGTGCAGGGGGAAATACTCAACAAATGGAGTCCATCCAACGTTATTTGCACATTATGGTGCAGAATTGTGTTCAAGTATGTCCGGGCTCATTCCATGTCAGCGCTAACAATGCAACACTTGGCAATCAAGGCACTTCTGCAGCGTTGGCCATTAATCATTCCCTGACAGTCCCGAGCTGGGAAGGAGGAAACTGTTTGCATGTGCTCGCTGTAAAGGGACCTTTCCTTTGCTCCCTGCCCACCCCAGCAGTGGAGGGTCCTGATTCCACACCCTGGGAATTCCGAGGGGCTCTTGGGGCAGAGAGCAGGGATTCTGCCATCGCTGTGACACATCTCGTGGTAGGAACAACCCCTTGGGAAGAGGCTTTTGGGAATGGGTTACAACACAGGGCATTCCAGCAGTGTTTTCCTCTCCATCCTCTTGCTTACCACTAACTTCAGGAATGGGAGGGGGGGGGTGTTTGTCCTCAGGGAATGATCCCCATGGGAGCCAATGGTGCCGTCTCGGAGGGGAGCTCACCCCCAAGGCTTCTCTATGTGTTCCCCATCGCCCTGCAGACGCCAGCCCCATGGCCGGGTGCCAGCGTGCCAGGTCATCCAGTAAATAAAGGAGGGCTGTTTCCAGCCCCCCGATGCTGATTTCTAAAGGGAAATGATTAATAGCACTTGGAAACCACAATTCATCTGGGAAAGAAAGTGGATTTACCCAAAACATGCGTGAGAATTAACACTCACATCAGCTCCTAGGGCAGAGGAGGGGAAGCCAATGGCAAACAGAGCCTGGCTGTGTCCAAGTGGAGAGAACACCCCATGGAAAACAAGGGCTGGAGAAGCTGAGATGGAGCTGGGTACCCCTGGTCTGGAAAGCTCAGTTGTTCCTTCCCATTCTCCATCTGCCCCATAGATGAGTGGGGTCACAGGGGAGAAGTTAAATCTCCTCCCAACAGCACAGGGAAGGATGGATGTTCCTGGTGGGAACCCAAACTGATCATTCCCAACCCAACCTGGGACCAGGGGGGCTGCGCCAAATGCTTTACAAAAAGCCCAAGGAACAGCCTCATCACCCTGTTCCTGCTGGTGGGAACTGGGCTCGTGCTGGGATACACCACGGCAGCACCGCGTATTGAACCATCGTGGTGATGCTCCAGTTGGGAGGGAGGAGAAAGGGTTCCCTGGAAAGGACACAGGGACCTATGGCATGGATTTATCACCCGATCCCAGCGATCAAAACATCATCTCTGCCGTGATCTCTGCTCTGGATCAAAGCAGCAGGACTCATCCCGTGAGCGGTGCGGAGGAGCTTGGAAAGGGCTCCAGGAGGGTGATTTATGTGTGGGATTCTGGGAAGGGCTGGGGAAGCCTCGGAGAGGTGCTGAAGTCCAGGTCAGGAGTCAGCCCTGTCTCGGTGATATATTTAGAGCTGGATAATGTAAGCAACGGGGAGGGGGGTTGGAAGTATCCATGGAGGAGGTGCAGATCCGTCCCCTTGGCCGGGATGTTATGGGATGATCTGAGCCAGGGAACAGACAGTTGGATTTCCCTCGTTTCTCCCTTCAAATAAATCACAACTCCAGAGCCCTTTAAACTCTGCAATCTGATCTGTTCCAATAAGGAAGGGAATGAAAGGCTGCGTCTCTCTGGAAGCCTCCGGAGCCATAAATCCACTATGTACAAACACATACCACATTTCCAAGTGCTTTTCTTTTCTTGTATTGTTTTAACAGAAGAATCAAACTGCAATAAACTCCCTCCCTCATTAGCTGGCTGTGTCCAGGCCAAATGCTGCTAACGAATCAAATCAGGACAAAGGAATGTGGCTCTCGATCCAAAGCCTGGCCAGATGCTGACCCCCCCAAAGGCATTTCCCTATGAGCCCCATAGAGGGGCAGGATGGGGGGAGCTGAGGGGCTGCAGGTACACTGGGGTTTGTCACCCCAAATCCAGCATCCCTGCCTGGGACCCAGCATCCCCACTATGGATCCGGCATCCTTGCCTGGAGCCATCACCCTTACATGGATCTGGCATCCCCACCACGGAACTACATGGGACCTGGCATCCCTGCCATGGATCCAGCATCACTGCTATGGATCTGGCATCCCCACCATGGAGCCATCATCCCTCCATGGGACCTGGCATCCCTGCCATGGATCCAGCATCCCTGCCATGGACTCAGCATCCCTACTATGGATCCAGGATCCCTCCCTGGGACCCGACATCCCTGCCTGGCCTGAAACACATCAGCTGGAATTCCATTTAGGGCTTTCTTGCATTAGTTCATCGTGGTCCCCAACATTGTGTACCGCAAGCAAGTGGGAACATGGGGCATTTGGATGGGGGACACGTGTGTGCCCCTTCCCCATGGGGCCCTCTGAGACCACTCAGCTGCCTGCATGAAAAGGCTTGCAGAGGTACCTCCTAAATCCTTGAGCACCAGGTCAAACCACCCCCAAACTGGCATTTGGGGAGCTATTGGATCACCCACTGACAGCCTTGAAGGGTCCATAGCTCCAATGGGACATGCCTGGTACTGGTGGACGGCACAATCCCATACGGATCAGCCACTGGGTTTTCCTGCGTCCAGGCACGCAGCAGCGCCGTCACATCCCAAGTGCAGGAGATGCAGCAACTCGGTCTCATCTGGAGGGGGAAAACCACCCTAAAACTCAACCTTGAGCAGCCCGGGAAGCAAAAAGGAGCCTGTCTGCAGGATTTATGGCGCTGGTGTGGTTGAGCCCCGAGCAGAGCCTGCGCCGCGGGTCCCGCCTCAGCCCACGGAGAAATTCCTTACTTATTGAATCACATTTGTCATCCCTAAATACATATGCAGGCCCGTGTTTCTGAATCCATAAACATCTTTAACTCGCTCCGCTCAGCGAGGCCTCTTTCAGCAGTCATTTATATTTAACTTTTTCCATATGCGGGGCCTGTCGCGTTGGTGTCATTTCCGGGAAAAGCAGGGAAAGGGGGGGAATTCGGGGCTGGGGGGGGGGACGGGGGGAGCAGGGAAGGGGGGGGGGATGCAGCGTGTCTTGGCCGGCTGGAGCGGCCCAGCTGCTGGCATGGAGCGAGAAATCCACCCGGCAGAGCCAGTGCTCATTAATCATTTGAACTCCTCAACTGCCAGCTCCTTTCAAGATCTTTCAAGAAGTGTTTTCACCCAAAATAGAGTTGAAAACGCGCCGGGCCCTACTTTCAGAGTCTCATCCATCTGGCCATTATGGGGAGTGTCAGGCGGCTCTGACAGACAAGGCTGCTCTGTTCGAGGGGCCCCGGCTCCCGCAACCTGTCATAGCACGGGGCTGATCGCATCTGACAGCTCCATTTGTACCTACCCAAGAGATAAAAGCGCCGTTCATGGCAGCGGAGGGAAGGGCATGGGCGGAGAGGGATGCGCGGGGGTACCACGGGATGCAGGATGCGGGCAGCATCCCTGGTACCCCGTGCGCGCACCGTGGAGAAAAGCAGCCTCTCTCCCAAAAGCCCAAGGGTGCAAGAGGAGGGTGTCAGGGTGAAATGTGGGGTTCAACCTGGAGCTGAGAGCCATGGGGCTCCTGTGCCCATTGCTCACCCCTTGGTTGTGCTGCACAATGGTACCAAGCTCTCCCCGTGCACAGAGCATCCCCTACAAAGCCCTTGGAGCTGCCAGCCCTGCCCAGGCCTCCTTCTGCCCCCATACTCACCTGGGAGCGTGCTGGGTGCTGTGCACACCCCAAAGTGCTTGAGTAGTGTGAGCCAGACCCCAAAGCAGCTCAACAGACCCAGTCCTGGAGAGCTTCCTCCACGGGTGGCAGAGCTGCGGGCTCTGCCTTGCACTGGGATGAGGGGACACAGTGGGGTGCTCCCCTAAGGAATTCCTGGCCGGTGCCACACTGGTTCATCCAAGTCAGACAAGTTTTGGGAATAACCAACATGGCAATGGAGGTGTGCATCCAGCGAGCCCTTTCCGAGTAGCGGTTCCAACACAGAATTCAACCGGGGCCCAAGGGACATCCCAGAAGGAACAAAAGGCTTTTCAGCTCCATTTTCCAGCAACCAGGATGGCAAATTCCCTTCCCTGCCACGCAAGGGGTTGGATGTTATCTGGAGCAGGTTGAGCAACAGTTTCCTTGCAATCCTAAGGTTGCTCCATGCCTGTGACAAACCAACGCAACTCGTGCTTTGCCTCGTGTCAGAGACATATGCCATGGAAGAAGAACCTGGATAGTCCTGCTCCAGCCCCAATTGCTCCCCAAGTGCTCATTATGGAAAGAGCCTCCTGGCACTGCGAGGAGGCAGCAGGACCCAGCCTGAATAGGGGAGAAGCAAGACAGGAGCACGGCATCAGCCAGGTCTTGGTGGGAGCAAGTGAATGAGCCAGGAGAGAAAGATGCAGCAAATCTGCTCTCTTGAAGACATGGGTGTCAATAAAGTCCATTTCAATTCTCTGCTCCAGTGGGTGTCTGCAGGGTGGGTTTACAGTGGGATATAAAGCTTCCAGATGCCCAGGATGCTGCGTGTCCTTTGGCTGCCTCCAGGTTTTGCTGGGCCAGGAGAGATGATCCCCACTATTTGGGACCACGAAGCATTGGCAGAGGTCACTGATGTGCATCCCAGCTCTGCTCAACCCATTGGGATCAGCTCTGCTGGCATCCCCCCACCTCTTCATAGCTCCTGCATGGGTCCGTCCTCGCAGAGGTCGCATCCCCCCCATCCTGCCTCTTGCATGGGGCTGGGAGGTGGGATGAAGTTAGCTGCTCCAGGAGGTTTCCATAAACCCCGTGGTAGAAAGCATCAGGGTGTGTAGCAATCTGTTTGCTCTCGTGCATTGAGCTGCAGGAATAGAGTCAGTCAACTGAGCTGTCAGCGAGCGTCTCCCCCAGCGTCCTCCGAAACATTTGTGTGTATGGAATTATGACTCCTCAGTTATTCATCACCATAATAAACAGAGATAACTATGAACCACGCAGCACATAATGAACAGTATCACTTACACGCCTGCCGGTGTAAACCAGCACGAGTGGGGCTGCAGGGAAGGGTGCAGCACAGGCTGCTCTCTGCTTCCCACCGGGGACCCTGTGTCCATGCTGGATTGCCGTGAGTCAGTCGGCTCCGGGATCAGGATGCTGCAGAGGGAAGGGGCAGCCATGGATCCCGCTTGGTGCTTCCTATGGTGACCAGTCAAAACGGGGTGTCCTGGTGCCGTGGGAATGGTGATGCCATTGCTGCTGCAACCGGCGTCGCTGGGAGGATTCCCACCACAGGCCGGTTTATGGCCAGGGAAGCAACAGCAGCAGCTCTCCAGCCGCCATTCAAAGCCATATGGAAGCTGTCTCCCATCCGCAGCATTCCCGGTCACAGCAGCACCCCGGGTGCTTGCAAATGTCTCCAGGTGTGGGGGCTCCCTGAGCACCTCGAGGTCTTTCCTCTTCTCCACTCGCCTCCTCCAAGGCCTCTCGTTGCTTGTGCTGCTCAACCTGGAGGCAAACCATGGAACTGGGGCAGCGCCAGGCTCCGGTGTGGGGCCCCGCTCACGCTGCAAACCAGGGCTGCAGCTTTGCACCCCAGTGCCCCAGGCTGACCCATCTGCTCCGTTCCCGGCTCCATCACACAGCTCCGGGCAGCAGGAACTCTGCTGCTGGAAGTTCTGGCTGCCAGGACCACCTCCAGGTACACGTCTGCCCTCCCGGGTCTGCTCTACACAGCACAAAGCATCCCCCCAAAGCAAAGCCCTGGGTGCAGGGATGCTGGTGGGGGGACAGGAGATGCCCACACCAGTTTGGGAGGACAAACACTGAGCCCATGTTCTCCAGGGCTTCCACCAGAGCTCAAGTGGAAAGCAAAGCTGCTTTATGCAGCTGAGAAACTTCTCATCCACCCACCATAGCTGCTGCTCCCTTGCCTCTGCATCCTGACCTGACCTCCTCTTGGCGGGCAGCAGCCCCTTGAAGACTTGGTGCTCCAGTCTGAAACGCCTTGTGTGCCTGTGGGCAAACACCTCTGCATCACCTAAAACACATCCAGGGGGAGGTTTGTATGCAGGAGAGGAAGGAAAACAACAACAAACTATGGCCTCGCTCTTTCGGTCACATATTTATTGGGTGGACAGATCCTTTGCGGCCGGACGGGCTCGGAGCTTTACAAACGGGGACAGTTATGAGGCACGCAGCACGGCGGAGCTGTTCTGCATGCGCGTCCAAGTCATTCCATCCCCAGCACAAGGTATAATGTTGCCTTTGTTCGGCTGCCTGTGACGGGCCGGCACGGCAAAGCCGTGCACCCGCAGCCCGGCGTGGTCCCGGTGCTTTCCATCCACACACATCCAACACCGCGGCCCCGGCAACTGCCGCAATAAATCAATGGGAAAATAGAGGCTGCCAGTTAGACTAAACAAGCGCGTTTGCAAGGCTTGCTAACCCTCATTAATCACTCTGACAGTCCTAAAAACACATTTCCCCTTTAATGACTGTATTTGGATAATCAGAGCTTTTTCCTCACGGCGCGGGGTGACTGACGGCGAGCGCCGGCACCGGGGTCACCGGTGAGTCAAGCGCTGGAGGTCCCCGGCAGCTCGGGGAGAGCTGGAGAAGTTGCCATTGTGCAAGAGGAAACGGGACCCTCAACACCCCAGCCCCATGCCCGACACCCACCTTCGATCCCCGGGCCCCAGCCCTCCCACCGGCTGCGTTTGAAAGGGCCTGTTCTTGTCGCTCCGCGCTCCCTTTTAGGTGACTTTCGCCTCCTGGAGAGGTTGGAAACCTCGCACATTTGTCTGTATAAATGATGCAACACATTAATGCACAGCACATTATGAAAATGGTAATTCAAACCCATACAACTCTAAATTAAGCCATACATTATCCGACCCACTCAGCCATATATTTTGTAGAAAGACAGGATTGAATCAAATCAAACCGAAACTGTGGAGTGCAGGTTGTTAGACAGAATGATTAATAAAGTGCATCCCAGCGCTCTTATTATAAAATGAATTCCGCAATAACCTGGGCATACATTACATGGGGAGTTATTTAATATATTGGCAACACAATCATTCCCCAGCAGATAAAGCCCCCGAGTGTCAGCTGCTATCAGATGATACTTCGCAGTGTTTACACAGCCTGGCCCCAGTGCTGCAGTCTTTAGGGAGGGGAAAAATGATTCCTCAAGGAGCCTTCTGCACGGCAGGATGTATCCGAGCAGCATCCAGCTCCCAGGGAAAGCGCACCGGGCTCGGGTTTGGAGCTGGGAGCATCCTGGCGTGAGGAAAGGTTTGCTGGGAAGAGGGGAGATGAAGCTTTGCCATACAGGGAGGATGCACCAGGATGCCCTGAGAGAAGGGCCCCAGCAGGATAATGGGTTTGGGTTTGGAAGTCCCTTATATCTGCCCAGGCTGCTCCATGGCAGCCGCTCACTAGCTGGCACACAGTACAGCCCCAGCAGACCATGCACGAGGCGTATCAAGCCTCAAGCACATCCATGGGCATCATGGTATCACCCTCTCGCCCCGCAGCATGAGGCTGTGCACGGTGGAATAAAAGCCGTAGCAGGAGCTGCAGTGAGGAGCTGTGATTTACACCGGGGACCGATGGCACCCAAGCAAAGCCAACACTGAGCAGCATCAGCGGTGGGAGTGGGGACCACATCCAGAGAGCAGCGATGCTCCCGACGGGAAGGGGGTCCCGGCCCGGCTTCAAACACCACCGCACAGCTCTGCGGCAGAGGGGATGGAAGCACAGGAGCTGCCCCACGAGAGCCAAAGGGTTTCAGCCAAAGGGAGGCAGGGATTGGAAACAACGTCACAGTCGCAGCAGCCTGGGCCTGGCACCCACCAGGCAGAGCAAAGGCCCCTCTGCTCCGAACCCTGTTCTGCAAATCCCAGGCCCTCACCCTGCAAACATCCCAACAGGAAGGAGCGGGACCACCATGAGCAATGACAGACCCGAGCCACAGCCACAGCAGGGCAAGGGGTAGCCATGGACCAGCGAAACCTACGTCTCCCAGCCTTGAGGAGCTTCGGGGATGGTGACTCCAACCCCTCCACCAGCTTCCAGCACCACCACCAGCTCCCATTTCCAGCAGAGACCCTGGCCAGGAACCTCCCCAACAGCCACATGCCTCCAGGCCCGCTCACAAGAACGGGTGGAAAACCAGAAATCCCATTGGCAAAGCAAGCCCCTGTTCTAAGCACATTATTTTTCAGCTCAGAGGACACAAAGGAATTTAAACACAGGGCATAAGGCAATACAGAGAAGGCAATTAACTGGGATTAATTGCATGACTCACCCAAAATGCAACAGGAGGAAAGCACTCAACAGCAGGGAAAAAACCAGGGGAGCACATGGGGGCTTCAACAGGAAGCAGGGACACGGACCAGGGTCCCGCTACAAAGACTGGGCTGGAGTAACAGCCCATTCCAAAGGGACATGGGGTGCAGAGATGGGAGTAATCCCCACTTCAGAGCCATTTACCACCCCAAGCCACCAAAGGGAACGGGCTGGGGGGGACGAGGCCGCGCTACCCGCGGCTGCAGGAGCATCCTTAATACCAGCGCTACCCGCGACCCCCTTCATCCCGCTATTCCTGCCCCAAAGCTGAATTCCAGCGGCGGCCGCAACCTCGGATGAGTTCCCCTCCCTGCCCCCCCGCGGCTTCTCGCCTCGCTTTCCACTTAAACACCTTCTCGAACCTTCCCTCCGCACGAGAACCCCGGTGCCTTCCTCCCGACGCGCGCACCGAGGAAGAAGAGGAACCGGGGGAGGGGGGGGGGAACCGGAGGCATCTTTCCCCCCTTCAACCCCATCGCGGTGTGAACGGGAAAGGGGGGGGTAAGGGCTGCACCGAGCCCCCCGCAGGACCGAGGGCTCGGCCCCGGTGCCGCCGCCTCCGCCGCTAGATGGTGCTGGGAGCCCGCGGCCCCGGTGCGGAGCCCCTTCGGGAACGGGGCGGGACGAGAGACGACACCAGAGGGTGGATATAACCAAGAGTCATTTATTAACAAAATAGGACTTACCGAGCCGGAGCTCATCCACCCGCCACGCTCGCCGCCCTCCCGCTGCTCCGGCCGCGGGGTGCCCCGCTCCTGCCCACCGCCGCCGCTCTTCGCCGCTGCCCCGGGGCTTACAACCGGGGTCCTGCCCCCCTCTTCCCCACGGTGCCAAAGCCGCGGCGTGGGACGGGGAAGGAGATGGAGGGAGGAGGAGGAGGGGGGGGGGGGGTTGGTGCAGGCGGGGCTTTGCCCGCCCGCCGCAGCCCGAAAAAATCATGAAAATTAAGGGAAAAAAAAAAAAAAAAAAAGGAGGGAAAAATATTAAAAATAAAAAAAAAAAGGGGAAAAAATGCCATTTGTAACGTTACAAACGAGAATCCAGAATGAGAAACATGGAGGGGGAGGAGGAAAATGCCTTTTTTTCTGCCTTGTGTGTCAGGAGTCATGCAAGAATTTCTCAGGGAGAGAAATTAAAAGGGATGGGGGGGGGAGGAAATCAAAAGAAACGAGAGAAAAACCCCCAAAGCCCCACACCTGCGAAGGAAGGAATAGTATTTTTTGTCTTTTTTTTTGTCTTTTTTTTAGGTTTTTTTGTAGTTTTTTTTTTTTGGACACAGACTTTTTGCATACCATCGATTCATTGGTGTATTAATGCACTTATATTCCCAGCTTTAAGCTAACATACAGTAAATAAATACACAGTCCAAGGAAGGAGCGAGGAGGAAGAGGAGGCTGGCGCAGAGGGGAAGGAGCCGCCGCAGTTACTGATATCCCAGTGCAGAAGCTGAAGTTAGTCTTTGGCCGTAGAGCGCGTATGGCGAGTAGTAAGGTCCGGCGGCCGGCAAGGAGGGCACAGGCAGGGCGCCGGCCGTGGGCAAGTGGCTCTTGCCGTAGGGATGGTACCTGTTGAGTCCCAAAGTGTGTGGGCTCCTCAAGGAGAGGGAGGCCGGTAACGTGTTGGGGCTCCCGGGGGCAGCGGGCGGGAGGTGGAGGTGGCAGGATGCTGCGGAGCCCAGCCCGGAGGTAGGGTAACCCGCCAAGAGCTTTTCCGCCCCTGGCAGAGCCGTGTGGGTCCGTAGGTGGGTGAGCAGCTCCTCCGAGGTGGCAAACCTCTTGTCGCAGGGTCCGCTGGCAGACACCCAGTTGCATATGTGGGGCAGGGGGTCGTTCTGCAGCATGAAGCCATAGGTGTAGAGGGGGTGGCCGGGCAGGCTGGGGGTGCCGCCGGAGGAGAGCGTGGTGTGCACCGAATGCAGGGGGTGCGTGGGGTACACCAAAGGGTATCCGCTCTTGAGGCTGCCGGGGTCGTGCACGCAGCTGGAGCAGTTGCTGGAGCTCAGGTGCGAGGCGCTGTGGTAGCTCAGGCAATACGGGTCCCGGCATAATCCCTGCATGAAGGAGGGCGGTGAGGCCCCCGTGAGCGGGCTGGAGCTCGGCGGCTTCCCCGGCAGCCCCAGTGCCCCCGGGAGCTGGCTGCCCACCATGCCCGGCTTGGTGGGGTCCAGCCCTGGCACGAACTGGGACGGGTAACCTGCGTAGGCACCGACGATGGAGCCGTGGTAGCCGATGCTGGAGGGTGGCAAAGGGAACACCGAGTGCCCCGGCTTGTAGGGAGACACGGGGGCCACATGGCCGGCGGGCGGCAGGGCGGGGGGCTCCGACTTTCGGCCCGAAGGGGGTTCGCCGTGCGCCCCGGGCTCCGCCGCCCCGCGCCCCAGCCCCCCGCCCGTCCCCTCGGGGCTGGGTTTGCCCGCTTCGGGCTCCTTCTTCTCCTCGGTGCCCTTGGGGTCCGCGTGCTGCGGCGAGGCCCCGCGGGAGCCGCCGGGCGAGGCGGCGGCGGCGTGCGGGGGGAACGGCGGGCAAGCGGCGCTGGGCACCCGAAAGCCGGCCTTGTCCGCGCCGCCCTCCTTGCGCTGCTCCCCGCCGCCCTTCGAGTAGGGTTTGAAGCTGGACTTGTCCTCGGGCGGCGCGTCCCCGCTGCCCGGCGGCTTCAGGGCTGCGGGGCGGGCGTTGGGCTCCTTCTCGGCCGCGGGCTGCCCGGCGGAGGCCACGGCGTTCAGCTTGGAGGAGGGCGGCGGGTCGGGTTTGCCGATCTGCGAGCAGGTCTGGGCCAGCAGCGCCAGCGGGCTCTTCTTGGCGTCCAGCTGCGGGCGGAGCGGAGCCGGTCAAGGGGGGACCCCGGCCCGGCCCCCACCGACCCCATCCCACTCCCAAAACCCCCGGTGCGGCGGGGACGGGCCCGGCGCCGAGCCAGAGCCGGGGGAAAGAGGGGCGGGGGGGGGGGGGTTGCACCCGGCCGCGGAGAGGAACCGGGGTGCGGTGTATGGGGTGTGGGGGGGGAACCGGGCTGCCGCAGCGGCGGAGGGAAGGAGACCGGGGGAGCGGCGGGCACTGACCTCGATGGGGCTGACGGGCGTGGAGGAGAGCGGCTGCAGGTACTCGGGGTGCAGGAGGTGGCCGCCGTGGGCGGTGAGCATCTTCAGGACGCGGATGGGCAGCCGGCTGGCCTGGCGCAGCGGGTCGGCGGGGGGCGGCCGGGGCGACGGGGCGCCCGCAGCTCCGCGGCTCGGCGGGGGGCTCGGCCGGGGCCCGCCGGGGGCACCGCTCATTTGGGGGCGGGGGAAAAGGGGGGGGACGGGGGGGGGGGGGGGAAGGGGAAGCGCCGGGCTCCGCGGGGCCGGGCCGGGCCGGGCGGGCGGCGGAGCGGCGGCTGCGGCGGCCCCGGCGAGACGAAACCCTTCCCCGGCCCCACCGACACGTCAAATAGCCCCGATGGCGGCCGCGCTCCGAGGGGGCCGGCGCCGCGCACCAATCCGCGCCCGGCCGGGCCCCCGGGGCGGGGAGAGCCGCCGGTGGGGGGGGCGAACCGCTGCTGCCACCGCCCCGCGCCGCGCCGCCGCGTGGGGGAGAGGCGGTCACGGCACGGAACGGAAGGGAACGGAACGGGGTAGCGCGGCGCGGATGGGCTGCAGCGCACTGGCGCTGCTGGCATCGCCGAGGATGGCGCGGCACGGCCGGCAAAGCGTGGCGTGGCTTGGCACAGCTTAGCTGGCAGAGCGTGGCACTGCTGGCATAGCTGAGCGTGGCGCAGCTCAGCTGGCACAGCTTGGCAGGGCTGGCGGACCATGGCATGGCATGGCTGACGCAGCTTGACATGGCATGGCACAGCTCAGCTTGTCGTGCGTGGCACAGTTTGGCTGGCAGAGCATGGCGCTACTGATGTGGCTTGACAGAGCATGGCACAGCTCAGCCGGCAGAGCATCGAACTGCTAGCGCACCTAGGCATGGTGTGGCACAACTCGGCTGGCATGGCACTGCTGGCGCACCATGGCATGCCCAGAATGACTTATCATGGCATGGCATGGCTCAGCTGGCACACCATGGCATGGCACTGCTGCTATGGTATGGCTTCGGTACGATCAGCCTGGCACAGTTTACACTCCTGCTCAACGGCTCCTGCCCCCAGTCCGCGTGTCCTGTACCCAGTGACAGTGGAGCCGCCCTGAAACCCATTGACCTTCCCAGCAATTAACTTCTGATTTCTGGTTACCTTTTCCAGGCATCCTTGAATTAAATTCACACACCCTGGGGGCTCCACGGTCGGGGGGAGGCTGAAATCCACCATCCCTCCGAGGGGATGAGCTCCTCTTTCCATGAGGATTCAAGCCACATGGATAAATCTTGGAGTGTTAAAATGAAGGCTTACCTGGAATAAATTCCCCATTGAGAGCTCAGTAACCCTGTCCTGCTGACTGGCGTGGTCTTCTGGCTCTGGGTGTTCGACATTGCCTGTTTTCCTTCATATACCCCTGGCTGAAGGTGTTGCATTCACCACTAGCAGGTTCATGGTGATTGCTTCTGGTGGGGAGGAACCAGCTCTCCGAGCGTACTATGGCATGGACCCACCTCTGTCCTCCCTGTGTTTGGGTTTCAGGTCCTTCCTGCTTCCCAAATCAGGGAGAGGGGAAAGAGGGAGAAAGACACCTCTAATTAATCGGATTAACTCCTGACAGATGCTTTATGTTCCAACTGTGGTGCTATTATTAAGTCCATGTGGTCACCTCTCACCAAACCCGGCTGCTCCCGGTTCTGGACCTCCCCAAGAAGCACCAGCATCATCCTGGTACAGCCCTGACACTGAGTCCTCCTTCTCCCATTGCTATCAATCACCCTGATGGTTGGACCTATCCTTTTTCCCTCATTGTGAGGCTTTTCCCCTCTTTTCCGTTCCCCCTCCCAGAGCTGACCGCAAGATTGGTTCAATCCGGAGCACGGAGATGTGAAGGGAGAGGCGCTGCCTTTCAAAGGAGCCATTCAAGTCAGGAGGAAATGGAAACACCCCAACTTGCCCCAAAGTCACTCGAGTTCGATGCCAACAACAACAGGGCCCTGACAAAAGAGCGTGAAGTGAGGTGGGACACGTGCATAAGAGCAGTGGTGATGCTGAATCAGAGGGAGGGCACTAAGCAGTGGTACCTCCAGGGCTGGAGTTATCGCTTCCCTCAATGCTTGGGATGTTCCAAAGGCCTGATCCTGCCCTGGCACTGGCACATCTGGATTCATCTTGTGTTTGCTGGATTGAAACATCACCAAAGAGTCATCATGGATAATGATGCATCCTGCTCGGTGAGCATGCCCTTAGCGTCTCTCATCGTAGTCTTCATCCTAAAATCCATGTGGAATTGTGGTTTTCTTTAAGTTCAGAATCTTTCAGCAACTTGGGATGCTCCCGGGAAAGGCTTAAGGGTGACACTTTGCTCCCCAGGTCCCTTCCCAGCATCATCCCACCACATCTGCACAGTGCAGAGAGGTGCTTTCTAGAGCACATGTGATGCACAGCATATGTTTAAAGCCAGCTAGGAGATGAGTGATGGGCAGGGATTGCTGGACACACACACCCCCCCCCCCCCCCACACAGTTTCACAGCATCTTCTTGGGTTGCTGATAGGTTGCTCTTAGTGTTGTGAGCGTGGCGTGGGCACGGAGCATGGCTCTAGGCATGGGCATCCCAAGTCCTGGTGGTGCTGGAGGTGCAGAATAGGCAGGGAGCAACATGCAGGCTGGAGAAGGAGAGAGGGATCTGAGCACTGCAGCCTGTGTGGAAAATGGTGGTGGGATAGGAGAAGACACGAATTTAAATCACTGCAGCTCTTCCAGCATCTCTCTTTGCTGCACCCTGGGATAAATGCCTTTATTGCTGCTGGATGCAGCTTAAGGGAAACTGGGGAAACACTCCTGGTCTGGGAGAAGCAGGAGGTGCTGGGGTGTTTGCTGGGAGAAATGGGGCGCAGCGGCAGCTCTCGTCCCATGAAGGTCCCAGCCAGTGGTGGGGATGCAGGGGACGTCTCCCTCTATCCATCACTGCAAGATGGGCATCCAAGAGCATTTCAGGTGCTAGTTGTCTACCTCCTAGTCTATAGGTAAATCATCTACCAGCCTCCAGGGAAGCAAAAGCATCGGAGCTGGCATCTCCCTGTCCTGCTCCCATCCTCCGAGTCTACCTCTCCACAGCGAGCTCAGGCCTCGCTTTTAGCTGCAGAACAAGTGCATAAAAATGATCTTATTTATTACAGGAGACATGTTTTAAAACAACTGACAAAATTGCAAGATGTAAAACGACAAGCAAGTGCTTTTTCTTTTTTAAACCCATATAGACTTCTGGCAATGATAAAAATAGTGTTTTCTGTTTTAAAGTTGGAATTAATCTTTCTTTCCAAAGCAATCATGTAGCAGGAAAAGCAGGAAGACACTTAGATATTAACTGATGCTCGCTGGGTGATGGTTACTTATTGAGTAGCCGGGTAGCTCGCTTTCCTCTGCACAGCCATTAACATTAAAGCACATTAAAGCAAAGAAAGGTGGTGGTGGTGGGGGTGATTCCCCTCCCCTATTCCCTTGATGTGTGACTAACAGCTGGTTTTCTCTGTGACAAATCAGTGGGGTCTTCCTGTTGTTGATGTAATGAAGCTGTTTCCTGGTGTGAAATTCTAGGGGATGAATCGCAGGAGGGGGAGGAGAACATCCCACATTATCAAAGTGCTCCGGAGGGGAGCAAGGGCTGGGATGGAAACAGGCAGCGGGGCCGATGCTGGGTCACAGAGACTTCACTTAAGGCTTATTTGGGATGGGTTTTGGCCTGTTTCTCTCTAAATTTCCTGCTGCTGCAATGGGCTGCTGGTAAGGACAGGTTGGGGTATTGCACCCTAACCCTGGCAAGGAGCCTACAGCAACCAGAGGGTACATCCCTCCCCTTCTTTAGGAGGGGTATGGACCAGAGCAACCCCAAGACATGAGGTTGGGGGCAGCAAGGAGGGCACTCACCAGCCCCATCCACAAAGGAATGGCATCCCCAGGGATGAGATGGGTTGGAAGGTGGCAGCATCCCCGTGATGGGGACGGTGCGGTGGGATAAGAGCCTGGCTGTGTTGTGCAGAGAGGCTTTGGGTAAACCTGATGGGGAGGGAGCACGCAGTAAGATCCGGTCTTACCATCACAGTAGTGCTGCAGAGAGCACTCTAGTTTACGTGCCTCAGTTTCCCCATCTCTAAAGTGTGATGCTGACCCCGGTACCCATCTCAATGGGAAAGGGCTTACCCTAAAGCACTTCGGGGCCTGGGTGTTCCTTTATGCTGGCACCAGCTCAAGCCCTTTTGGGGGATCTGCCTTGTGGGTTCATTTAGTCCTCAGACACCCCCCAGCAAACCCAACCACTTTTACCTCCATTCCCTTTTTGCTTTGCCAGGATTAGTTAATTAAACTATGCAAATCCAACCAACTTCATTTCTATAAGCCCAGGACCGGAGCCTCGAACCATTTGGTGCAGCTCATCTGGCACGTACGTTACATAAAGTGTTTGGAGCAACTCTAATAAGAATGAAGAAGGCTGTAAATCAAGTTTAATTTATTCATTTTCTGTATGGTATGAAAGCCTGCCAAAACCCAGATTATTTATGAGCCCTTCGTAACAATAGGCATTCTTATTGGTTGCAAATGACAAAAGGGGTTCTCAGAGGGATTTTTTTTCTTCTTTTTAGGTTTTTCGAATGCCTTCGCAGAAGCATTTATTTTGTTGGAGTCTGTGAGCTCAAAGAGAAATATTTAATCATTGATACAATCAAAATAATTCATATTTTGATACCGGGGAACACATCAGCCTTTAAAACATAAACACGCAGCGCTAATCCAGCCCAAAGGCTCCAGCGAGCGCTGCGCCACGGGTTAGAGGAAGGAGCTGTGATTTACACCCGCTTCCTTACATTTCCCATTAAGGGTATAATCTCCCATAAGGCTTTCACAAAACGCCTGAGCCACTTGGGGCTTTTCCTTTTCCACACCTATTTGGTGGGCCGGTGGGTGCAGAGGTGCTCTGTGTGCACTGATGCATGCGTGTGCCCCTCTACTCTCTTTGCCCATCCACATATTCACCCGTATCTCTCTAATAACTGAATCCCTGCAAGGAAACCAACCAGGTCAAGCAGGTTTCCCACCCAGAAAACCACTGATAAACCAACCTGCGTTGGCTTCTGCCTCCCTTTCCAGCTTCTTTAAACCACCTTCTGGCACAGGAGGTGGGTTTGGCGATGGGCATGTGCCGCACGCCCTGCAGGGCAGATACTCACTATCCACCAGGACCATACTGGGATGCTCTTGTCGATGTCCCAGTGGTCCCATTCGAAGCCCTGCCACCCATGGGTGCACCCTAACCCTGGCAAGGAGCCTACAGCAACCAGAGGGTACATCCCTCCCCTTCTTTAGGAGGGGTATGAATCAGAGCAACCCCAAGACATGAGGTTGGGGGCAGCAAAGAGGGCGCTCAGCAGCCCCATCCACAAAGGAATGGCATCCCCCGTGATGGGGACGGTGCGGTGGGAGAAGAGCCTGGCTGTGTTGTGCTGGGAGGCTTTGGGTAAGCGTGATGGAGAGGGAGCACGCAGGAACAGGGGCTTTCTCTGTGCCCAGCCGGGCCGATCCTGAGGGAAAAGAAGTAGAAAGAAAAGCAAGGAGAGGGAAAAGAGGGAAGCCCCTCCCTGGGAGAATTAGCATCCAGGATCTGTCAGTCACTGGGAGCTTTTGGTAAAAGGGGCCCCTTGTCAACCTCTGCCTTTGATGTGACTGGGACGGAGGTGCTCAATTAAAAGCCTATCAGTCTGTAAGTAAATCAACGCCTATCAGGCTTGTCACATCAAACAAACGATTATTGCAGGAGCCCGCCCACCCCATTAATCTGGCTGTTCCTTCTTGACAGCTCAGGGTCAGGGCACTGTAAATCCTGCACTGGATTGCAGCCACCTGGAGCAGGATTAAAGCAGCCCTGCAGCATGTGCTGCTGCACCCAATTACTCCCTGGAGCAATGCGGCTCTGCTGAGGGGTACCCATGGCCACGGCAGCCGTGGGGTGCCCAGCGTGGGGTCCCCACTGGAGCTGAGCTTGGCAAGGGCTTTGCTGCTGATGCGGGTGGTTTGGGGATGCTGTGTTGGTCTGTGCTGGCAGCAGGGTGCTTGGCTGGGTGGTTCAGAGCTCAGCACCAGGCTTTGGGTGCTCAGCACTCAGCGCTGGACCAGTGTTGTATCAGAGAATCATGGAATGTTTTGGGTTAGAAGGGACCTTAAAGCTCATCCAGTTCCGACCCCCTGCCCTGGACAGGGACACCTTCCACTAGGCCAGGCTGCTCCAAGCCCCATCCAACCTGTCCAGCAAGATAACATGAGAGCAGCTCCAAAGACGGCTCTTGGCAGCTCTGGGAAGTTATTGTGGATAGGGATGTTCCCACATTGAAGGTGGAGAGCCCCAGGGTCCATGGTGGGCTGGTTCAGTCCCTGCAGGTTGTGTTTGAGCCTGTGCCCTCCGGCAGGGATTGACCTTGGGGAGCCTCTGGGTAACTCACACAGTGAAAGGAAGCCAACCCGTTGAGTTCTTGGGGCTCTTTGGGTCTGGGTTAGCAGCAGCGGTCCCAGGGGACACAGGGTTTTCCCATCAGGGTGCTCAAGATGAAGGCGATGGGCAGCAACCACACATCCCTCCTGGATGCGCTGGGGCCGCGGGCAGGGAGGAGGATGCTGGAGCCGGGCAGCGGGGGAAGGCAGCCGGGGCCATGGACAACAAGCGGCTCCATTCAAGGGAAGGCAGAAGCCAAACTTTCCTGAAAAGCCTCAGTGCTGCAGCGGGAGCAGCCTCGGGGCAGCCGGAGCTTGTGATTGCTGCGCACAGAGGCTGCTCTAATGGAGAGAAAGCCGAACCTCGCATCACATGAGAGCAGCGCTGAGGAGTAAAGGCAGGGAGTGGGGCGAGCCCCAGGGAGGCTGCAGGGTGGGTTTGGGGAAGGGGCTCGGTGCCCCTCTCCCACTGCTGAGAGCCCCATTGGGATCCATCCACCTCTAGGGCAGCACCACGACCCAGCTCATGTAACCACCTCAAGCAGGTTATGGGGATGCTCCACGCATGGGATCCTGGACCAGGACAGCATCCCCCGTGGTGCCGCCAGGTCCCATCCTGCACTGGCCTAAGGATGCTGTGCTGGGAGGGAGCTGCTCCCTTCTCTCCCTGGGCCTATTATTAGCATCTTCCCTCTCCCGCGGAGCCTGGCGCCTCCTCATGCGGCTCTGGCTCGCTGTCACGGCGCGGAGCCGTCAGCCGGGGCTGCCCTGCGGAGGACGGAGCCGGCAATGAGGCCCAGCGAGCCCTGCGCCCACCGCGCTCCTGTTTCCCTCTTGGGCTGGGCCCGGGGCACTCCTCCGCGGGCAGCATTGCCCCGATACACGCAGTGCCCCAGGGGCAGCATCCCCAGGGCTGCCCCCGCCCCCCGCCTCAGTTTCCCTACCTGCAGTAGGGATGTGACAGCGCAACCTTGACCCTCCTAAAAGCAGCACGTTCAGTTTCGGAGGAGGAGCTTTGGTCTTTCCATGGCCCAAAGCGCTCGTGCTCCCATCGCTGCCTTTGTTGCATCCAACCGGGAAAGGAGGGGGAAGCTGAAGAGACAGCGCCGGTGCGAGCAGAGGTGACACCGAACAGGAGACAGGCTCTCGCTGTGCCACGTTTGATGCGGCGACACCAGGGATAAGCGGTATCAGCATCACCCCTCGCCCTGCCCGGCGCCCTCGGCTCATGTCAAGCAACACTCAGCCGATAACCAGCACCGTGCCCATGTCCCCGTCGAGCCCGGCTGGGATGGGAAATGCTGGTGCTTGGGGGTGGGGGGTAGAAATGGGTTGGGAAAATCCCTCCTGTCCCACACTGCTCCCACCCAGGTGGGTTTTGTATGGGGAGAAGCACGATTGGGGGCACCTGGCCCTGCGGAGTTTTATCTCCCACACATGATCAATGCCGAGTTTAAGTAAGGTTTATTGGTATCTGTAATTTAACATGACATATTTCTAACACGAATTACTCTGAGATCATCGTGTGCATAAAATATGACAGGAATCTTTTAAGTGCAAGCATAGTTCTCAGTTAATTTAATAACTGAGATGGAAAATGGAATAGCATTAAATTTAATATTTTACATAATGCTCCTACACTTCCTTCGCTTGCTGCTGGCATCATTTGTTTTCCCTTCTTCCTCATCTTCAGCTCAACCTGAGTTGTCCTGGAGCCCGGCCAGGGGGTGGTACCCTCTTGACAGGCCACGGTGAGCCCCCCAGGGCAGCCCCACTTCTCCCCATCCCATGGGATGCTCCAGGGGTCCCCTCACCTCTGCTTGCTGCAGATGCAGTTCTCACCCTGCGCTCGCTGTGGCACCTCCATCAAACCCCAGTGCCGGTGGTCCCAGTCCCATGCTGAACCTGTGGTTGCATCCTGCTCCTTCCAGAGGGTGTCTGCAGAACAACCTGTTCCATATGCCCCGTGCTGAACAACGACACAGATTCCTTCAGGGCTATGGAATTAAACTCACTCTTCATTAAGCAGCAGTTTCCAAGCTGAGCCTGCAGCCAGCTCCAGGCCCCGTGCACACAGGCACGTCCAGGGATCCTCTTCCAAACGCTTCCTGCTCCCTTTCCCTGTGTCCCCCTGCTCCACGCAGGCAAAGCCCCACATGCGGGGATGAAGCCACCTTGCTGCAAGGCAGCTCTGCTTTGAAGGCGATGGAGCAGCCCACGCAATGGACCTGTCCTACCATCCAGGATGGTGCTGGATGGAGGTGAGGGCTCCCATCCGGGGGTGCGATGCTGCTGAGCGAACAGTGTAGGTGCTGACAAGGAGGCAGACAAAGGGTTAACCCAGTTTACCCTCCTGCTCAAATCTCAGAGGACAGGATATGATCAAAGCCCACTTGACCCAATGAGCCCATCCCCGTGGGTCTCATCCTCACCCTCTGCTCCCGGTGCTGTTCACCAGCCTCACCCCAGCTCCTGCTGCCCTTCACCCAGCCCCTGGTGGCAGAAAGTCAAAGCTTTTCCAAGGAAACAGCCTCATATCCGTGCCCAAACTCCCCTTCCTGCACACAGCGGGACCTGCAGCATCCATGGTGCGATGGGTGAAGCCCTGGGGATGCCCTCACTGATGCTCCATGCCAGGTTTTGTGCTCGCCGGGGGATCTGGGAGCGCGGTGGATGCCCGTGCGCTGCAGAAGGGATCAATACAGCTCTTAGCCTTGTCCCTTCCCCTCAGTGCATGATTTAAGGGGCTCCGTAAGGTGGACAAGGTGTTAACATGGAGCCTCCAGGGTTACGGCTGCAGGCAGGATTGGTCCCTCCTGCCCTTGCTTCAAAGGGTTCCTGGGGCTGCGATGAAAGGAGGGGGGTGTTGGAGGGATTACAGTGGGCAGGCTGGTGCTGCTGGGGCTCTTTATCAGCGAGTAGCAGAGCCTGACAGCGCTGTAACTCTCTCTTCCTAAGGAGATGAGCTTGCAATAAACCAAGGAGCACATTAGAGGTAACGAGACAAAATGGCAGGGGTTTGAAAGCCCAGCGCAGGCAATAATCCAGCCTGGAACAGGGCGAGCACTCAGCTTCCCCCTGCCTGTTGGGAACAGCGCCGTGCTCTCGCAGCGCTGCCAGAACAGTCCTTTACTGTGCCTTGGAAAGCCTCGGCCGCCGGTTTCAACACCTCGCTCTCACACCACATAATGCAAAAGTTAATTCCACTTTCAAGGCTGATGTCAACATTCCCCTTTATTGCCACGGCGGAATGCGAAGACGACGTTCGTTTGCATTTGCCGGGGCGCAAGTAACGCGTTCCAGATCATCACGGTAACTCCTCAAAGGTAGAGACGGGAATTTCCTGGATAATGTGCTGCATGGAAAAAGGCGATGGGATCCAGGCGAGGGAAACAGCATTGTGTGTTTTCATAACTCCACCTGGAAGCAGCGCAGCCCAGAAACAGGCTGCAGAGCGGGCTGGCTGGAGGGGGAATTTGAGGGGCTGGGGTGGGCATTGGCAGCTCCCAGGGCTCAAAAGTGACCACAGAAAGCCATGGGAAGGGATATCCTCCTATAATATGGACCCACTGCTCCATAAACTACCCATTCACCAACTAGAATCATGGAAGCACAGACTGGTTTGGGTTGGAAGGGACCTTAAAGCTCATCTGATTCCACATAGAAACTCGCCTCATCCTGCAGTAAATGAACCAGCCTGAGTGCTCCGGCTAGGATGTATCAGCCAAGGGAATGGATTTTCCATCATCTCTGAAATATCGTGCGCCCCGGATGATGGCAATGATCACATAGCACAGGTAAAGGCTTCCAAAGGGCTTTGCAGAACTGCACTCCAGGAAGCGCATCCCAAAGGTGCCATGAGGAGAGCCATGGGATGAGGCCTGCGCTGGCCAGGCCATGAGACTGTATGCTGGGACTGCAGTAGGGGAAGGGGACCTTCACAGATGGGAACCATCCCAAATCCCATCCCTATGGCTGCGCTGGCCACCCGCCTGGCATAAAACTGCATGCAGGGATCCCGCGATGGCATGTGGGAGCGATGAATTCATTTCCATTTATGATCTGTTATGATGATACCCCTGAAGGATAAAAGTCTATACATAATAATCTCTCTTCAGCTTTGTTAACAACTTCAATTAACAGAGAGCTGCGTAATGCTTCATCAGCCGGTTGGATTACAGATGAAATTAAGCCATCATATTTATGAACTACGCAGCGAGTTCGAGGAGGACTCCACATATTTTACATTTAATAACTTGCCCTCTCCTTTTATTTATAACGTTAATAATGATTTGGTGGCTGCTTTGGGGAGGAAAACATAAATGACAAAGCGAGGAAGCCACTGGGAGCTGGCAGAGGGAGGGCTTCTTCCACTTCCCATCCTTCCCGGTCGCATGTTGGGTTTGGGGTGCTGCTCCCTGCCTGGTGCCATCATTCCCACCCTTTCCAACCAAGCCGCAGGCTGCAAATGCATTGCAGTCCTTCCAAGTCCATGTCTGGAGCACCGGAATACTGAGGGGCTGAGCGAGGTCAATTAATTTGAGCAGAGACTGAAGCCTAAAAGATGGGGAGCAGCACATTGAAAGATGATGGCTGGCAAAAATCATTAGAAGCATCTTTCAACAATCCATATCCCGTTATCGATCCTGTTATAGATCATGTTCCTTCCCCCTTTTTTGCAGGATCTTCTGGATCGATACAGCAAGTGCATTGAGACTGTAGCAACACATTTAAAACCTTATAAAAGGTTATTTAGTTGCTAACAGTGCAGCAGTTTCTGCAAAGCCTGCCAAAAGGTTACAGCTTTTTGGGCATCATAAATTACAGCCGACAGGGAAAAAAAGTAAGTGCGGTTTTCTTTATTGTCTCGGTGATGGATGGGCTCCTGAACAAGACACCAAATACATCATATCACCTTTAATGGGACCACATTTCTGTAGCCATAACTCACCATTTTAAAATAGAAAATGGTGAAATATGGCGTTGTATATTCCACTCCTGACATATTTATGAGTCCTTCCCTTCTTATAAATACAGTGATTGCTATTTCAAAGCAGCATGTCAGGTATGAGCAGAGCACAAACAGCTGGGGCGAGTGAAAAATTACAGCCAGAGTTGGACGTTCTCAAAAACTCTCTCTAGCAGCACTAAATTTACGATGTTTGCACTAACTGTTATTAAAACCAAATCCATATCTTGGCAACAGGAATCCAGCGCTCCGGACCAGCTGGAGGGACGGTGCTGCTGAGAGCCAGGGTGAGCCCTAGGGCTGCTCCCAGGGAAGCATCAAAGTGAGGGTCCAAAGAGGTGATGGAGCCAGGGTGGTTGTGCTGCTCTGCATCAATAGAGCCAAGGGGATGAGCCTGCAGTGGGTGATGCTGAGCTTGGTGCTGGGGATGTGGGATGCATCCATGCTCTTGAATGTCCCACGGGCAGCATCCATCCCATGGCCTGGGGTGGACGTGGTGCCAGCTGCATCCCAAGAGCCGCCTGGCTCCGTGCATCACGCTCCAGCTCTGGCCTCCCTCTTGAATTCATGCTTGAGACTGTAATGGCAGTTTAATGTTACACTAATACAGGCTCCGGGTCTGGTGCCATTTCTGTATCATTATTTCCATTCATTCCACAAGAAGGTTTTACCAGTAAATACCTCGTGGAAGGAATAATCCTGCCAAGAGCCCTCCTGAGCATCCCTCACCCCTGGGAGCAGGGGGAATTCTCTGGCCTCATTTAGGCACACAAAAGGCCTCTAATTAGCTTTTTGTTTAGTCCGATTATGAATGTGAGTTTTGACCTTTCAGAGTGATTAGCTTATGAAGCTAATGCATTTGCATAACATCAGTTTCTAAACCACATACACAACCCAGGACCAGACTTCTCCGTGATCCTGTTCGCTCCTTTTAGCTCCTTTTCTCCTTTAACAGCATCATACAGCGAGCTATTGGGCTCTGGGTTTTGGGCACAGGATGAGGCTCTGCTCTACTGAGCTGCATGGGCACATCTGCAGTGCCTCAGGGATGTGGGGGCTCCAAGTTTTAGGGCACATGCGGGCTTTTCCTCAGCCCTTTCCCAAAGCTCTGCTGTCCCTGGAAAACCACATCACCCTGGAAGATGACGGTCCTGCTGCCACCACCAATGCGTGACCCATCCCAGCTCCTTGGGACACCCCAGCTCCATCTGGGAGGCCAATCCCTCCCTCCAGGCACGCTGGGGTGCAGGAGCAGCACCAGACATGGCCAAGGTCATGGGCAGAGGCTGGTGGAACAATGGGCTTTCAGACGCTCTTTGTGGTAGCTGAACTCAAACCCACTTTATCACCACTTACATTCCTTTATCTGGGCAAAGCCCTCCAGAGGTGCGTTTTATTACCCTGGGTTATTAAACAAAACCTTTCTGATAATGAAGCGAGGTGATCTCTACCTTTGCTCCTGCTGCTGCTGGTTTATCAGCCCCGCTGCTATCTGGATGGGCTCCTCTATCGCTGCCGGCGATTAGCCCATCCTGCTGCGAGGGCTTGTGTCTCCTGGGCCCATGAATAATAGGAGATAAAGGGTTGGTTTGGGTAAACCTTCTAGGAGAGCATCTCCTGGCACACAGCTCCGGGCCTGGGGGGCTTCATGGGAAGGCAGGAAGAGAGAATCAAAATTTGTGGAGATAACAGCCCCCCCTTTGCCTTTCCTCTCCTTGGAGAGAAGGGGCTGAGCAGGACTAAGACCACGGAAACCCTGACTCTATGCCTGGCTTTGGGGCTGCTTGGATGCAAAGCTGTGTCCCCCCATCCAGAAGCCCAACCAGGCCTGGTTCTGCAACCCCTCCTGCCCAGACTGGAGGGACTGCACACCCCTGGCCCCCCATCCACATCCCTACGGGATGCAGCCCCCATCCCAGGCACACACGTTCCCCTTCTCCCCATCTTGAGTGTTTTCCTCCCTGCACACATGCAGGGACCTCTGCGCTGACTGCTCTGGTTTATAACATTGCTGTTTCCTGGCCTGGCTTTATTACAGCTGTTCTTTGGGGTATGGTGTTATAAATTGGGTATGTGATGACGTGTAATCACTAACTGCAAAGCCAATACATTTTCGCTGCAACAGCAGCAAGACAAATAAAGGCGAGCGGAGGAGGCTGGCGAGGCTCTGACAAAGGGAGACACATGCACAGCCATAGCTCAGCTACAAATCTGACTGGGGACTGAAAGCAAGGTTATCCTCATGGAGCTGGATTCGCTGTCTGGGACAACGGCCTTAGGTTTTGGGAAGGGTTTGGGGATGCTTGGGGCTGATACTCCTTGCCTGTCCTGCTCCAGCATTAAAGGAATTGGAGGGGTTTCTTGGGTGAGATCCAAAGCTGTTCCATGGCACATCCCTGCTCCTTCCCCCTGGCCTCTCACCCTGTGGTCAGCTCGGCTGCTCCATGCTCTTCATCCTGGGACATTTCCCTACAGCCCAGGCTGGAGAATGGCTTAAACCATTCCAGACTCAATCAGCAATCCTGAAGTCCTTTGTGTCCACCCATGGAAACTATTTCCATAGCTCAGGAGCCTGCCTGTGCGGGCACAGTGCTGGGTGAGCCATTAAACCACCTCTTCTCCCTATACCCGCGCCTGCGGCTTGAGTCAGCGTGGCGCAGGAGGCAAACCCAGCCCCAGCTCTGGCGCAGGCTGAGCTGAAACCGGCCCCAGGACTGTTGTCCTTAGGAGCAATAACCACTTGTGCAACAGTGCAAATGTGGCCGGTGGAGATGGGATGGGTGATAAATGGGAGGGAGTCAACCAGCTGCAACTTAAGATGTGCCTGTATGCTGCTGCACCGGTTTATCATGATAAATGTCATCGGGAAATCAATTCTCTGTGTACTTTTGGGAATTACAACTATCATTTTGGTGTGATTTATTCGCTGTATAACATGGGCAAGGGCTCTTTGTTCATCATTTTGAAAGTTCATTTAAAATTGCTTCGAGTTCTTGGTTCTTCACCGTGACACGGCGGATGGGTACCTGCTCTGCTGTGAAATACAGACCAAGGTAGAAGAGGCTGGGCTGGGAGCTCTGTTCCCTCCTTGTCCTGCTCCTGTGGCTGGGAGTCATGGGAAGCCCTCTGAAACCTCCTTGCATAAAGCCATGTCAATGGGGATATCTCCTGTGGGGAAACAGCAAAGGGATCGTCCCATGCCTGCTCCTTCGCAGCGCTGGGTTGGGACTTCCTTATGCCAGCACTGGTATGCGGGGCAAACCATTCCTTTCTGCCTTCCACGCCACCCACCAAACCTGTTTGTCCTGCCATGCTGCTTGCTGGGGAGGCAGAGAAACTTCCCATGCTCCCAGCACCCAGCGTCCCATTGTCCCATCTCCATCTCACGTTGGTCTTTGTGCTGGTGCTCACACCGGTGCTGGTTGGAATCAGCACACGTCCCTCTGTGGGTGTCCTTCCCACCCCAAACCTCTCCCTCCTTGCTGGAGGGATGGGGAATGGGTACCCTGGGGGATGCAGGGACGGGGTCCAGGACCCGGCTGGCCAGTGGGATGCAGCACCAGGGGAAGAGCAACCAAAACCCAGCTGAGCTGAGCTTGTTTATCCCGGAGCACTGCGGCTGAGCAGGGAAATGATGGTCTTTATAAACACACAGGGGGTAAAGACCAGGCAGGGGCATGAGCTGTTTAACTTAAAGAACAATGTTGGCACAAGGACAAAGGGGAGAAATTAGCCATGAAAAAGATTCAGGCTGGAAATGAGAAGAAAGCTTAAAATCATCAGGGGAGGGAGGTTCTGCAAGAGCCTCCTGAGCAGGGGATGAAGGGATGGAGCCCAGTCCTGTTCTGGATGGGATGCGTGGTGCTGCTCCCTTAGCGGGGAGCCCCGTGCAGAGGCTGTGCCCGGGGCTGAGACATCTCCTATAGAGCAAAGCAGCACAGCCCTTCCTGCAGCCTTTAGCCTTCGTTAGATGTTCTGTTCCTGGGAATGTTGCTTCAAGCCAGAAGCAGCCTTTGGGTCTCCCTTCCTGTGCCTCCACCGGCAGCAATATACACTGTTTGATGGGAGCCTCTTCCCTTTTCCCAGCCAGCACGGGGAAGAGTTGGGACCTAAAATGAGGGCAACCTCTATCCCTGGATGCTGCTCTCCTTCTCTCCCACTACCTGACTGAAGGGCTTTGGCCAGCCCCAGTGCTTCCTCACCATCCTTATCAAAGCTCCTCAGGGCTCTCCATCCCTACCAAAGCTCCTCAGGGCTCCCATTGCCTCCAAATATGTGCTTTAAGTATTCCTGCTACCTCCATTCCCTGCTATCTCAGCAAAGTTTGGGAAAACCATTGCTGCATGAATCTCCCAACCCCTGGGCAGTTCAAACCTGTTGGGCATTAATCATTTGTCTTTAAAGCCAGGAGCTCAGCCCTGGAATTAGGCCCTTAGAGAAGAAAAGTTCCCTGGGATGTCCGGATGAGGAAGAAATCCCTATTCCTGCCCTAAAAGGCATCCCCAAAAAAGACCCCTGGGAATACTGCAATGTAGTTTCGGAGCATGTACAAGGCCTGATCTGGCCACATCTCCCCCCTAACATGAGGGAAGCTGCTTTTGCCTCCTCTTGGATGGGCACCCAGTGCCGGGCTGCATTCCCAGAGCCGGGCTGCATTCCCAGCGCCTAACCCATGTCTTCTTTATAGCTGTTTATACCAGGTGTGTGTTCAGTGCTGGGGCTTTAATGACCAGAAGGAAGAGAAAAGCACTCAGTGGGTTTGTGTTACAGAGCATAAACCTCTCATAAATCACAGGGCGGCAGCTGACAGTGAGCAGAGGTGGCTGTGGCAGGATACAGCCGGGACCGCGACGGAAAGAAGTGCTGCATCTACCCAAGCTGCCATCAGTGCCATGCTACGCCATGCAATGCCCACTACTCTTTGCATCCTGGACCATCCCAGCATCCTCTGCTCGAGGGTAGGGATGCTCTGTGTGTGCCTGAACTCCTCCTGCACCCCATTCCCATCCCCTGCCGGCAGGCAGGCTCTCTCTGCAGCTCCCTTCTGGTTTTCATTACCCTCCTCCAAGCCGAACACCAACAGCCTAATTTGGAATAACAGGCGAGTGAGTGCGAAGGGGAAAAATCCTGCACTCCCTCTTTTCCTGAGCTAATCCCCTGACAAACTCTGCTGAGGTCCTGTTCCAGAGATGCCCCTGATTGAAATGGAAATACTCCCCGATCCTCTCCCTTAAAGGAGAAGCTTCCCTCTGTTTATAAAGCCTTCCAGAGGGGGGTTTATGATTCTCTGTTAATGGCTGGCCTTCCCTAGGAATGTGGCTGCAGGAAACATCACTGCCCATAAACCCCCTCCAGCCCCAGCTCACTGCCTGACATTGTCATGAAACGAAAGTATTCCTGATGCTTATCAGGGGCCCACATCAAAGGCTCTCAGGCCATAAATCTCCCTGGGACTGTGCCATGGAGCCCAAATAAAAGCAGCTCCTTTGGCTAATGGGTGTCCAGAGAGATTCCTGCAGCCCCCACGGGAAGGGCAGGGGGGAATCAGGGGGATCCCAGCACATGCAGCATGGGATGGTTGGGATCTTTTGCTCTGTTCCATGCAGGGAAAGCCCCTGAAACTCTTTCCTGTCCCTCAGCTTCCCTCCTGCATTGAGACACAAGTGAACACGAATGGTTCCTCCTGGGAATTTGTTGGCTCTTTGCTTGGCGTATACAAGGGGACAGATCCCACCTAATCCTGCTGCCTCCGGGCTCTGGCATTCAGAGGTGGCAGGAGACAAGGCAGCAATTCCCAAAATGGTCGTTAGTTCATCCCCAAATGGGGCAAAATCAAACTTCAATAAAGCAGTAATAATCAGGCCTGAGTGTAGGAAGTTTGAAAGTGGGAGAGCTGAAATGCCTCTTCCCTGGTATCCCAATGCCGGAGCATCCAGCAGCCCTGGGAACCCAGAGCGTGCCCAGTGCATGGTTAGGGGTGACCCTGTCATCCCCAGGCCCGGGCAGGCTGACAGCACATTATGCAGCTTTCCTATCTTTCCTTGTGAGCTGGAGCCAGGAGGATTCCTGCAGATCATTTAGATTCAGGTGAATCAGCGTTTTCCAATCCCAGGAGGATATATCCCACCAGTTGGGCTGCAGGGTCACCTCCAGCAGCTTTCAGCAGGGTATCGGTTGCTCCGTAAAGACCTTGAGTGATGGATATGCCGTCTCCCAGGTAAGTCGTTCCAAAAGTTAATTATCTCCCTGGTTGCTCACTTGGGGATTTAATCATGCTCTGCTGCACTGACGCCCTCACCAACAATTACCCAAGTGCCCAAAGGGGAAGTTTCTATCTCACCCTCATCAGCCTTGATGACACCAGGATTTACATCCCTCAACGTGGAAGATCCTGCCCTGGCTGCAGCTCTCTCCAGGCTGGACCATCCTCACTGTCCCAGGCCACAAAACCTCTCCTGTGCAGGAGTTAAGTTCTTTGTATGTGGCATCTTTTCCCTCCCCACAAAGCAGGGTGATGAAGTCAAAGTCTTGATGAACAAGGTTTAAAATGCAGAAGCTCTCAGAGAGCCAGACATTAATGTGACATCTCTCTCCAGCACTTGCCATTCCCTCCCTTCCACAGCTTTGATGTTAACTTCTTACAAGCTCCGAGACGGCTGTAGGATTTGATCAGTAAATCATGCATGTTAATAGGGAGAAGCAATAGAAATGCAAGAGGTTCCTCTCTTCCCATAAATACGAGGGGGAAGCACAGGCTGCGTGCACTGGGCACTGCTTTTGTACTGCCTTTGGACGCTTTTTCCAGGTCTGTTTGGATGATGGCAACTTTTGGGAGCTGCACTCACCAATGTGAGTCCATGGTCAGGAGTCCTCAATAGGAACTGGAACCAGCCTGGCCACAGTTTTAGCACGTGGCTCCTGTGTCTCTTCTCCTCCTCCTTCCAAAGTAGGTTAGCTTCCCCTTGGCTACCAAGGGAGCGTTGGTGATGCTCAGGCAGGTTTGATATTTAGTCGCTGCACCTGTGTTGGATGGCTCTTAATTATTTATAGCTTTCCTATCCTGCTTTCTTAAGTCAGTTGAGAAGAGGTGACAGGTGAAGACTTCTTGTAGCAGATGCTTATGAGGTGGGTGAGGTGCCTGCCGCTCAGACGAGAAGAAAAGAGAAAGTGTCTTCAGCAGGAGAAAAATGACAAAGCTACGTTGGAGCTGCCTCATTTAACAGTCAAGAAGGAAGAAAAAAACCCTCCTGAAGTCTCCAGAAAAGAAACACACTCCTCCTGAATAGAGGGATGCTCCGGGGAGCTGATGCCTCCCTGTTGCATGCAGAGCCCTTCGCTTAAGGGATGTGCTGGGGGTGTTACAGCCGTGCTGTGAGATCTCTCCCATTAAACATAATATACCCCCTGCAAAGGGATGGAGGCTGCTCTGCTCTACACGACCTCTCTGCATGCTCAGGGCTGGGCAGAGCCTCTCTGTGCCCTTTGGGTCCCCACAGCCACCAGCTCCACAGTGATCCTGTGTGCCTGACCCATGCGATCCCATCTCTTGCTACCGCTCTTCCCAGCGGCTACATGGACCTGCTGCTTTCTCACGTCTAAAGGGAGAGGTTCCTTTAGCTCTAATGCCTGGTACCTCCTGCTCTCTGGTGACAGAGGATTTAATCTCCGATGACAGCCCGACTGCTCGTGTTTGTAATTGTCACCCTGACTTGTTCCCGTCGCAATGTGGTTGTGTAGTGAAGGACCGGGGCAGGGATGAAGTGGATGCAGCACACAGCGCTAGATAAAGATGCTGAATAATCACATCACCATAATGATGGCTGGGGGAGCAGGGAGATCCAGGCTCCTCCACTGAGGCTCAGCAAGGGCTGACCTCTGCCTGCTCAGCCTCAGCAGCGAGGGGCTTCTCTACACCGGCAATTCCGAGTCCTGCTCCTGCCATTGCGAATGTCAAGTTGATTATTTTAACCACATGAGATCCCTGTTAATTAACATGAATTAACCACCTAAATGTTCCTGGGTAAACAAGCTATTAGCTATAGGGAGGAGAGGAAAACCACCTTGAAACCATCACAAATCGGCCCCTGCCAGATGTGGGGCTCCGTGGTGGCCTGCCTGGGGCAGCCCCCCCTTTCACCATGCTCATGAGACAGGGCATGGGGCAGCGATGAACTCCCGGTACCTCCCGGCTGCCGCCGGCTCCAGGTATGACACACACACAAAGGTACCTTTTTATAGGTAGGAAATTATAGGTGCCATGACTTCAAAGGCTTTTGCAACAAGAGCTTTCCCTTTGATAAATGACAGCATCATTAATGGTGATTTATTACCTGGGCTATTTCGACAAACAGAAATAACCAGTTTCTTTTCATTTGGCTTGGTGGGTTTTTTTGCTCTGGGCTACCCAGACATAGAAGGTGGCTGGTAACAACTGTTTTACTGCTGGTAAGACATCTCATTTATTAACTTGTCATCATGTGTCATAAAGTTTAGCAAAATGCTAGATGATTGTGTACTTAAGCTAGGTAATGACCCCATTATTAAAGCTGCCTCCTTTATTTATTTGCTCTTCTGGTGGTTTGTTCCTACCTTTGCTCTATGTGGTGCCTTAGTCACAGGGCACAGAGATGCGCTGCCTTGTAATTATCTCTCTGCTGACTTCCATTCTGCTCTTACAGACATTAAAAGTGCCTCTGCCTGCTGCTTGATGGTGACAGGGATGAGCCGCTGCATCACTTGGCCAGTGCCCAGTGAAGGGGCTGGGATGGTGCTCAGAGAAGAGTCATATCCTGGGGCTGCATCCTGGCACTGAGTGCTCCGAACACGGCCATACCACCACCAAAACCTCACCGTGACAGCACGGAGTGGGGAAAGCAGCACATCCCCAAGGGGAGGAAGCACCCAGGGCAGCAGGGGATTACTGACCTGGCTGGTGGTGATCGCTGTACAAAGCGTTTCTGTTGTGACTGCACACGCCGTGCCAAGCTTCTAATTAAACGCCATGAGATGCGCTGCTTGCGCGGAGACAAAAGCAGATCCACACCTTGATGAAGGAGTTGCCTAGACAGAGGAGAAGCCCACGGTTAGCACAGAGATGCTAATTGCCTTGGGAACTCCCAGAGCTCAGGTGTGTGTCTCCAAGGAATGTCTGGGACCCTGTCCGGACACGTCCATGCCCTCTCCCGGGTAGGGTGAGGCTCGGCGGGCACCGGCACCACGGCGTTCCCAGGCAAAGAGAGCTCTGCCCTCGCTCCCTCCTCCCCTCCCATCCAAAGCAGCATTTGTTGGTGTTCTGTGAGCACAGGGACCCAGTTAGAAGAGGTTAAACACTCCAAACCACCCCATGACCAACTCTTATGTGGGCAAACAGGAGCTGGACCGCAGCCGTGTCAGCTCAGCCCAGGCAGCATCTGCTCCAAGGCCTGCGGTGAAATGCCAGCGGGAAGATGCAAAATCCACGCCAGCAGGTTGGTTGCCCCCCAGGGATTAGTTCTTCCCGACCTCTTCTCCTAAATCCAGCCTCACTTCTGCAGTGCTGCCCTCGCTATCCTGGCCCATGCAGCCAGATGCTGCCCTGCACATGCTGCTTTCCCAGAGCTTTGGCTGCTTGGGAAACAAGGGAAGATTTTATGGCGCTCCAAAGGAGTTTTGGTGGCTTGGTGCTGTGTGGGCAACCAGTGGCTCAATCAGCAGGTCTCCATGGTTAGCACCAACAACAGAGACTCCTCTGAAAGCTAAGGCTCAGTATTCCTGTTTTCCTTTCACGTTCTCCAAGGTCAGCCCATGTGAAACCAGAGAGAAATAATTACCAAAAAGGAAAATTAAGAACTATTCCCTGCTACTCCCCACGTTCCGTTCTGGCGCTTCCGTGAACGCTGATCAGGGAATTTCATCCATAAATCCATCTCTCACACTGGGAAAGGTTTTATGTTCTAATTAACAAGTGGCTACCGCACAGTAACTACCAATAGGTTAAGATTCAACTCCCAGAGCTGCCCAAGGTACAGGGAGGGGATGTCCTCTGTCCTGCGGAGGTGAGAATTTAGTTTAGGGCCATTCCCCCCGTGGTGCACCGTGTCTGCAGGGTAAGAACCACATGGAAAGGAAAGGAAAAGCTGCTGAGAGCATAACCCCACCCTGCTCCATGGGCCCGACACCTACACGTCTGTGCACGGCGTTAAATACCTGCTTCAAGGGATTAAGGAGGCACTTTGGTAACTCAGAGGCTTTGCACAGGGAGAGTTGCACCCATGAGTTTGCATTGGGAGCTGCTCTGGAGCCCGCAGGGTGAGCCAGGGCCAGGGGATGGGGTGATGGGATGGCTTTGGCTCAGAGCAGGAGGGACAAAGGATGAGGCGAAGCGGTTCAGCCCCATCGGGGTGGTTTGGACTCAAGGAATGGTGGTGGTGGGTGACAAAACCCCAGCACTGCTGTGGCCCAGCAGTGAATCTCCCCATTTCCATTTATTAAAGTAGCATTTTAATTACAAGGAGATGTTAGAAGTGAAAATGGATGAAATGCATTTTACATCCCCCATCGATTTCCGGGGCTATTTACAAATGCAGAGGCATTGATCTCCTCCACGTGCCAGATGTTCCTGCTCGTTACATACAACACTTGCAGTGAGAAAGTACTTTCGGCAAATAACCCACCAAAACCTGCCACATCCATCGATCCACAAGGAATGGGGGGCAGCGGCAGTGCTGTCCCCACCACCCCACCTTTGCTCTCATGTGCCTGCTGATGGGAGGAAGGCAGGTACCACTGCCTCTCTGTGTACCCTTATTGGGGTGCTGGACACCCCATATCCCCCCCACATCATTCCCATCCCTCTGCCATATGGGGATGGGGAAGGAGACCTTAAGTTGTGACTCCCCACCCAGGGGGGACTGGAGTTTCCTTGGAATAACCAAGATAATGTTTTATGTGGGATTGAATGTGCTGGGGTTTGTTGCAGCTGGAGGGGAGTGCGGTTGCCAGTCTGGATGGCAGGGAGCAGGAGAGAGGCGAGACCTCAGTGCTGCTATTCCCATGCCATAGAAACCCTCAGGTGACCCAAAATCCCTGTTTTTCCTTCTTCTCTTAGCCCCAGGTCCATTCCCACAGCCCACCTCCACACCTTTGCCAGCCTGAGGGCATTGGGAAGCCCCTGGCCATAGTGCCCAGCACAACCGGAGGAGTGCCCTTTACATGCATGAGACCCAACCCAGACCCTGTAGACTTTACACCTCATCACACCAAACTCCTGCTGAAGCCACTTAGGAGCTGCCCAAGACCATGCAACCATGGCTGCAACCAGCGCCATGGCACGGGGTTGCAGAAGGAGTGCGAGGGATGGGTGAAGTCAGAAACACCCCAAATCCCTCTGCATCCACTCCTGTGTAGGTGCCCTGCCACTGTGCCAGCAGACAGTGCGTCAGGCGCTGCTGAGGCCAAACAGGCGGGAGCAGGAGCGTGGTGCAAGCTACAGCCGGCGGGTACCTGTAGGCTGGGTGCTTCAAAGAGCAGGCAGGGCTCCGCTGGTACCCGCCGCGCTGGCATTGCCCAGCATCCCCAGGGCTATGCCTGCATCTTGATTCCCCTCCAGCAGGCCGAGTCCAGCCCCATTGCGGAGCTCTTGGTTGGATCAAGACCCGCGTTTTGAGGGGAGCCCAGGTGTCTTGACACCCCTTTCCCCACGTGCCAGGCACTTCCAAACACAGCTTCCAATAAAGAGCCGGGGCGGCCGTGGGCTGGGAAGCTGCGTGGTGTGAGGTTTATGGAGATCCTCTCCACTGCTGTCGGCCCCGATTACATCAGTCAAGTCGTGTTACTCGGCTGACGGGTGCTAATGAGAAGTGACAGACGTGACAGGGAGCAGGCAGGCTCCAGGAGTGACACCGCGGTCCCAAAGGATGGGTCTCCCCTTCCCAGGGCTGCTCGGCACCAGCTCGGTCCTATGGCCAGCCAAATGCAGGACGCTTTGTGGGGCCACTGCTCTGTGCCAGGGTCAGCCCTGGGACTGGGGCCCCACAGCCATCATGGACCTGAGCCCATGGGGAGCCGCTGCTTTTCCCATCAGAGCTGAGGAAATCCACCCGTGGCCAAGCCAAGGCTTCCCATGGTGGCCACCAACTGGGGACTCCTGCCTAAGAAACCTCAAAGGGGCATGAAATGGGTGGAGAATGCCAAGGATCCCTCCCCAAAACCCATCCTCCTCCACCCTGCTGAGCCCTCTGAAAGGCTTGGCCTGGAGAGCTGCAATAAAGGCACAGCGGGGAAACGGCACCAAAGCAGCCAAATTCAGCTCAATGCCTTCCTCGTGGCGGGGATTTGCTCTTTCCTGGGCTGCTTTGCCCCCCAACCATTGCTGTACGATGGCGATGCCTCCCCTGCCAGCTCCCGGCTGGAGCAGGACTCGATGGGATGAACAGGAAACAGGCTGGGACACGTTTGAAGTCGCGTTGCTTTGTTGGGATCGCATCGCCTCCAGAGCCGGAGGAAATCTGGCACAGGGATAACCGGTGCCGGGGCAGTGCGGGCACACATGCACCGAGAGCAGGGAGACGAGGAAGGGTGAGTGGGAAAGGAGCAGACTGATGTGCTGCAGGGATGAAGTGATGCTTTCACCCTCTATCGCACCAACTTGATGCACACTAAACTCACTGTGGGATGGCCATAAGCTTGGGGACACCCTCCCAGTGTTGGGGGTGATGGGTGATGTCCTTCTCCTGCACAGATCCACACAAGCCTGAAGAAGAACAGGGGCAAAAGCGGCTCACTGGGAAGGTCTTCTACATCCCCAAAACAGGCAAAGGCGGCCAAAAGCAACACTTTCCCATAGCCAAAGAGGATCCCCAGCCAGCACCGCTCTACCTGCACCTTCTCCTATTAAGGGAACTGCCAGTTCTGCCCCAAGCCACATACCAGCAGCCAAGGGGGGTTCAATCAGGATCCATCCTCCCCAGCCTTCAAGGTCTGCAGTTACTGACATTTTGTTCTGAGTCAGTATTAACTTCTCATGCCAATAGACAATAAATAGAGAATAATAAACAACGCACAGTTAAATATTGATTTATGATTATTTGGGTCCTTTGCATGAGTTTCTCTTCTACCTGCCAGGGTCACACATTCATTAGCATTGAGATACATGAACAGGAGTGAGGGAGATTTGCTGCAGGGTTCCAAAGGCCTCAGAAAGGGTGTGAGGAGCAAGTTATGGTGGTACCTTCTCCTTGGAGAACACTGGGATCACCTTGGAGCTCTTAAACCATGCTAAAAACATTAAACCAAATGAACCTCACCACTTCTCTATGAGCATTAAGAAGAGCTTGAAACCCAGCATCAAGTTCACAGGAAGGGGGTTTACATACACTGAGATTTTGAACCGACTCTGTAAGGCATTAAAAGGAACTGGAAAGAAGCATGAAACCAGGTGAGAGGCATTGCCTTTAAGGAGGTGCGATGGAGCCTGTGTCTGTCCCATTGCCCCATCCCGGCGTGCAGCGCGGCCGTTTCTCGGGGGTGAGGAGCTTCTCTATTCCCCTTTCCCCCCCTCCCGGCCCCGACGTCAGGATGTTTATAGAACTCCAAATCAATTTGAGGCTGGGAGACGTTCAGCCGGAGCAGCACTGTGCTGATAGGGTCAAAGGCCCGTCGCCAGCACGGATCAGACACCCTGACGTATTAATTCAAGCTGTCAGGACCAATCTGTGTACAAGCGCTCGGGGAGGCGCAGGCAGAGCTTCCCAAAACCCCAGCCTGACGTTTCGCAGGGAACGCCTGCAGCAGCATAACGCGGGGCGATGCCCGCATAACCCCTACAACACCCCGGTCCAGGGGCTTGGCAGCGGGAACGCTGCTCTTCCCGGTGTCCCTGGCACGGAGGCAGATCTGAGGAGCTGCAGGAAGTACATTTGTTCCTGGGAACGCTTTGATATTTCGCATGTGAAACGTCTGCGTGCTGGAGGAGCTCAGGCATCTGGCAGGAAATTACCATGAATCCTGTTTCTCTTACCAGTCACACACATGCCTCCTCGCTCTTTTCCTTCCCCCCCCTTCCTTCTCCCTGCTCACCCCTTGGTTCACCTTCCCCTCTGCCCCCACCACGGCCTGATCCAGACCAGATATGGTCCCATCACCCCCATCAACCCCTTCATCCCTCTTCGCAGCACCAATAATCTTTCAGACTTGTACATAATCCTGCCTCTGTTTGCTGTGGGGCTGAGCTGCCCGAGAGCACCCCCCTACCCTCTGCTTATCAGACTGGGTTAGAACTGGAAGACCTGAGTTTGAACGGTTCGTCTAATCCAAACCGGGGGGTGTAGGAGAGGTACTCTGGGTGCCAGGCTGGAATCACATCACTCCCCTCAGCCTTACGTACCACCTTTGGTTTGGCCAATTGGAGCTCGCATCCACAGCAGGGCTTCCCCCAGGAGCTGCATCCCTCATGATGAGCACGATGCTGATTTTGGGGCAGGGATACCCAAACACTCTCCCCATCCAGCTGAGCACCCAGGCAGCATCAGGAGCAAACCTGGGAGAGCTGGCTCCCTCTTCCCTGATCCCCATTCTCCACAGCAGAGCCACGGGCTCTCCGGCTGGGAATCCTTACCAGCGAGCACTCCTGTTGCTTCCCTGTGCGCTCCCTGCCTGGGGAGCTTGGCTGCATATCAGAGGAGCCGTCTGCCTTCCCGCAACGCTGGAGCTCCAGACTGGATTTTCGTGTTGCCTCCTGCTCGGAGCAGCCCTGCTCCGGAGTTATCGCGTCCATCGGGCTGCCGTCAGCCTGCTCCGCTCCCCATCAGCACAGCCCCTGCCAAGAGAGTCATGAGTGTATTAAATGATTTTATGAGAGCAAAGCACAGCTCGTGCAGTGTAAACACAGGTGGTGCAGCACACCTTGCTTTGAACTGCAGCCAGGCCAGCGGGAGCCATGCAGGGCCCAACACCCCAGGATTCGGGATGGTTTGGGGGGGATTTGAGGCAAGAACCTGGTTGGGATGTTCCAAAGGGTGAACCCTGAGGCGAGCAGGAGCAGGCAGATGTTTCTGTACCAGGGGGCAGAGGTACCCAATACTGCAGATGCAGCCACGATGGATGGATGCTAGCAGTGTGATGCTCCATAGGCACAGAGCAAGGAGTCCTTGCAGCAATCGGGGCAGCCCATCACCCAAACAGAAGCCCTTTGAAAACAAGTCCTCACTTAAACCAGGACCATAGAATGGTTTGGGATGGAAAGGACCTTAAGATCATCCAGTTCCAACCCCCCGCCATGGGCAGGGACACCTCACACTAGACCATGTCACCCAAAACTCTGTCCAACCTGGCCTTGAACACTGGCAGGGATAGAGCAGGGATGACAGAACTACCTGCAGAACGGGCAGCCCTCAGCCTTGGTTGGGCTGACACAGAGCACAGGCTCCCTTTCTCCCCCTCTTGCTTTCATAGGTTTCATTTTGGCCTTGATTCCAGCAAGTTTACTGACAGATTACTTAATTTTAACTCAATGGCTTTCCTGTCTTGTGGGAGGCATATTTCTAAGTATCAGATTTATCAAAAGGCCCGTGCAAAAACAAGGGCCAGAACGACTCTTTTGATGGTTCCCCCAATAACTACAACCACAATAAATTTCTCAGGCAAGACAACTTGACCAGGGACCTTTTGTGCTGGGGTTAGGGAGCAGGGTCCAGGATCTGGAGCCCCCCCCTCAAGCCTGGCTGTGCTCCCCTGCATCCTACACCAGAACATCTGGTCTCGCTTGTGAGGCTGGTCTTCCAGTTCCCAGGGGTGACATATTTCTCCCTGCCTATAACTCTAAATCAGAGCGGCATTTCAATAAATCACAGTGAACACTTATTTATTGGACATAGTTTTGGGGCTCTTAAAGCACGGAAAATAAATTTAATGGAGCGTTTGGAGCATTTCTCCAATCTTTTGAGGGATTACTTGGGGAATTTGTCAACGGAGCCAAGCACAGCCGCTTGATCCAGAGAGATGGGAAAGAAATTATGGGAGATACTCTACAAAGGCCCAGGTGTACCCTAAATCACATCAAAAAAAGATTAATGTCAGAGGACTGCTTGCCAGCAGAGTTGATTGGCAGCGCTGCAGTTTATTTAATAAACTATCATTTTAGCCAGAGGGTGACTTTAATCTGAATTCCATTTTCTTGTTTTGGCATACGCCATGCCAAGCGATTTATTGAATACTGGAGCAGGCTTCTTAACCTCAAACACCGACAGAGAAAAAGGAGGAAAAGCTTTGAGAGCCCCTGGAAAACCTTGAGACAGCAAAAGCTGCTCTGCTAAGAAGGCAGGAGCTCCGCTCGTTGCTTTCTTTGGGAAGAGGTGGGAGCAGGAATTGGTTGTTGAAACCCTCATCTGAAGCGCAGGGGTTGGCGGCGCAGGATGCAGGCTGGAAGTCAGGCCAGCTTTGAATCCCAAGACCGGAATGGACAAGGGATGGATGCAGGGAAATGCAGGCACCAGAGGCCTTTGTAAACCAGAGGGATGCAGGCAGAAGCAAGCACATCCCTGCGGATCCCCTGAGCTTCACCAGCTGGAGCCACCCCTGGGAAAGCCAGCGCTGGGCAGCACAGGCCTGGCCCCAGACACACGGGAGCCTGCTGGGCAGAGAGAAGCCCCTTGGTATCCCTCGTGTGCAGACAGGGGCATCAGCCAGCAGTCAGCATGTGCGTTTGGTCCTTGAACACCCACCTCCATGACGAACCATGGCAGAGCACAGCCAGCATCAGAGACCTGCCCTCCGGACCCGCTTCTCTTCTGCTTCCTGAGGGGACGAAGGAGTAGCCAAAGCCGTAAGAAATCCTGGGAAGGCTTCCGAAATACCCTGGCTAATGGGAGAAGAGCCCCCCCAGCCTACCCTGGCCATGCCCTGCCCTGCCTGCACCAGCACCGCCCGCCCTGCTTTCAGATGGACAGGCAGACAGCAGGGCCCAGCACCAGGGGCTGGTTCACAGGAGCCAGGGGCCCACGGACCCGCAGGGCTCTTAATGTGTTTGTGCAAACAGACAAAGAAATCCTAACTAATAATAATCCTCGTTCCAAGATTATGATTGAGTTTTTCCCCCTGTTCTGCTTGATATTCCTGCCAAAGAAAGAAAAATCCGTGCTGAAGTCTAGCAGGAAATCCAATAAAATTTCTTCAAAAGATGGGTCTGACATTGAAAAATAGCAAAATTATAAGAGTAGGCCTCAGAAAAAGAAAAGGGGAGAGTTATTATATCTGGCACCTACCGAGGGCCCAAAGCTCCCTCTCCAAATGAGCCATCACAGATTGAAAGCGTTTAGCTTCCCGTTGATTAAACACGGTGAAGGACCCGCGGCGTGCCAAGCCTTGGGGATCCAAAGTTTGTTTTCAGTCAGAATGTGTTTTCAGTCAATGGAAAAAATGGCTGGGCTGTGCCGGGGTATGTAACTGAGAAGCCTCAGGTTTGGAGTGAGTAATGACGGCCGTGCAGGAGCGCGGGGGGGTTGTTAATCATTGGACCCCAGCCTCTGTAATTCAACTCAGCGACTCGTACCGCTTTGCAAACCTCTTTCTTCCCCTTGTTCTTTTTAATACATAAAAATCCAAGCAGTTTTCCTCCTTTTTCTTGTCAATTTCCCCCCCTGCACACAAAGGGAGAACATCGTCTCCTTGTGCCATTATTATCTCCCTTTTCTTTCTCCCAAGGTATCCACAAGCAGCACCAGGTCTGCTGGCACCACACCAGGCTGCTTCCTCATCGGTGGGTTTGATGCTCCTGCCCCAGTTGCAAAATGGGATTGATGAGAGCAACGGTTCGTCAAGGCATACCCAGGAGGGACCTAAGGCTCTGGGGACACACTCCCTGCCCAGGAACCACTGGCAAAGGTCTGGTGGAAGTGGCTCTCCTGGAGACAGAACAGAGGCCATGGAAAACACCACACTGGAAACACCCCTGGCTTTTTATTTTGGCAGAGGAGGAACCATTTCATGGCTAGGCTGCGTGCCCAGCTTCGAGTTATGCTCATAACCTGTGAGCAAGCAGCACATGGAGCACATCTGACACCCCCCAGCCTCTCACAGCCTGCTGCGGGGCAGCAAAGGACCAGGAAGTGTGCCGCTTACTTGGGTTTGGTGGTGGCCTCAGGCACCGGCACATACCTGGGTCCCCCCCAGGACACGCAGCAGCTCTTCCTGGCCCTGGGGCTGCCCAAAAGGGCAAACACCCTCCTTTCATAGGGAAAACTCAGGCAGATGGCAAAGCTCAAACCCCGGAGCCCAAGGGGTGGGAGGGATGAGCTCCAGGCTGAGCCCTGAGTTCAGCGCTGGGTCAAGAGGTTGTGGAGGGACCAGGGGGAGACAGATGGGGTGGCTGCAGGGATGCGGCTCACGCAGCACCTGATGCACAAGGAGCCCATACCAACGGCCCTACAGACCCCTCCCTTGGTCCCCACGGTCCCCTCGCACAGCCCACTTCCACCCGCCCCTTGCTCACCCCCTGACTTGATTCATTAACTGGGTTTGCCGGGCTGCTTCTCATTAGATAGCCAACAAATTCCAGGAAGACAGGACACCCACTGGGCCTAAATGAAATTAGAGAACAGAGCGCTGCTACAAGTGGTTTAATTCAAATTACAGCAAGATATTATCGCCAACTGCAAGTGCTCAGAACCATGAGTCAGACCCCCACAAGGAATGAGACGGGCTTAGAAGAATCATGACTTGTTAAGTGTATAATTAACTTTGGGGTGATTTTTATTTACCTTCTAGTTTTCAGCCTTCAGGAGTCAAATTTTTGAGCTTGCCTCAGTGAGGGTTGGGAACAGCTTAAAATGAAAGAGGGGAGGAAGGAAAAAAACCCCAAAGAGAAGAGGAATGCACCCACATTCCTGTGATGCCAGGAGGTGGGGATTGAAAACGACACCACACAGCGCAGGGGTTGTGATAACCATCCCTGAGCTGAGGGCTGTGGGTATTACCTGCCCAGGGCCCCTAGAACAAGGGGCAGTGCGACGGGAAGGACGGAAAGCCCCACAACTTTTGAGGTATAGAAGCATCCCCATGTCTCTCCCCCAGCCCACGTACTGAGATGCTTCGTTTTCCCAAGAGGAGGCACAAAGGGAAGCACAAAGAGATTTTACACACGAGCTGCAGACGTCCTGAGCAAGCACCCAACGCTTGCCTGCGCTTGCTCCCCACAGACCTCTGCAGCTTCATCTTCCTCCTGGCTTCCCACGCTGAGCCCACGCTGCCAGGGGCTCCAGGTCTATAGGTAGTGGGTGAAATAGTTTCCTCCACCTCCTTCCAACACCATAAGATCAGAAGAGCTGGGATGGAGTCAGTGCAAGTTCAACCGAACTGACAGCATGCCCTACCTGCAGGAGACCTGGGGTGAGCCCCACCTCACACCAGCATCAACAAGCACTGCGATAGCACCAGCGCCTGCTCCACCTCTTCCTGGCGCAATAGGGTTTTTGCTTGGAGCCCGACATGCACAGGACACCACTGCAATGGCACAACCACATGAGATGCTCCGAAGGGCACGCAACAGTGGGCAGTGAACTGCTTGGGGAGCCCAACCAAGGCCACCTGCGTGATCACAACCCCACCAAGGGCACAAGAGGACACAGCCAAGCAGCTTTCTGGGCACAGGATGAGTTTATCAGCATCCCCAAACCACTCACACAGCCCCAGAACAATCACCCTCAGTTGGTTCTTGTGGAGCTGCACTGGCCAGCCCTCCTCTGCTCCAAGCCTCTGGGTTGCGTCTTGCCCTGTTCCCACTGAACAGATAGTACCCTGCTATCTTTCATTGAAACATCATGTCCAATTTCTCCCTTGATTAAACCCATATTTTGCTTGGCTATAAGTCAAATAAAAGAGGGCCGCACTCAAGTGAACTAATCTCAGTTTACTTGCCAGTAGGTAATTTGATAGACAATTTGGCAGGCATCCACTCTAGAATTAAGCAAACCTGAGCAATAAAGATGTAGGAAAACAATCCTGAAAAGCCATAACGAGACGTCTAGTTTCATTCAATAGCAACTTGTTCCACTTACGTTTCTGCTGACACTCAGGACCACTGGTGGCTGCCAGCACCTGGCCAGAGAGGGCATGCTTGGCTGGACCTCCATCAGCCAGCAAGTAGCAAGCAATGCTCCAAGCTCTCCTGATGCGGTCCTCAGTGGAGGTCAGCTTTGGATTTGCAGGCCAAGCTCTGGGTAGGAGACAGCAGGAGAGGATGCTGAAGCACCCTCCAGCCCTGCCCTGGAGCAGCAGTAAAGCTGGTGATGCTGAGCTCCCATTTATGGCCTCTGCCTCCTCATCACCACCTGAGCACAGTCACCTGCAGCACCCACCTCCCACCCTGCTATTGCCATGAAGAAGACAGAAAGTCTGTGGACAACACCTGGGGCTTATTCCTTTGGGCAAATAACCCTGTCATTTGGGCCATGGTAGTGCCAGAACCATCATGGGTCTGGTGCCCTATGATGGAGATGGTGCACGGTTCAGGGTAGGCGCTCTGGGGTGATGGCCGGAGCAAAGGGGCTGTCAGACTGCTGCGGCACAGCTCCATTCCTCTTAATGCCATTATGTATTGCTGGTATTAATCATGCCACTAGGTAAGCATTATGGCACTTTTATGGTAGCTTTGAAGCTAATCTGTCACTAATGCCTTCTGGATTATCATGATTTCTTACAGTTGTGATTCATTAACTCAGATGCCTAATAGAATTAGTATTAAACATCTTCCATAGATTTCTGCCTCAACATGTTGAGGTTTTGAAAGCCTTTTCAATATTTCATTGTGTTGTGTTAAATGGCGTGTCACGCACATTGTGCGGTCCCGGAGAACCTGGCACAGCCGGAGCTGCAGCAGGAGAGGGGGCGAAAGGGGTGGATGGACGGACGCAAGGCACCACCAGCTCTTGGGGATCACTACAAGGGGTCTGGAGACTGCCTATGCTGGGGCACGAGGGGTGGGAGAGGTTTCCATCTCTCACCTCCGTCCATGCGAGCCCAGTGCTGAGTACTGGAGGTAGTAGAGAAGAGGTTAATCTACTTTGAGGATAGAAAGTGCAGTGCAGATATTAAATATGATTGTGATTATTACCTGGCCCTGGAGGAATCCTTTCCCTAGACAGTGCGAAGCGGTTCCTAGTAGGACTATTATTCCTAATAATCAATATTAATTTTCAAAGCGTTCTCCAGGGCTTAGAATTATTTTCTTGTTGAGGATAAGATCTGGCTCTTGAAGCAGGCTAAAAAGAGGGATTATTACTGTGATTATTATTAGCATTATCATTATTATCTTGGGTTTTAAAAGAAAACCCACCTTATTTAGATAAGCATCTCTCCCCAGCAGCAGGTTGGGGAGCTCGCAGGCCTTTATCTGGCTACTCCAATCTGTGTGTGGTGGGTAACAGAGTTTTACAGTTATTATTATTAATAATGTAAGGCCAAGACCAGAACAACGTTGCATGAGGCTGCGCGCGTGTGTGCGAGCAGAAGGAACCTGCACCGTGCTCCTGGCTGCGTGTTCCAGCTTTCCTTTAAGGAGGAGGCCCGCTTTCCAAGGAGCTTTGCAGGGATTTGGTGGTGGAGCCCCAGCCCCTGGCAGGCAGCAGCAGGCAGGGTGGGAGGATGCTCATGGTGGGACCTGGGAAGAGCCTGGGCTTCTGGATGCCGCTGGAATTCCTCTGGTTTGGGGAAGAGACGCTGCTTTTAGCAAGGCTCCTGTGGAAAGGAAAAGGTCAGGTTTGGGGCGGGGGGTTGAGTGATCGCCTGTGAGCAGGGAGAGGGGGTGCAGGGAAGGTGGTTTGTCCCGCTGCCAGAGTCAACCTGCATTGGCGACTGAAGCCGTGTCCTGCCCTGCAGCGCTGCCATCAATCACAGCCAGCACTGACAGCCCGCTTGTCAACCGGCCCTGCTTCAAACCAAGTTCAAAAGCAAAGGGCAGCTCCCCGGAACAGTGACCCACAGCTGAGCACCCGTGGGCTGCAGCAGCGAGGGGACACCCACCCCTCCAGCCAGTGAGGGTCCCTCCATGGGGACAAGCCATGGGGCGAGGCAGGGATGAGCCCTGGCTGCGGCAGGATTTGCTATGGGAATGATTGATTTCCCAACTGCGAGCGGCTGCTCAGTGAAACGCTGTGATTTTTTTTTGCCTTTCTTCTATGCTCCCCCCCGTGTGAGTGAAATAATGCACACATTCAAGGGGAAAAGAAAAACCTCACAACTTCTTCTTCATGTGACGTGTCTCAAATGTGCCTTTAACCCCCCTACTCCCCGCCCCCCCAGTTTTTGGTTACAGAAACAGTTTGATTCTCCCCTGGCTTGCTTTTATGCAACCCTGAAGCACATCAAAACCAAGCGTTGCTGGAGAGAAGCATTTCCTTTGCCTTCTCATCAAAATGCCACTATTGATGTCGCTGCAAGAGGAGAACCTCAGGAAGGGGGATTGAGAGGAGCCTTTAGCACGAGGGGGTTCCTCCGGGTCCCACCACTGCTGTGAGCCCAACACTTGTGCAAATACTCGCGATGCTTTTTAGCCAATTCTTGCTTAGGAGGAGGACAAATGAATGGGAAGCTGCAGAACTGGAACAAACGCACCCAAAACTTCACGGAAGGCAAATCCCGCGGGAAAGGCTCCCCTGCCAGGCTGCGGCTCTGCGGCAGCTCGAGAAGAAAGGGACGGCAAAGCATGGCTGGGGCCAAGCAGCCCCGGCTGCCCCGAGCTGCTCACTGCAGCCTTTGTTTTAAGGAGTGAAAGGGGCGGTCATGGGACAGCAGTCAGGCGAGGGAGGCGAGGGGAAAGCTGTAATTAGGGTAACTTGAAGGCAGGCTTTAACCAACAGCCGCGGGAGGCCCGGTTTGATCTCCTTGTGGGATAGACCCTGTGATTAATCATGGCCCTGTCGAGGGGGACGGACACCTGCCTGTCACATGCTTTGACTCCCGGTGCGGGCTTTGATCTGGCGGGGCTCTGTGGGAGGGTGTTGGAGCAATCTGTGCACACAGGTCACTTTTATGCTGCCCACGGGGGGTCTGCGAGGCAGGGACGGGGTCATGCAGGAAGGGGCCCACAGGAGTTCGGCCAAAGGGGAAAGTTCATCCCTGACGCAGGGGTTAGGGGGGCACCAGGGGTTTGCTGTGGTCCTGGGGCAGAAGCGTCCGTGGGAGCGGTGGGGATGCTCGGCATTGCCACTGCAGTGGAGGAGTGGAGCGGGCTCCAAAGGAGGTCACCTTTACCCCTCGACCTGCTCCAGCGCAGCCCAAAGGGCTGCTGGTGGGGTTGCACTGTGAGACGCACCCAAGGTGCAGCAGCATCGCAGAGCATCCTCCATGGGGACAAGGGCCCTGGTCACCAGCCCTTCCCAGCAGGGCTTCCAACCCAAAGCCACCATTCACCGGGGAATTAGGTCCCAACTTGCCCCTCTGGGGACCGTCGGGCAGCACCCTGTGGACACCACAGGTTCTGGCTATTCCCCGGCACGTTGACTGGCACAGGGCCCCATCCCGCGTTTATTCTCAGCCCTGACATTTGTGCCAAGCAGGCAGAGCAGGAGGGGTTCCTGCACGGTGGGAAAGAGGATCCCGACATCTCCGCTTTCAGCCTGACCTTGGAACTGGAGCAGGGAGGTGACACTTCACACCCCCCTCCCCCCCGGATCACACTGCTGGCGTGGGGGGAATGCAGTGGGAAAGCCTGGCACATCCCAGGCAGGAAGAAGCAGTGTTGGGATCTGCAGCGAGAGCAGGGACAGCCAGGATGATGCTGGGCACAGGGCAGCAGCTGCAGGGCTGCCCAGTGGGATGCCGCGTAAAGGGGGATAAATCCTTGCTGGCTTCAGGGGCTTTGGGCACCTCTCTGGATGTTATTTCCTTTACTAGAAATACAGGGGGTTCTACCTCAGTAGATGGTTGGACCCATAGAAGCAGCAGATGTCCTGCTTTTGGGGAGAGAAAAGGTCTAATGCGCTAAAGCCAAGCATGGGAAAGCCTTTCCCTTTACTGCACGGACCTAACACAAACCAATTTCCAAGAGCCCCCGGACAAGCCCAGTAAGTCTGTAATGTGGTGTCCTGTTTCCTAATCTCTTCAGTAAGGAAGCAGTGTGTTGAATTTAAAATATCCCTCTGGTAAATGCTAACTATTTAAAGAGTGCGAGGGTCTTAGAAATGCAAAACAAAGATTTGTTGATTAAAAACACATGGTTCGTTCTGGAGGCATGAGTAGCCAGGAAAATCAGTTCTGACAGGATTTTGGCTTTTTCAATCCCACAAGACATGATGGTGATTTATTATAGTGATGTCAGCTGTGGTTGCAAAAAGTTCCCTCTGTTGTCTTAATAAAAGAGCTTTACCTTGAAATCATTAAACTCTCAGCCTGTTTATTTGAAGCGATGACTGGGAATGTGAATGGTCCCCTCTAAATCACCCGGCCCTTCGCAGGAACATATGCCCGCGCATGAGGTGCGGTGACAGCCTGGAGCTTGCCTTGCTAATGCGAGTCGTGTGATGGATGTGATTAGCGTGGCTTTGAAACCTGGAGGGGAGATAAGCACACAGGCGAGGAGGGGAGCCCCCACGTTACAAAGGGAATTAGAAAGACAGCAGGGTCTATCTGTCTTCTTCTGCCATCCATGCAGATGCGCAGAGCTGTTGTCTGCAAGGATCTGCTCGCTGTCCCCTATGCAAAGATCACAAATTACCCCCCCCCTGCTCCCTGCAAAGATCACAGAACCATAGGATGGTTTGAGTTGGAAGGGACCAGAAGCTCACCTTCAGAATGAAGCTGTGGCTGCCCCATCCCTGGCAGTGTTCAAGGCCAGGCTGGACAGGGCTTGGAGCAAGGTGTCCCTGGGTTGGAACTGGATGAGCTTTAAGCTCCCTTCAACTCAAAGCAGTCTGGGATTCCATGCTTCACGTGCGGGGCTTTGTCCTAAGGAGCAGGGTGCAGCAGCAGGGATGCACATTGGCAAGCAGCAGCATCGGGGCTATGATCCCAGGGTGTTAAACTGCAGACACCTTAGAATAAAATGCCCAGCTGGGATATCAACTCCAGCATCAGCTGCAAGGTGTTAGTGGGAAAGAGGAAACCTTCCCCTTACCACGCTTGATTTCACCGTCAAGGATACGCGGGTGCCACAGGAGGTGGACAGGGTATAGAGTGATGGAAGTGTAATAGGAATAACGTGGAGGCTCAGCCTGCCATCCCTCATCCAGCTTATCAGGTCAGCTGAGCTCAGCAAATCACATCAGGGGACAGGGACGGGCGTCCCTGCTCTGCTGGGCTCTCCAACCCTCCCAGGATCATCCCTATGGCACAGCACCATTCCCAGCGGAGCTGCGGGATCGCCTGCAGCCCAGCCCTGTTCCCTGGGATCTGGCAGCAGTTAAGCACTGAGCAATATTTACTTCTTGGGTAAACAGTTGTAATCTCCCTAACCAGAGTTTATCACAGAGCAGCGACTTAAATTCCTCTTGGATAAACCCCGCGCGTTGTGGTTTTCTGAGCAAGAGGTTTTCCGATGCCGTTCAATGCAAATGGGAAGCCTCAGAGGGATGAAGGCTGGAGCTGACCGGAGGGGTGCAGGTCCCCCTGCTCCAGAACCTGCTCAAACCAGGGCTGAGCCCCAGTGATGGAGGTGAGCAGGATCAGAGCCCTTCTCTTCAGTCTTCACTGCAACAGAGCCCTCAGAGCAGGAATTCCAGCAGAAATAATACAGATGTTGAAAAGAAGAATAAAGAAAACCCCATTTTTGTGGGATGTTGACTGCTAAAATCCCAGAATATGGAGGCTGGGAGAGCACTAAGCACAGACTGTGACCCCAGTGAAGGCCATGGGAATGCTACCTGAGATGAGACGCTTGGCAGGTCCTCCCACCTCACGCATTATCTGCCTTAGCTTTCCCATCAGCAGGATTGTTTCTGTGTGCCTCTGAAGCTGAGCACAGCTCCCATCCAGCCTGTTAGACAATTAACCAAGCCGCCTGCGTGGCTTGCTTCTGCAGCTCTACAGCCACAGGAAAACACATTATTGACCGGGTCTCCATGGAAGCACATCCCTAAATACAACTTGTTGGAAGTGAGGAACAGCCCAGGATGATCCCCATGTGGATGTTAATGTGCTGGGAGAGATGAGGTTTCAGAGACCAATCAGAGATTCAGGTGGTCAGGGTGATGAGGAGAGGGTTCCACAGTGATTGCTTCATCCCACGGGAATGCCATTGTGCAGAATGGTGACTTCTGTAGGAGCAGGACCGACAGGGGCTCATCCAAGTCCTCCCTGTGCTTGGAAGACTCAACCTGGGTTTGCAGTCAGGGTTTTGGCTTGGGGCTGATGGGCAGGAGCCGTATGGGAGAGCTCCAAGTCCCGAGCACCCCAGTGTTCCCGGCTCTCCTGCAGGATTTGATCCGGGAGCAGCGAGCGGCTGCTTTGGGAAGCGGCAGCTGTCCTCGCCTGCTCCACCCTGAGTTATGGGGCTCGGCTGTCCCCACCGTGCCCTTTCCTCCCTGCAGCTGCTCCTGGTCTGCAAACATTCCCTGCTCCAGGAATGGTCCGGAGGGGCCCCTGGGTGCTGACGGGCAGCGGGCGCTTGGCCAGGGTTGAGGCTGAGGCGTTCAGGGGGCTGAGGTCAGCAGAACATCATCCATGGGGTCTCTGTTGGCAGCAGCTCTGGGTGAGAACCATGGGTATAAGAGCAAGCCCTGGGTGAATGGGTGATGTGACCCGCGTGCAACGACTCCACCAACCCTGCTGCCTTGACAACAAAGCCACTGTGCTCCTCCGCATGGAAACTGGGGCTGGTCCATGTGTTCACCTCTGCTGTGTGCCGCCTTCATGCCACCGGACAGGGCACTGCACCCTGCACAGCCTTAAGTCCACGGGTAGAGGCAATGTTTGGTTTTCATAGCACCCATATGTGACTGATGGCCAGAAACTGGGGGTCCATAAACACCCTGTCCCCATGCGGACTCTCTGTGCCTGGACCCCGGTGCTGACTGGACTTCAGGGCTGGCACCTTTCCATACCACTGCCTGCCTCGTCAGGGCCCCAGGACTCAGAAGTGCTGGTTGTGATTAAACCTCACAAGCTGAGGACCTGCAGGAAGCCTGGCCAGCCCTCGAAGCAGGATTTCAACGTGCTTTGGCAGGCTACAGACCCACGCATGGGTCTGCCCAGCGCCGTGCTGTGCTGAAGGGCAGCTCTGCTTTACGTGCAGAACTCAGGGGTGAGCCCACATCAGGCCAAGGCACTGGCAGCCCTTCCCTCTCTCTGTGCAGAGCCAGCACATCCTCACTGGCGAGGCAGCAATATTACAGGCTGAGGAGGATGCAGAAAGCCTCTCGGCAGATGGGATTCAAGGGGAAAGAGCTAACGCTCCAGTCCCCCCTGTAATGAAAGGAGATGGGCAAGTTATAACCAAACTAGCTGCCATAAATCATCAGCTCAGAGGTTTTGATCAGTCGTTAGATACACCTGAAGACATGCTCAGTGCTGCAGACATGGCTATGGGAGCTCTGTGTGGCTTTCACATCAATCTCCTTCCAACAGGCAGAATGAACTGGCTGCTCACGTCTGTGCCTCAGACAGGAGAGCCAATAAAGAGGAAAGTCAGCATCTCCTTCCCTTGCTCTGCTTGGCTGCTTTTCCAACCTCCTCTTCAAACACGCAGCCCCCTTTGGAGCTGCTCATCCATGGGGTCAGAGCCCCTGGGTCTGAGGTGGGGGAATGGGATGGGGTTTGTGTCTCCTTCCCCGCCGGGAATCCCATGCTCTGCTCCCAAAGCCATTCCCTGGCTGCGGGATCCTGCAGCCTCCTGGGGAAACGAACCACAAACTGGGGAGGAAGCGGAGCAGAGCCCTGAGGAAGTTTCAGGTTTGTAGCTGGGAGACAAGGCAGGGGTGTCCCTGTGTCCCTGGCTCCCGGGGGACACCGAGACCCAGCAGCAGAGAGAAAACAGAAGAGAACAGCAGCAAGAACAGGAGGTTGGTGACACATTGCTCTGGGCTGAGGCTGGGGAGGAGCTTCCATCCAGAGGGTTTCGTAGCTGGATCCAGCAGGTTGGCACCAACCCCACGGCCTCACAAGCAGCCACAGCAGCACATCCCCCACTGCCATAACCCTAGCGAGGTACCCGCAGCACCCAGAGCCCTGCGTCCCATCCTTGGGGCTGGTGTGGCACATGGGAGCAGGAGGGTCGCTCCCTCCTTTGCGTGTCTACGAGCAAATTAAGAATGAAATAAATAAATGTGCTAGTTTACAAATAGAACTGTTACTTGTTACTCACAGTATTAACAGTCGCCTTTTATATTCTCCCCCCCCCCCCTTCTTTTTTTTCCAAGGCTGTGAAAGACGTTTGTTTCAGTTGCCAACATCTCTACAGAACTAATGTGGGTGGATTGTGACAGATATAATTTCTCCATCCTACAGTTTCATCAACTTGAGTTCTGTTAAACTCTACCCGCTGGGCTTCGCTCCTTTTAAAGTTTCCGCTTTGACAGGTAGATTTATTAGTCTTGAAATTTGTACAAATCAGATGTCACTCGTGGCAACTTGTCAAGATGTCAGTCTGCCGAGGGAGGCATGAAAGGATTTTCTGGAGAGAGACGGGAGGCAGGCTTGCAAGAGCCTGAGCAGAGCACAAGAAAGGAGCGGGGAGGGACCGCAGCCTCCTTGATCCGGGGGGTTTGGCTTTATTAAATATCTAGCGCCGTACAGCGGGAGATGCTGCTGGATGCTGCCCGCCGAGGCATCAAGGCTGTCAGCATCCACTGACGGCTCCCAGCTCGCGCCCAGCAGCTTGTTATGTATATTTAGGGCACGGCTGAGGCATGGGGAGAGGAAAGTTCAGCTCGGTTTTTAACGCTGGGCTGCTTGAAGTGTTCCATTAGCGCTCTAACAAGCCAGGAGCGGTGCCGCCGAGGCGATGCCTTCCAAGGGCTCCAGCCAGGGACAGGAGCAGGGACCCTGCCACCGGTTACGTCTTGGTCCCCAGAAGCATCCCTCCCCTCTCCACAGCGTGCACCCTCCGGATAGAGCCTTTTATCCGTCTGGAGGCAATGGAAGGCCAGCAGAAGAGTCCATGAGCTGCCTCACACCAAGCAACGCTGTTTATCCACTTCTATTTCCTTATGGCATCAGCAGGTTGCTTGTGCAAGCTGCTGCTCCAGTGTCACTCCCGGCCAAGGGGGTATCCTTATGACTTCCCTTTGGATGTCCCTCCGTGGGAGCTCATTGTGCTCAATCACAGCACTCAGCAGCAATCCCACGTGCGTGTGCATGGATACACATGGCTTAACCAGCCCTGGAAAGCTGTAACTGAAGGAATTGACCTTGCCAACCACTAGCGCTCTCACCGATGAAGGCAGGAGCGAACATGAAGCACGCTTGTAAAGGACCAGGTGCTGGAAGGGGTTAAAAGATGGCACCCATCTCCTTGAAAAGACCGACCCAAGTTATTCCATGGAATAAATTTGGGGTTGTTGAAATGAAAACTTAAAGTCTTTCAAAAAAAGCCATTTCAAAAACATTATTTTGATACCAGTTCCAAGGAGAATGGGAAAATCTCCACCAAAATCAACATTTTCTTTACATGAATATTTACACTTTGTTTGAAGAGTCTGTGCTGGCTGAGAAGGCTCATGGGGAAGTTTGTTTGATGGGTGATGTCGCTGCCCCCGTGACGTGGGGACCCGGCTACTGCCGGCAACGGAGCTGGGCAATTCCCCAATGTGCCTGTCCAAAGCCATAGCAAGGGGCAGAAGAAGTCCTGTCCTGTCCCCCTGGCTCCTCTGGAGTTGATCTCTCCGCCTGGAAAGCTCCCAGTGGAGACAACCTTGCTGCAGGCTGGCGGTGCCTGTGCGGAGATGCTCTGATGTACCTTTGCATCCCGGGATTTTCCTGCACCTCTCCATCATATCCCATCCATCTCGCACAAAGATGCTGCCCCAGCCCAGGCCTGGAATAAGGAAAGGTTTTCTCATCACCAGGATCCAAAAAACCCTCATTTTCCTTTCCCCGTAGCAAGCAGAGCTCAAGCAGCACCATCCTCAGGGAATTTCCCTCCCTAGTCCAGAGCTGCTCCCAGAGCTTCATTTCAATCCCAGCCTTTACACCTCACCTTATTACGCACACCGGATTGAGCTGTGAAAGGAGGAGTGATTTAGAACTGAGAAGGGGTCCCTGGGGTCCAAAGCTCCCATCCTCAACCAGGGGTTTCACCCTCCCATCCCTTGTGCCTGCGATGGGGATGAGGCCACTCGTTAGAGAGAAAATTAGGCAGAGGCTTTGCTTCATTCATTGGTACCTGAATGTCCCCTTCCTCGAGCAGCTAGGAGTGATCATCTCATGAAAAGAGAAGGGGAAAACCCACTTCACACGGGAGGATTTGCTTTAGAAGAAATCACTTTCTGTCACATCCAGCCTTGATTTCCTTTCATGTGGCAGCTTGCTTCCCACAGCAGGGAAGGGATAGGAGGGCTCAGCCCATGTCTCGGCCACATCAGGTGGCAAAACATACCCTGTGCTGGGGCAGAGCAGGGCAGGAGGGGACCTGCGGCCAACTGGGTTTTTCCATGTGCTGTGGGTGTCTGCAAAGTGATTTCAACACAGGGAAAAGGAGAGGAGAGGGAATGAAGGGGGGGGGGGGGGGGGGGGAAGAAATGCCTGGCATGAGTTCAGAAAGCTCTCCAGCTCACACATCTGGTTCTTATATTTCAAAGTTAATTAGTCATATTGAAGCTGTCTGAAGATAAATTTATCATCCAGAAAAAACACAAACAGTTTGAGAAATGAAAGGAAGGGAGGTGACACGGCTTGACGTTTAAATAAATCATTTTAACATGATTAAAAAACTTGTCCTCCCTGACACCCGGAGCCGGATACTTTGTAAAGACTTTCTGACAAAGACAAGTCCCTGTTTGGTACACAAAGCTCCTGCCATTCGATTACACAGACTAATCTTCGGCCAATTACTTCTCCGAGTGACTACCGGAGGATGGGATGCGCGGCCAAAAAGCAGCCGAAAGAGGGGGTCAGGCATGGTCCGTCCTGCATGTCGGAGCTCGGCTGGATGCGATGGGGATAGAAACAGGGAAGAGGCAAAACCAAGGGCACAAGCAGCATCCCAGTGAGCCCCACTGGGTTTGGGGTGCATCGCTGCCTTGCCATGCCCATTCCCCCATCCCTCTGTGGTGACCTGCAAGTTTTCCCCTATTAGCATCTTGGATAATGGGATATCCTCATCCCAACTAATGATGTCCACAGCTTTGCTGTTGGGATAACACGAGGCACTGGTTCTGCTGCAGAAGTCTCATCACCTCTGTAATTGCCACGCGAGCACATTAGTGATCTGTCAGCGTATGTTCTCATTAACACCATGCAGAAGTCTTATTAGATCAGTGGCTTTAGCTCTATGTCCATACTATCAAATTTCCTTCTCACTACCGTGAGTGATGGAAGGTTTGTGATTAAATGAAACACTCACCCTGAACATCAACAAGAAAAGCAGCCTGCTGTGTCTGCTTGACAATATGTCTATAAGCTAAACATCAATCAGTATTAGGGCAAATCAGCATATCAGATGACCCAGAGGAAGAGCTCAGATGGTTTTCATTCCAATTCACCTGTTTTGTCAGATGCTTTCAAGGGACATTTAAGTTTCACCAATCCTGGCTGAATTGCTGATACTTTCTATTTGCCTGGTCCAGCCCCATCCCTAGGGAATCACTCAGGATTTCTTTCTGTGATCAGATCCAGCCCATTGCCTTCCTGCCATGGCTTAGGGAGGGATTCCAGAGGTCTTGGAGCTTCTCAGTCGGACAGGAAATGTGTAAAAGGGGGATCACAGCGTGTTCCCTACCCTACACAGGAGCAGGGATGCGCTGGGGACAGACAGGGAGACGGCACAGCACCGAAAGCCATCCGCCCGCTTGGATCCGAGGGAGTTCAAGAAGGTGGGAAGAAGCACATCGTGTAACAAGAAAAGAGCTCTCCTGGGCTTGAAGGAAGCCGAGTGACATAAGAAAGCATGGAATAAAGATAAATAGATGAGAAAGTGACGCTTAATGGAGAAAAATGAATATTCAAGTTGTTTGCAGGGAAGAATCTTTGACTTCGGTGCTAGTTACACTTACAAGGTTCAGACGTTTTCTCCCTGTCAAAGCCTTCACCGTAATTGTCCAAAAGTTCCTTGATTATTTCCAGCAAAACTGTCAGCTGCCTTTGAAGTATCAGAACACTCTCATCACATCTTATTAAATAGTAAACATCATTTGCAAGCGTGCAGGAGACGCAGGCACGGCAGCAAGCGGCTCGTCAAAGTGGGTCGCTGCGGTGTGAACGCGGCACCATCCTGCACCAGCACAGGGATGAGGGATCAGCACCAGTCCTGGGAGCTCGCCTCACCCCTCACAAAGGAGCAGAGAGCCCAGCCAGAGCCAGGGCAAGCTCCTGCTGCCCATCCAGCAGAGTCGGGGATGCCATGGGATGGGGAAGGCAGGTCCTGGGCTCATGCATCCCAAAAGCATGGTTCACACATCTTTCTCTCCAGCTTTCCCCTTTGGAAAGTACCAGAGAGACCGTCCCTGTCAGCCCGGAGCACTTCCAAATATATTTGGAAAGAATTACCTACTTTGAGAAGAAAATCATGCTCTGGATCCAGCCTAATGCTTTCATGCTATTTCTCCAAGCCAGATTTGGAGTAACTTATTTCTCCTGTTGAAGTGTCTTTTGAGAGCTGAATCTTTCATAGAAGAGTAATTGTGCAATTAGCTCGGAATTAGTAAAAATTCATTCTAATTACTTCCAGGTGTGACACATTCTATGCTTAAAAGCAAGGATGGGAGCAGCAGCACCCTGTCAGTGCCTGCTGCCAGCACGCACGTGAACAGAGCTTCAGCTCGCAGCCTGATGTGTGCCCCGCAATGATGCTTCTGGAAACCGTAACTGCAGAGTGAGTGCAAACAGACCCCGAGCAAATGCTCTACTCAAGCAGGGAGCCAGGAGTGGGTGCTCCTAAAACCTGCAGTGAGCAGTCTGCATCAATCTGCTAATCCATGAGCCCCCCAGTAACACCCAGTGCCTTGGACCGGTGAAAGCTGTGGTTGGGACCGACCCAACAGCTCATCTGAGTCCCTCTGTGCCACCAGCATGAGTATGAGCAAGCCTTGGACAGACACCATGCACAGTAGCGAGGGGCAGACCCTGCTCAATGCCACTCACCCAAGAGCAGTGGGGTTGGGCTGATTTCCCTCCCATCAGCTCTCAGAAAGGGGCTTCAGGGCCATGATGCTGCAGGGAGTTACAGCTCTTCTCACCCTGGAAAGCCACAGCTAAAGCCATAGCCCAGCAGTTTACTGCTGGCTGGAGAGGAAAAGCCAGGTGGATCCCATTGTGCCTGGTACATCATTAAAAACACTGGGAATCTCACAGTAGAGGTTTCTAGCTTTAATTCCAGATCAAAGAGGCTTTGGGAAGGAGCATCCCAGGTTTGAACGCTTATCTCAGCCAGACCCCATGAGCTTTTGAAGTTGCCCCATCAGTCACTAATCAAAGATCTCCTTTTAGATGGGGAAATCAAATCCCTTTCAGCAGAACCCAGTGGTTATCAGTTTCTAAACACCACTTGTCTTTTGAATGACCTCCTTTTTGTGAGCTGACCCTGAAGGCCTCAGCAGAGCAGGAAAACCTTGCAGGAACCGGCCCCTTAGTTTGCAGAGCATTGGCACACACATAGCTGTGCTTTCAGGATGTTCAAATCAGCAAAGAATGTGTGTTTGGAAGTAATAAAACCCTTTAGAGGTAAATAAATACACGCTGTAGTCCCTGTTTAACACACAGCAATCGCCTCCAACTGCAAGTACTAACAAAGACCTGGCATTTCCAATCAAAAGAGGAATTCACAGAGCTATTAGTCTGCTTTTCCTCATCACATCCAGACAACGCTGAGAAGACAATAACATTTCAGAGGATCAAGTTTTTAAATACAAAGCTTTTTGACTAAAGAGCCCCTCTGGTAGCACAAATAAAGGGTCTTGTTTCAAAGCTATTGGAAGTGACGCATCTGTAGCATCCTGGAGCATGACTTAGGAGTAAACTCCCAAGATCTTCCCCTTTTGCCATTGAAACTTGTATAAAACTGGCCTTATGCTGCTCAAATCCCTGCAGCATTTTGCAGCGCAAGCACGCAGCAAAGAGCAGGTGCTCTGCTAGCAGGGATATTCGCTGGACTCGGTTACCGTGATCCCTCCTTGCGGATTCATTGGGCAGAGATCAGATGACAGCCTGCTCCTTTCAGCCACTTTCCCCATGGGAATTTACACCTTGAAACTCGATGTGGAACATGAGCGGAGCTGCTGCCCATCTGCAGGCTCTATTTGGAGCTCCCCTGCTTGCCTGCAGCACGGCCGGCACTCAACAGCCCAGGTCCCCCTGCTGTGATGCCTGCGTGATTCATGACCCACTATTCTGGTCTTCCTCTCTATTTTTGGAAGCCATCTCATGGTTCCATGTCATTCCCTGGAACTGGATTCTTCACATCCCCTGCCTTGATGGCTCAGCACCCACTGCTCACAGGCTCACAAGATGGGTGTTCGCCTCCTTTTAAGAAGCACAAAGGCAGTGAAAGGAGAACGAATGGACAGCGAGGTCCGTAGGTCACCGAGCACCTCAACAGCACTGATTTCACTGGGTTCGACCTCATTTCTTACGCATTTGCCTGGGCAACATTGCATAACTAAAGAGAAACCTCCCTTCTAAACCCCAAAGAGTGTCACTGTCCCAGGCAGCAACAGCTCTGGCTGGACAAAGTGCCCGCGTGCTGCTGATCCCAACTCCCAAGGTGCCATGGAAAGCTTGGAGACTGGAAGGTGGCGCACACGGGAATGTCGCTGCCAAGAACTGCGGTGTTTTTTAATAAGGGCTCAAGCAAACTCATAAAAAGAACCCCGTCAGCAGGGCAAATTTCATTCCAGCTGGGAGCTGGATTCCTGTTAAAAGGAAAGTGCCAGCAGGCCCTTCAGCTCCAATGGCACCACCAGACATAGCTGTAATTACGAGCTTTCTATTGCTGCGTGAAAGCTGTTATGAATTTCAGTGGGCAGAGGGGCACAGAGGAATAGTAAATCACCCAAACAAAAGGTATGGGCAGCAGGGAGTAGGCTCCGGTGTTAACCAAGCACCATTGTAAAGAGCTTAAATTATGAACATGTGCCATAGTAAAAACAGAGTCTGCAAACTGGGAGCTAATTGTCCCCGAGGAGCCCAAGCATCTCGGCAAGCACAGGATAAATCAGGCCATGCTCATGGGGAATCCCAGTGCTCCCAGTTCATTTGTAGGAGTGGAAAGAGCTTGGCTGCAATGCAGCTGGGGAGAGCAATGCCCTGGCTCCATGTGCCCCAGGATGCTTGGAGCCTCCTTCCCTTTTAGGGAAGGGTACAAGGTGCAAGGAAGAGCAGTTTGTGAGAGCAAGGGACACTGGGGATCTATAAAGTGCCTTTTGGCTCAAGTTTCCACATAGGAAACTCCTCCCTGAGTCAGGTTCATTGCTTGGGGGCCCTTTGTTCATCCTAAGAGCTGACTCCTGATTTGAACTTCACAGTCGGCCTCAGATCACAATTAGAGCTGAGCTTCCCTTACAGCACCCAAGTGATGCCTTTCAGCGCTGCAGCATCCCCTCTCCAGCCCCAGCTGAACACCCCCCCCCCTAATGCACTGCTCCAGGCTGGAATTCCTGGTTGTGCCAGGGGGAACAGGAGCTATGGGCACTTCTGGAGGGCACCAGTACAGAGCTGGGAGCCTGAAAGTGCCTCCAGACGAGATGGGGATCCAGACCTTCATCCAGCTCCATTCATCCTCTCCTCCATGGTGCAGCTTTCTGCGAGCGAACTCGGCAAGCACAGCTTCCCATGAGCAGTTACTTGGGTCAGGACTGTCACCACCCCTCCAAGCACAACCCCTGAATAATCTGCTGTTGATTTGTACACGGATTTGTACCGGAAAAGAGATTTTCCCAAGACCCTCAGCTTTACACAGCCTCCTTTATTAGTCCTGGATGGAAGCTTGCAGGAGGCTGAGCCGCGGGCTAAGCTGTGAGTCACAGGACCATTGCTCAGTGCCAGGGCCCCACCAGAGGAACCTAAATCAACCTCAGCTAGAACTTCTAAGGGAAATTTAGGCCCCCGGCGTGAGTTACAGCGAGGCAAGGAGGCTCTCCCAAGGCAAAGCAGCCTTTATTGGTCAGCTGGATGCCAAACACAGCCCCTGAGCTGGAAACGTGAAATTGGAAGTAGATGATCTTTAAGGCCCCTTCCAGCCATTCTATGAGTCTATGAACTTCTGGCCAAACACAGCAAAACAGACCAGTTTGACCAGTGCAGCCCCTGCAGTGTGTTATCAGAGATGCCAGTCTCTCCATAAGGCCTCTTACCTTGGTCCTCTCCGTTCTCAGGGCAGTCACTGCTTTAACATCTCACACTGTCTTTTTGCTGGCCTCTGAAGCATGCCTTCCTCCTCCCAGCACTCCAGAGCACCTGCCTATAGTTCCAGGCAGGATTCTGAGCCACTCCACCCCTTCCCCCCCAATGCGTGGAAGGGAAGGTGCAAGCAGCCCCTTGCCTTACACAGGAATGGAGCCCTCCCAACATTCCCCTTCCCTCCATCCCATTCCCCAGGGATTACGCCTCTATTTAACCAGCCGCTTCCCTCTCCATTGTCCTCAGGTCATAATCACCCAGCCCAGGGGGACAGAGCAGCATGAGCAAGCACCAGCACTGCCTTAACAACACGGGGAGAATCCTGATGTTTGCCAGGGCAGCGTTTCCCCCCCTTCCCCTTGATGGATTTTCCTACTTGGAGAGATTTGTCTGCAGCACACAACTTCCCTGCACCTTGAGAAAGTCAGTGCTCGGCCCGAGACAGCTGCAGTATTAATATCCCAAAGCGGGGAGCGAGGAGGGAGAGCGCGTGAGTGTGGAAGCGAGCCTGCACCAAACCACATCAGTAAAATGAGAAAGCCCAAGATTGCACCATAAATAAGGCCCAGTTGACACTTCCTAAATTCATAGCTTTAGCACACAGCAAAGTGTCTCCTTTTTATCAGGAATTTGTTGACAAGGGTTGCAAAAAGATCTACAAATAATACTGAGTGGGGCTATGAAAATGTATTTGTGGAACATTTCGGTAGCAGGGATCACCATTATATCGGAAGAATTCATCTTCCTGGAACATTTTATTAGTATCAAGATTTTATAGCTGCTCCCTTTTAATTTTTTTTTAAATTTATTCTTTTTTTTCCCCCCATTCCTCCAGCAAATGTAGCATTGGCCGAGAAGATGCGGGACCCGCATCTCATCTCCGACCCGCTTCCCGGCTCCCTGATTTATCCCAGGCGTTTCCAGCCTGGTAACGGCTATTAGGGGTTCGGTTTTCCAGTCTCCTTCTCCCTATGGGTCTCAGGGTCTTGGCGCTGGCCAGGGATGTAAAGCATTCAGAGCACAAGAGGAACCCAGGAAGGTGCCTGCGCTCAAGACACGGCATGGCCAGGCTCTGCTCCCATTTCCCTGCGTCTTCCCCCAGTAAGTGCCCATCCTGCCCTCTGCCCTCCACATTCCCTTCCTTTCCCAGCCTCTCCGCAGCTCTGCTCGGTAGAAGTGATAATAAATTCCCAGCCATGGCATTACAGACAGTCATAAATAAGGCTTTGCTCTTCGGAGCCGGCACTTTCCATTAGGGCTGTCTGGATGGGGCTGTTGATACCCCCCATCTGCATGGGGCCCTGCTGTAAAATTTATCAGTATGCTTTCCTCACCCCATATATCATCCCAACTGGAAGCCATATGGCAGATAAGGCCTTAAAAACATAAGGCACAGGGAGAGTTGGGCACTGGTGCTTTCTGGTGGCACCTTTTGAGCCTTGCAGACCCCACACCATCAGTCCTTAATCAAATCTCTGGTAGGAAAAGCCATGCTGATGGGGAAACCAAAGCCAGTGCACCTCCGGTCACCCAGCTTCACTTATTACACGGCCAATATACACTGTTATATAAACTGTGCATAGTTTTCCACCCAGGCACCAGGTAGATGCACTGAGGAGAGCTCCCAGCACCAGAGAAGACCCCAGTTTGTCCCTCCACTGCTCACACTGCAACCCTACGAACACCCCAGCCCTTAAGGAATTCAAGGGCTGGGCAGTACATACCAGTAGCTCCCAAACAGCTATGAGCATACTGAATGCAGCTACTTTGATAGAATAAACACCAAGTTCACAAAGCAAAGTGATTTTTGGATTGAAAGAGCCTCACAACAGAGGAACTCGCATTTCCTTCTTCTCCCCACTGTTGCAGCAGAACAGGAAGCACAGCACACCCAGAGCCAGGTTTTTCCCATCCCTGCCCTGCCCATCCTTATTTATTTCACTGCAGAACGAGGTGTAAATTGATACCAAATCAGCCTGTTTATTTCACACCGGCTCTGCACTCAAGGAAACGTGTAAGGGGATGAAGAATGGGGCCTATTGTTGTTGGGCTTTAATTAAAGCCTTACAAAGCACAACATCCTGCAGTGACCTGTTACAGGAGCTGGGTACTGCGCTACCCCTAGGCTCTGCATAGCCAGAGCTGCCCTGGCAGTACCTTTGCTCTGGCACAGGGATGCAGCAGCTCCCAGACAGGGATGGGCAATGTATGCAAGGGGAAATGCACCATGGGTTTCTATAGGGCAGGGATTTACCACCCTCTTCCCCTGTCGTGAGTGAATGTCTGGATACAACCATATGCTATTTATACGGGGGGAAAAAGCAGACTTTGAGTTGAATCTGTCAATTCAACCCCTTGGCACTGGATAAATGAAAACCAAGCATTTGGGGCACTATAGGCATCTATGTGCCCGCTGCTGCCCCTGCTTGCTTCCTCCCCATTCACCTTCAGCTCCTGCTTTGCTACAACATCTCTCTACCTCATTTCCACGGCAATCCATTCAAAAGCACATTGTGGGGCGTCCTCGCATTCCTGATGGCAGCTTCTATGGGTAGCCAAGAGCAATGAGCTGTTTCCCCAGCAGGAAGGGGTTAAACTGCATCTCAGTGAGCAAATGAAGCTTTGGAGTCAAGAGCAATTCCAGGAATTCCTGCTGCCTCGACAGAGGCCTGTCTTGCAGGATCTGCCATAGTGAACTCTTGGGAACACATTAAATTAAGTGTCCTAAATTCGCCTAACTATGCATTTAATTTGGCAGTAATAGGGGACTCTCTGTGTAATAGTGGAGTTGCTGTATAATAGAGCAGTAGCTGCATATTAATATTTTGATTATTAAGGACATGTGTATTGGAGGCTTGATAACTATGTAATATATTATTGCTTAATTGCTCAGGCTCTTAAGTATGTTTTCATAATTAGCTGCTATTTAGTTAACGTAAATATCCAGCTTATTAAATACAGAAATGCATTTCTGCTCCCAACAGCTATTTGCATGAGGAGAAACACCACGAGCTGAGCAACCAGAAGCCCTGGGTAATGGCATGGGAGGACAGGGACCTCACAAGTGGCAGCTTCAAGTCGCAGCACAAAAAGGCCATTTTGCCCCCAAAAGCTCATTGCAGGCATTCCAAACTCCACAGTTCTTACTGGACGTGATGGGAAGCCTTTCTGCTTTGAAGCCATGGCTTTGTCTGGTTGCTCTCAAGCAGAGATAATCTCCTCTACCTGCACCAGAGAGTTGATGTGCTTCCTCCTTCCTTAATTTGGTGATAAATCTGCCAAGGTGGGAGGCTTCTGAATGAGGCTTTTGCTCTTGTTTCTGCATGGAAGACCCATAAAAACCACATCGACATGAAAGGCAGAAATGCATATTTCATACTGTGCTTAAGCTGGGCCCACAGCTCGGGGATCATCAGCATTTAACTGTTAGAAGCACTGGATTTCCCCAGCCCAGGCACCATCACAAGTGTGACCAAAAGCAAATGCTTTTGGGACATCACCTTCGGTCTGAGTTTGCTCCCTGCAGTGGGTGCCCTGCTTAGGAGAAATGGGGCTGCAATGAAGAAACCTACAGCCAGGGCTTGCTATGGCAATGCCTCATGTGCAGCAGAGCCCCAGGCTTGGACAACCACTGCTTTAAGGTGCTCCTGTTTGCAGTGATGCAGAGAAGAGGCCTCTGGACCATGGCTGTGGGGAGGTCTTGGTTTTAGACCCCGAAGATGCTCTCTGCCCGGCTCACAGCAGCAGCAAACTGGGAAGTTCATCCCAACTGCTTGTGCTGCTCTGATGGAGAGCACTTGCTTCCACCTCAAGGTCAGAGCCACCACGAGCATCCCAGCCCATTCCTGCTCCTGGCGAGATGGCAGCGCTCAAAATCCCTCAAATCCTGGGATGAAACAGCATAAAGTGGGGATTGAGCTTATTTCTTCAGCTCACAGGTTTCTTGTTTTGGTTCCTAAATGCTACATTGCGACGTGTTTATTGTCCCACTCCCTAAGAGGGGAGGAAGGTTGAATGAGCTAATAACTTAACTGCCGCCAACATGTTTATTTGAGGGCTTTTTAAAGAGCTTTAGCAAATACAGTATGTACAAGGGAAGGAAAAAAAAGCCCCTTGGTGCCAGCATGTGTAATTCCTCTAGGAGCAAGCAGGATAGGAACACAAACCCATGCGTGCTTCCAAACTGTAACCAATATTTGCACATCGCAGTGACTAATTCCCTGCTCTGCGCCACGGAACAATAGGTGTAATAGCAAGGAACGGGAATGCAGAGCGTGGTTGTCTGCTGCCTGCTTCTGTGACACATAAACAGGGAGAGGAGGAGGATTTTTATCTACCTGGAGAACCATTCGCTGAACAGCGGGTTACAAATGTGCTCGGAAAATGCTGACCCAGGGCTGCTCCTGCACCTCCTGTGCTGGATTGGCACATGATTTGCAGCACTGCGGGAGTTCTGGAGCTGACCTCATTAGCAGTGCATTTCCTGGCTTGTTAGCATCATATTTGTATAATTTACGGCACCTTCGTTTTTATGGAATGTGTTCCTTGTAGAGTGTAATGGCAGCAATATATTTAACCTCTCCTATTTAGGAATGCTGCTGCTGAAGGCAGCCTGGAGATATAAAAGGGATGTTTTTTCATCTCTTCTTTCTTGCATCCTTATGGGTTGCTTTCTTTTTTCCCCTACCCATTTGCTAGATACCCAAATATACGTGTAACCTGCAAAGTGTTCATAAAAGGCAACGTGAAGCTGTGCTCAGGGAACCGCAGCTTTTCAGGAGCATCCCCAAGGTCAAGCCCCTAAATCAGTGCAGAGTCATCTTTCAAAAGACATTATTCAGCTGCTGGAAGAGGAATGAGAACTGCACCAGCAAAAAGGAAGGAGAGCTCAGTGGTGAAGGCACACGGACGGATTCGGGCTCCTGGCTCTCTTGGCCAACCTTGGGCATGTCTCTTTGTGGAGTTTTAAAAGATGGGGATGCTCCTTTCCTGCAGGTCTGCTGTGGCCCCCAACCTCTGCACCAGCATGGAGTAACCTCAAGTAAAGGAGTGGATGGGCTGGGAAGGGGCAGAGGGGACACACTGCTCATGGGCTGAGCTTTAAGAGGTGGGTTTGAACCCTTCTGCTTGTCTGAGCTGTTCTGAGCAGGCAGCGGGTGACCCCAGGACAGGAACATGTCATAGTGGGAGTCTGTGCCTCCCAAACCTCCCTAAGGAGCATCGTGGTCTGCAGAAGGGAAGCTTTGGCACCATTCTTAGCGCAGAGCCTTTAGGAATATGATCCTATTTCTGTCCCAGTCATTGCAGTTCTTTGTTGCACTCTGGTAAATTAAAGCATTGATTTTTGTGAGTGGAAGGTGGACAGCAGAAGGTGACCTGCAGAGAACCTCTCTGAGCAACACAGAGCTAAGGAGGACAGGGGCAGCTGCTGCCTTCAGCCAGTCATGGAATGGGAACCAGCCACATCTGTGTTGCACTCCAACTGGAAGCACAGAGGACACTGCCCTGGCTTCACATCCCATCCTTACAGCCATCTCCAAGAACAGGACCAGATGTGGCCACCTGCAGCGCCAACCTACCCTCAGTGCTTGAGGCCCGCTGTGTAACCCATGGAGAACAGCAACACTTGTAGGCTCTGAGCCAGCCCAGCCCCATCAGAGGTGTCTGAAATAGGGCAGATAAATCCCTGCAAGCGCCTGTTTCCCTCCATCTCAGCGGAGCCCGGGGTGACAGCGCAGATGGAGATGTCTTCTGCTGATGACTGAAGTCCCCACCTGCGGAGATGTTTGCTACTGATGTGTAAAGCTGACTGCAATGTGGAGCAGGGTTCTCACCGGGGGTGCTGCTCCTGAGGCAGGCTCCGACACGACAACGCGGGTGGAGGAATGCAGCGCCCAAACCGCTGGAACGCCCTTTGGGGCATGAGTTAATGCCAGGTTGCTCCCGGGGCTCACCCATCACACCCTCAAGCTGGCACCACTTGAAAGCGAGTGCCTATGACTAACCAGACCCTGTGCTAGATTAAAACTGTGCTTATTTCTGGCTTTGTCTGCTCATTTGAGCGGGCTGAGACGCAGCGTCAGCAAAACCGGGGTGCTCCAGCCAGTGGGGACTCCAGGGTGATGTGGGTTGGGGTTGTCCTATGTCCCCTGTTCCTCCCAAGGAGGCTTAATTTGTCCTCCTAAACCACTGGTTCCTCGAGCTTTGAGGAGGCATCAGACTAAGAGCATTACTGCTCTTCCTTTGGTGGGCTTAGATCAATTCTGAGACTGGGAAGAGGTTTAAGGAGTCTATGGATTCATGAAGCAGAACATTCCATCACATATACTGCAGCATGTTCTACAGCAAGCACCTCCTCCAGTGGGAAGTGGGCTGAGAACACACACAAACTCATGTCCAGGTGACTGAGGAGCCCATAGCTTGTTTCAAGCGAATATGGACCCAGCTCAAGAGAGCTAAAGGCCTCCACTCCCCCCTGCTCCTAGTGCTTAATGGACTCCTCTGTATCCCTCGGTGCTGTGTTTCTGAATCAGTGTCATTCCAGCATCACTGCGTAACTGCTAACGGGATGGGCACAGCGGCTGCTTCCCTGCTCTGTCCCTGCAGCTGTCAGCTCCACCTCCATTCCCTGGGCTGAACTGCTGCTCTGAAGAGGGTGAAATGAAAATTAAACAGCATTTCCTTAGGAGATGGAGCCCTCAAGCCTGAACCAACCCATCCCTCCTGGTACAGAAGCTCTTCACAAGGTTAAGAAGGGCCTGGGGCTCTTGTCACGGCCAAGTGCGTCCTCCATCTGCTCCTGCAGAGCCATTCCTTGCCTTTTTCTCTCCCTAAAGTCACAGATTCGCTCCTATCTCTCTATTATGGGATGAGACATCCTAAAGGTGCGCTATGCACCCTCCTGTGATCTAAGACCAAGGTTCTCCTCAGACAGGACCAAGCACCCAAGTGAGTCCCTCCACCTCATCACGTGTAACCTGCTGTTTCCTTGCTGAGTTTCCATCTGCTTTTCTCCAGTAAGGATCTAAAACACCAGGATCCCACCTTGGGGGCGAGAGGTGAGGAGCCTGCAGTGTGCAGAGCCTCCTGTCTCCACCTGCTTGCGGTTTGCCTGTGCCTTAAACCCAGATTCACATCCCTTCTAACTTGATTTAAATGGAACCTGTCTCATTAAGTGGCTTATGTACCCGCTTCCTTGTCTAAACATCCCATTTTCATGCTGCTCAGGTCGCCTGTGATGCCTCGCAGTGACGAATGCCATGGGTTAGCAAACAGTTGCATAAAAATACATCTTTTTGTGATGTGTTTCAGCCTGTTTGCACCTGACACGGCTCTTGGGCTGTGACAGCAGTTCCAGATTACTCACCTTCCCCTTCCATTTCCATTTGCTCAAACCCATCCTAATTCCATTCAGCCTCAAGCTGAAGAGCCGGTAGGATCAGAAATGAGTTTTTGATACCAGGAGGGGAAATTTGGCTTTGTCTGCTCCCATTGCTGCTCCCAGGTTCATGTGTGGAGGACCTACAAGTGGTACCTTCATGCTGGGTTTAAATGGAAGAGACATCTGAACTGGTTTCCAGCACCGTGCAGAGTCCCAGCTTGGGCAGGGATGTGCTCCATGCTCTGTGTGCTTGGATGTGGCCCTTGAGCCATGCGATCTGCTCCAGGGATGCTTCCAGTGAGGAGAAAGCAAGGTGAAGGTGGCATTTCCAGCAGTGTGCCAAGCACCAGCCTCCTCTGCTGCTGCCTGCGGGGTCCTGGCCCTGTAGTTATCTGCTGCAGCACAGGTGGATGGGCAGGCACCCAAGGGGCCGGTCATGGTGACATAATCACCCCATCAGTTACCACTTGGGGTCAAGCAAGCGTTTCCACCCAGCCCAAATAACTGCAGAGAGCAAATGAGAGAGTATTGATCTGATCTGCGCCAGGCAACAGCCACCACCAGCACCCCAGAGACCCACCTCCCCTCCTGCACCCTGGTGCTGCAGCGGGGAGCCCCCATCCCCAGGGGGGAAGCCGGGCGGTGGGTCTGGAAGCACATAGGGATGGGGTGGGCGTCACTTCCACTGCGGTGTGAGGCTCCGGCTTTGCAGCAGCCCTGGGAATGAGCGGCAGCACCAGTAACGTCTCCATGGCTTCTTGTTAGCCGCACTCTAAGCAGGAAAGTGACTGGCCCTGACAATATAATTTACATCGCTGTATAAAACTATCTGTGGAAGCCAAGCTAATTTGTGCCAGATTAGGCTATTTGTCTCAGCCACTGTCTAACGGCACAATCTATCAGAGGGCTGTTTTCAAATATCGCTTTTCAAGCGTGCCCTTGAGAGGCGGGAATTGATTGGGATCTTAGAAAGCAAAATTACAGCAATAACTTAAAAGAAACAATAATTACTGAATCATACCAGTGTCAGCACTCTGCAAAACATGAAATAGCCATCAAACCCCAATCCAATATATTCTGCAGCAAATTTATTGAATGGAAAAAGCAGTTGAGTGAGGCTTTTTTTCTCCCCTCTCCCTTCGCCCCCTCTCCCTCTCCCTGTACATATGGTTATCTCAAAACCGCAAGTGAATGAGTCGATAATTCTTGTCATTGACTGCTCCATTTTCAGAGAGTCAAGAAAAGATCCATTAGCTACCTCCCGACTCGGTGTCTTTCCCCTTCCCCTCCAGTCATTTGCTAGTCTGCACTCCTCAGGCAAACAAACATATATAACTAATCATCTGTTAAAACGCCAAGCCCCCTAATAAATCTCTGCAACTGAAATACTTTAATGGGTAATTAATTGATCCTGTTCCAGAGGAGTAATAAGATAATAAATTAGACAATATTTCACTCAGTTGTGTCAGTGTACTGCTAATGGTGCTGTAGGGCTAAGCCGAAGGATAATAAATTAGCCAGAAATTAACTGCTAAGAGCTTTCTGCAGAGAAATGGGCTGACAGGCAAGGCGCCGTGATTTAGCGCCCCGCTGCCATTGTGGTGCTCTCCATCCCATTTATTTATTTCCCAGTGCTTGCAAACCTGGGATGCTGGTTGGGAGCGGGGGGTGTGAGGGGACAGGTGAGGGGTGCAGCACCCGGTGCTGCATCCTGGGAAGCACAGGCAGGGCCGGAGAGCAGCGGATTGATTGCAGTGTGGATGCGCTGCATGTAGGTAAATTACTTTTGTGCTGACTATAAAGACTGTCTCTAAGGCGAGTTATTACCCATCCAGCAAACAAAAAGGGAATATTTCCTAGTGCATCTGTCATATTTCATGGGAAGCTTTGGCAGAGACATGGGGACAGTCGACGCCGAAGGATCCATTCTCACCTGGTGCAAAGCAGCACAGCCCCGTTGAAGCCTGGCTGCTGGCTCCAGCTCTGGTAATGAGAAGTTGAAGAGGCTTCTAAGCCTGGCCCACACACATGCAGATGTCTGCAGCAGGGGCTGTTGAGTGCTGAGGGCTTTGATCGTGCCAGAAGCAGCCAGGCTCCAGCAATGCCACAGGGAGGTGGGAGGCAAAGGTGGGCTTAGGGGTACCTAAAGGCCGGCTGCAATGTGTTAGACCAGGGATTGGCAGGGTTGGGCCATCCCAGAGAGACCGAAGACAGAACAAAAGGTGGCTTTAGCAAGCCAGCAAACCTCTGGCCCTCTCAGAGGTCCTGGGTTCATTTCCTACCTACAGCAAAGTGGAAGAGGAAAACAACGATCAGCCTGTGGTGGAGGAATCTGGCTTCCTCGACAGAAGGAAACATTCGAAGCTCGCTCTCGTTTGTAGAAGAGAATGAGATACGCAGCATCGGATTCAAACCTGCCATTCCAGAGGGTTCACGTTACCAAGCCCAGAGCGTGTTTGGAACTAAAGGAACTGAAAATTCCTGTTGAACTCTGAGCTTTCAGCAGTGTAGGACACAGCTTTGGGTCCAGGGTGAAAGTCATGTTTCAGAGGTGTTGGGGGAGATGTGGGGATAGGGAAGGAACAGGCTGGTGAAATGCCATGGGAAACTCTTACCCAATGTCCTGCATCCCCATCCAGGTCAGCCCCGCAGCATCCCGCAGCATCCTGCAGCATCCCGCCGAGAGCATCTCAGCAGACAGCACGGCCAAGCACCTCTCCTTGTGTTTGCCCTCTCCTGCTCCCCATGTTCTCCCTCCTGCTGCCTTTGCTTCCTGAGAGGAGGTGAAGAGAGTGATAATCAGCCGGGGCACCAGGAGAGCTCATGGATGAGATTAAAAGCAAATCAAAGAAGAAAAATTGTGGCATGGTTTATGTCTTCCTAATTAAAACCCCGCCAGTCTCCCTTCTCTTCCCCCCACCCTTTCCCAGCTAATGTTACACTAACGAGCTGAGTTTAGTGGCATTTATGTAGATAAAAGTCCTGATGATTGATCTCAATGGCTTGTTAAAATTAGTTTCAGTCCACCATATTGATTTAATTCCATTGCTTGAAAGTGCTAATTAATAATGATAATAAAAGTGTCTGGGCTCATTATTATCAGGAGGCAGGTTGGGAAGGGGATGAGGGGCACAGCGGCTTGTGCATCACTCGCTCCATCTAAAAATGGCCTTCGGAAAGCTGGTGGGGAGCGGAAAGCAAACAAGGCAGGAAAGGAGGGCAAGGGCAGGGGATAAGGGGTATGGGTTTGCCCTTACTCAGGGTCAGAGTAACTCTGCAGGGTGGTTTAGCAGTGACAGTGACTTTGCAATGCTGCAGGAACCAAAGGCATGAGGCTGGGCTTTCCCTGATCCATAGGGATCAGTGCACCTCCGTTTTGGGGACGCGAGCCCTGGGGAGCTCAGGGGACCACCAGGTATTTCATATATTCCCATCTGAACCATCCCAATAGGCTGGGGATTGTTTCAGGGTTGCATTGGCCGGGCAGGACCCTGACAGTCCCATGCTGGGTGGGTTCAGGCACCCATCAGTTAGGCTCCTGCTAGATCCCTTTGTGTTTCCTACAGTGTTTTCCACTGGGATTCATCCCTGGCCCAAACCTCTGTGTCCGGGAGCAGCTCTCATTAAGGCAGTTGCCAAGGATGCACCGCAAAACGATGCTCCTGCTCTCCTTCAGATACCTGCTGTCTCCAGCTACTGCAGCGTCGTTCCTGGGGTAATTAATTAGTGTAATTAATATATTTATGCAATCATCCCAAGTGCTGATTACAGACAACTGCAGAGCAAACTTCTAACAGTGACAGCACCTCTTGCTTGGGCTCAGTACTGGAAGCGCATTTGTTCAGCTCCTTTGATACCATCCTCCAGCACCACCCTCATTGCCTCCCAGGCCCCAGCAGCCCAACAGCCATCCCTTATCCTGGTGTCTTCCCACTGGCGCCTCCCTGGCAGTAACTAAGCGGGTACCCACTGTGCAGTGTGGGGTAGGAGCAAAGGGAACACAGGTTGGGGAAGGGCCCTTCTCTCCCCCTCCTTTTCCCTTCTCTCATTTCTTTCCCTTTTCTTTTTGAAAACTCTCTGTCTTTCTCATCCATCATTTTCTCATTCCCTCTCGCCCATACACAGCGAGGCAGCTAATGGAGTCTGCATTAATTCAGTCCTCGACAGGGGCTGTAATTCCAATAAATAATTACAGGACTTCATTTCAGCTCCCTCCTTCCTGAAACGCAACGGCACAAACTCATCGCTGGGATGTTCATTAGAGGTGGGACTTCAGGGTGGGCTTGGGGACTGCAGGGAACAGACCCTTCTTTCCCTCTGGGATCACTGACTTGGTGTTTTGAATGTGGGGAATCACTGAATCATAGAATGGGTTGCATTGGGAAGGACCTTAAGATCATCCAATTCCAACCCCCTGCCATGGGCAAGGACACCTCACACTAGACCACGTCACCCAAGGCTCTGTCCAGCGTGGCCTTGAACACTGCCAGGGATGGAGCATTTACATCATGTAACCAACCCAACCACAGCGACCATGGCAAAGGCAAACCCAAGGCAAACAATTCCCCCTGGATGCTGCAGGCAGGGAGACCGTCGATAGCCATTTCCAGTGCCTTTGGTCGTGGCTGAAAACAAAGTGAAGGTCCCTGAGTTCTCCTATAAATGGTAATGATAACACAATTATCATGCAAAACAAAAATTAAGTTTAATGGTGCAGAGCCAGGGTGTACTGTGGAGGTAATTCATATTAATTATGTTTGGATTAAAAGCTTATTTCTTTTGTTAGCATCTGCAAGTAGGAACTTAGCAGTAAAAAAAGCTGCATATAATTACTGCATCTTATGGAGGAGCAGTGTTGAACTTAATGGAGCATCCCCGTTCTCTCTGGGCACCCGACAAGTGGTAATATTTCACATTTTATGAAATACAGAAGAAATAAATTACAAGTTTAATGATAAGCATTACTTGGGCTCGTAATGCAGTGTGACTGGCTACTTAATGCGCTCGGACCTGCAGACGCGAGTGGTGCGGGCCTGGCGGCAGAGGGTGCCTCTGCTCAGGGGCGCCCATGGGGACATTGCACCCCAAAACTCTTCCTCAGCCCCCACCTAAGCTTGTGGGATGGTTCTGCCTTGTCGGGATGAGGTTGTGAGCTCACGCGAGGGGCTGATGGATGTGGTGGTCAGGTCTGCAAACTGTTCCTCTTGCCTGAAGTCACACCCTGAGTGCCTCTGTGCTGCAGTCAATGCCACCCATCGCAGTGATCCCCCCCTGCTGCAATCAATATCACCCATTGCAGTGTTCCTCCTGTGCCGCAGTGCCACCCATTGCAGTGATCCCCCCATGCTGCAATCGATGCCACCCATTGCAATGTTCCTCCTGTGCCACAATCAATGCCACCCATTGCAGTGATCCCCTCATGCCACAATCAGTGCCACCCATCGCAGTGATCCCCCTGTGCTGCAATAAATGCCACCCACTGCAGTGATCCCCCTGTGCCGCAACCAATGCCACCCATTGCAGTGATCCTCCTATGCCACAATCAATGCCACCCATTGCAGTGATCCCCCCGTGCTGCAATCAATGCCACCCACCGCTGTCCCCAAGTCCCTCCCAGGGAGAGCTGCAGGCACAGCTGAGGGATTGGTTTCAACCAGGGTTCTGTTTTCATTCTAAATACCCCCCGGCTGGGTGCTGGCGCCGCTGGGGCAGGCTGTGCTGACCCGCCTGCAGCAGGGGACGAGGTTAATCCCACTGTCATCACCACCCATAGTCCATTCACCCTGTAAACTCTCTGGGAGAGTCTCCCTATTCCTTATTAGTCCAGAGCTTGACATAAGCTGTGGGTGCCAGCTGCTATTTTAATACATTTGTGCTGATCCATGTCTTCCTTTTAAGCACAAACCGGTTTGGGACTGGTCTAGAAGTGCTGCAGGGGCTTCAGCTCTGATTTACAGAAGGGAAAGGGCCACTTTTTAAAGCATTTTATTATTATTATTAATAATACTATTTCTATAACTACTGTTCTTATTTATTACTATTACTATTATTATTTAAACCAGAAAAGCCTCCAGTTCTGCCCCCAGGTTCCAGACTCATTGACACGGGCAGCCTGACCCTGGATACCACAGACCATGGAGGGTGTTGAAAGAGGCTCAGGGCTTGGGGTGTGTTTCAAGCAAAGGCTCTAGCTGGTTCAGTTTCCCCCATTTCCCACACCACAGCTTTTCTTCAGGGGTTTAAGCTGCATCGACACCATCATTAGTACTATCTGGTTATTGATCTAAGAATTAAAAGTTCTATAGCTGGGCCTTGAGGTCTTGCTCTAACAGACCATAATGATGCAGAGCAGCTGCCTCGCTCAGCAGCCTGGACTGCGCGAGCAGGGACAGAACCAGGAGGGATGTGACATGGTCTTTAGTTACCATCCAGGTGACTGAACGCTTCGGTCAATTCCTTCCAGTTGGAATCTGGCTGAGGAGGAAAGGAAGATGCACAGTAAATGGTCCCTGTACAGGCAGGAATTGGCTTTTAAATGATGGGAGCGAGGGATGTGGCAGCAGAGGGGAAAGCAGACTGACTTGTCTTTACAGCAATCATTCAACAAAACACCTGGAATGAAACTGGGTGATCCCATCCCAGACTAGGAAGCACATGGCCCAGGCCAAACAGCCTGTAGTTCCTGTAGCTGGGGATGCAGCTATTATTGGCCATCGCTAAGGTGTCTGCTCATACACAACGTGCCAAGTGTCTTTGAGAGGCAGCCTTAATCCCCAGCAAGCAAGGAGTTACCCACACATGGTCAGTCCCCCACAACTTTCCTGTATTAGGACATCCTTATTTTGGGAGAAAGCTGAGGTCTCCGGCTCCTGGAATAGCAGTAGGACCCCGGCTGCGTCCTCTGAGCTGGGCACCAGCAGGATGGGGTGGACCCAGATGTGGCTGAGGGCTGGCTCCAGTACTTTAATGTAGGGATATTTCTATCTTTACATCTCCATATGTAAGTATTGCCATAACTGACATGATTAACTCAACAGGGACACTAGGGATTCCCCTGCGAAGGGCTTTCTCCCTCTTACACCTCCCATTGCCTATTTTCACCTCCACTCATTGTCTCTGACCATTGGATTGACTGCAGATACTTGTGGCTCCTGCTTTGTCTCACTAGAAGGAAATCATTTCACTTCATTACTACCCTGGTGCTCTAAAAGCTCACAGAATCTTCCTCTGCAATGCTTCCACCTGGAAAGCAGGAATATAGTCCGCAACTGGAGCCCTGTCTGGAGCCTTGGGGGGCACATGGGAGGGACAAGCCTGCTCCAGGAGGAGAACAAGAGCAGCCGGAAGGTGACTGGGAGATAAATAACTCCAGCTCTTTGGAGAAGAGCCTCTGTCCATCGACCAGAGAAATGATGGGGAGCAGGGCAAGGGCACCTGGAACCCGAGCGATCCATGCGTCCATAAATCAAACCCCAGCCTCATCCCCCCCACCCTGCTGCAAGAGGGGAAGCAGCGAATGGGCAACGCATACGTGTGCATCTACACACATAAACATCTCTATACACACACCCACGAACAGATTCCATAAATCAGCACTATTCCTGGCTTTCCTTCCCCCCCCCCCCCTTCTTTTGACACAATAAATCTTTTTCTTTCCCTTTTTGTTGTGAAACCAGTGGTGGGGATTGCATCATCTCCCTTTCACTTCCTTCCCCGCCCGCCCCTAGAACAGCACAGATTAAGATAAAGTGATAGTGCTGTGTCAAAGAGTGCTTTACTGCCTCACTTGGGATAGAAGAGGAGAGGTTAATTTATCATCACTGGGGAGAACTGACAGAAGAGAGATATACTACCGAAGGGGGATTTAGCACAGGGCCAAGAAACTTCACACTATTTTTACCATCTGTCACATGCTCTAATAAAGCAGGACAAAATATGAAGAAAGGAAAAATGAACTATCAAACACTGATGTAATGCAGCCCATAAATCTAATTTAATTACTTTGCATGGAGACAGGTCCTCGAGTCCGTGTGAATATACTGGATTTTCTTGGCAACTTAACAACTAAGTGTTTTAATAACATCACGCTGTAATTTATTCTGCTCGCAACACAAAACCTCTTTTGTGCAAGTTTTTCCCCTCCTCTTCTCTTTTTGTGTGTGAGAACTGTTAATTTTGCCTGCTCATGTCAAAACTGGCATAAATTCACATGTGAACTTGAAGCCTGACTGTGAAAAAAGGCGGAGGTTAGCGAACGCCTTTTGATTGTTCCTTGCCGGCTGCGTGCGCTCGTGTGTGCACACGCACGGGGCTGTGCACGACGGAGGAATCACTGGGCCTGGTGAGGACTTTGGTGAAGAGAGTTCTCTGGGTAATTAGATTTTAGTGGCACGGGAAGAAAAGGGGAGGAAGAGGTGGGGATGGCCAAAAAACCCCAAAAGTAGAGGGACAAAAAAGAGCCTGTTTTGGTAAGAGGCAGGCGAGGAGGAAGGAGATGCTGGGGAGGGACTCTTCATTAGGGACTGTAGTGAGAGAACAAGGGATAACGGGTTCAAACTGAGACAGGGGAAGTTTAGACTGGGTATGAGGAAGAAATTCTTTCCTGTAAGGGTGGTGAGGCACTGGAATGGGTTGCCCAGGGAAGCTGTGAATGCTCCATCGCTGTTGGTGTTCAAGGCCAGGTTGGACAGAGCCTTGTGTGACATGGTTTAGTGGGAGGTGTCCCTGCCCATGGCAGGGGGTTGGAGCTGGATGATCTTCAGGTCCTTTCCAACCCTGACTATTCTATGTTTCTATGATTCTAAGGCTCCGCAGGGGCAGGGACCCAGGGGGACCAGGAGCAAATCAAACCCAGTAGAATTATTATTCAATATGTGTTCCTGTGAATCCGGATGCAGTTACAGAAATTATTGCTAATAATGAAAGCTATATATCAAAGGTTATAAAATCCCTGTGTGCTGGGACACAATTTTTCTAGGCTTTGTTCTGAACCATTAAAGATGACATATTGAGTTTGTATGCCTCTGTGTTTAGTAAGAGACATTTAAATCTGATTTTAACCTAAACTGGCAATTCTGACATTTGTCTCTGGTCTTTAAAGTAGGAGCTATGATGCCACAGAGCAGGGGACTGTGGGCTGCCCCCCACCCCAAGCCTCCATGACCTCACGCAGCAGGGAAGAAGTGAGCAGGTAATTAATTTGTTAGATCATCAGTGATTCATGTAAAATAAAACCATCACTTTCTGCACAATTCCCCCTGGGAGGAGGGAAAGAGGGAGGAAAAGGAACGTCTCGTGCGGAAAAGGCCGGCGCTGAAAGCAGAGGGAGCGTGGGATGGGTGTGCAAAGACCCTGCCCATGATCGGAGGATGCGGTGGGATGAGGTCCCTCCTTGATGGGCACCCACAGTCCCATTGGGAAGCTGGTGGTGTGCGTGGTCCTGCCCCCAGCACCGCAGCATCCTTATGGAAGCGGGATTGTTCCCTTGGGGAGGTTCAGCCACTTGTAGAGGATCAGGGAATGGAATCACTCCCGCCCCAGGGCTCTCTTTGCTGCCTCTGCAAAGTTTATTTAACACTAAAACTCTGGGGGCCCCTCAGAGCCAGGGCTCAGGGTCTGGAGAAGGCAGAGCCCTGCGCATGGCCTCTGCTTGCTGCCCTTCAGGCCCCTTCCTCTCCCATCTCCCTTCTGCATCGGCCTTTGGAGAAGAGGAAAAAGCCAAATCCAGGGCACATTTTCAGGTGCGATTTGAATGTCTTCTTCTCCCCCTCCTGCAAGAGGGCCATTTAAGTGGAGGGGAGGCAAAAGGAGGACAATGTCCCTGAGTGAGGACCCATCCTCACGGCTCTCGGAGGATGCTGCTGGGTTCACCAGCCCCATGTCATGACGTAACAACCAGAGCTGCTGCTCAGAGCTGTTTTATCACACACACAGTCAAAATGTCAGATGATTTATGTGACCCAGCCTGGATTTAACATGAGAGAGCAGCCTTGCCATGAACAGAGCTGCTGCTGTCCCGTCCCCATCCCTGTCCCCAGCCTGGGCTCACACACTCACGTGCAGGAGCCAAGCACACACAAAGGGTGATGGAGTCTGCAGAATTGGGGGTTTCACCCCAGAACCTCACCCCAAACATGCTGGATCTCAGCGCATTTCCTGGGCAATCACTGACTTTTCAGCACTGGTTTCCCCATATAGAGCTCCTGCTGCAGCAAATCCATTTGCCTTTGCGGTAGCACCTCAAGGGGGAAAGTGATGGTTTCAAAGGGGACGAGTGCAGCAGGAGACGCTGCGCTGGGGGAATGGGAAGGTTCCACTTGTGCACTATTTGCTCAGGGATCAAAGTTTGGGAATCTGTAGGCGCTGTGACCTCTGCACGTGGGAGTCAGCCCCGGCCACAGGCGCTGCATAAATGTAGAGCAAACCACAAATCCTTTAAGCCCCAATAATCTTCTCCAAACGCAGCATCCCACCAGCTCTATGGAAAGGGAAAACTGTGGCTGCAAGCTCGATAGGACTAACCTGGGGGGTTGCTGGGAGCTCGTTGCTTGGCACGTGGGGTGTTAGGCTGCTGCTGAAGGTCCCTGGGGCCCCACTGCCTCATAGGAGCCCCCTGAGGCTTTGCATGTGAGTGCTGGGGGTGCTTAAAGCGGCACAGGAGCAGGGGTAGGATGTGGGATGTAGGGGGGGGTTGTGGGACACAGCTCCAGGATGGGAAACCCGATGCTCCGGTGCCACTTGTGCTGGAGCAGATCCATCGCAGGTTATTTTCGCTGGGAATTGCTCCACTGCTGGCACCTGCAAAGCAGATGACAGGCGGGAATGCCGGGGCTGCAGAGGGGTGCATGGCACATAGGCACCATTTTGGGGTACCCTTTTCAGTGGGAACCCTAACAGTGGGAACTGAAGCTCAGCTCTGTCCGTTCTGTGCTTCAGCCTGGAGACATGGAGACACCCCTGAGCTGAAGCAGTGGTCTGATCCCATGGGAAGAGGCCTGAGCCGGGATAAGGCTTCCCCCTCATTGCCCAGGGCATCGCACCCCAGAGCTGTACCTGCAAGCACTGCACAGCAACGTTGATTTATTGCACAAGGGCATTTGCACCCATGTACTGGGGGGGGTCTGCTCTTATAGCACCCGAAGCTCAGATAACCCAACCCAGGAATCGTTTCTTTCTTTTTCTAAGTGAAATTTTAGGACAGAACGTGGCCGTTCCCAAATTCATTGAAATGGAGCTACAAAGCGCATTCCCAAATGCATTGGGTGCATTTGGGAATACCGTCTGCAGGCAGCTCTGCTGTAATGCCCTGCGCTGGGCGAAACAACTGCTCCTTCTCCTCCTCTCTACTCCTGTCCCCATCCCTATGCTTCAGGTCTGTTTCCTGGTGGGGAGAGCTCTGTCTGTGTGTGTGTATCTACCCAGCAGAACAGGCTCCAGGTCTGCTCAGGGGGTCTTTACAAGGCAATGCAGTGCAAATCTCATGAACTAGCTCCAGACTACTCAAATGCATCACAAGACAGTGGGAAGGATCATGAAGCTGCAGTCAAAGGGACTCTGCAATCACCTTTGCACATATATTCCTACTGCAGAAGAAGATTTTGTGTAATACACTAGGATTATATGATTGCAGAAATATGGACACCTTCAAATATATTGTTCGAGAGATGGGAATTTATTTCCCTCTATTTCCAATGTCCCTCTCCCCCCCTTTCTTTCTCCTGTGTTGGAGATAATGAAAACCCTGGTATTTAAATTCAGTTGCAGCTCTGAGCTGCACAGATTGATTGCTTAGAAAAAACCATATATATATAAAAAAACCCTCAGAGCATGTATGCATAAACTAGATGGTAGATTAGGTTACTGGGAGAGGAAACGTACAAATGTACCGGGAGTGCACCTTTTGCAAGAAGATTAACTGATGGCAGCGGCAACTTGCTGATGAAGGCAGTTTGTGTAAGAGCAGACCCTGACTATAGAGACTCATCAGTCACCGCTGTCAGCATCCGCTGCCTTCCCCGGCACACAGAGCAGCTCATGGTGCGGTGGGCACAGGGGGATGCTCCCGCTGGAGCAGCCGGTGCTGGCACGGCTTCATCGGCGGTGCTTTGCTTTCAGGCTGGCGAGGTGAAGCCCATGGATGTGCAGAAGGCTGCTGTGATTCCAGCCTGGCACACGATGGATCCGGACTAAAACAAGGACTAGATCTTGGCTTCCCATCACATTTTGCAGCGACCCGGACCCACGGTGTGAATTTCCCCACAGCCGCTGTTTGGGAACATGGGAAGATTTACAAATGGAGCCTTTAAACGTGGCTTTGAAAACCCTCCTCCTTCTCTTGGGCTCCATGGCCTGGCCAGCACTGGGGAAGCTGCCTTGGAACCAGCTGCTTCTCCTCTGGCACTGGGAATGCCGGCGCTGCCACTAGGAAGAGGAGGTGTTGGATCAAGGAGGTGCACAAGGTCAATGCAGGCTGGCCCCCTCTGAGCTTTGGATTGTGTCCATCCTCTCATCCCTCCCTCATACCTGTAACTGCTGTTTCTTGAGACCTGCAAAATGGGATGCCTCCAGGTGCTCCAGGAGCCAGAGGAAAGGAAATCAATGGAGAGAGATGGAAAACGCCCCTGGGCAGAGATGCAAAATGCCTCTTAGCACACGTGAGCCGAGGCTGACTTGTTGCTGCTGAAACAAACAGCACTGGCACCCTGAGCTGCAGCCTTCGAAGCAAAGACACCCCAAGATGTTGCCAGGAGAGAGGAAGAGGAGGAATTTCCACCAGGAGCTTCTGCAGCAGACGGGATAAAGCAGGGAGAGCGCGAGGCATGGGCCAAACCAGAGCTGACACCTCTGGCAGGGACAAGGCAAACGCGGCCAAGGCGATGCAAGAGGGAGCAAGCCACAAGCGGGACGGAGCCGAGAGCTGCCGAGAAAGGGGTTGGCAGCAGGAAATTGGTTGTGGAGATCCGTGGGGAAAGATCCCCCAGCGCCTGGCCTGGGGACACGCATGGAGCTGGAAACCCATGGAGCTGCCTGGACATTCCTGCGCCTGGGATTCCCTGTACAGGGTTTGTTCCAGGGCCCAGCTGTCCTGAGGAGCTTCCCAAAGCACAGGCAGCGAGCCCGGGCTGGCCAGTGAGAGCAGGATGGGTCTCGTGGCCCTCCTTCCCCTCCAGCCCTGCTCCAGTGCGAACCAAGGACTTCCTGCAGCCTGGCTGGGGACAGCGCTTGTGTTTTCACTGCTGCCTTTTCCTTCAACAGGCTGCACACTTTGCTAACACACACACACGAGTTTTTACATGAGTTTCCTGAGTTCATGGATAAAGTCCAGAGCTGCCAAGCTCCCAGTACTTTGCCATGTCACACTAATAGCTTCCAGATCCCATCACATATTAAATTCATGCGGTTTCAGCGAAGCCATCTATTTAATGCAATTCGCTAAATGCCTGCGTAGCTCCAGTGACAGTGACATATTAGGTTTGCAGTCTTTTGCAATCTGATATCTCTGAATTTGCCACTGTACTAAAGATTTGATTAATGTGGTTCCATTTCAGTGCAGTAATTGGCTGCGACTGTTGTAGAAAATAATCAGGCTTTCATTCCTTACAACTGCATGGACATGCTAATGAGAGAGTGGGTTAATTAAGCCCCAGGCAGAAAGCGACAGTTACTGATGACTGTTATGACAAACCACCGACTCGGCATTTGGGAGCAGGACAGCAAATTTGCACTTTATGAAATTACAGGAAAACTGGGACATAAGGAATAAATAGTTACATCTGTTTGGTGAAAGGAAAAGAGGAAGAGAAGAGCGAGCAAGATGGTGTCTCCTGCTCAAATCAGGGCACGAGCACGCGGGAGAAAAGTTGGGAGCCCACAAGTGTGGGGAAAGAATAAACTTTTCATTTCCCTTGCATGCTCTTCACAGCTTCCCAGTGGGTTGAATCCATTGGCAGGGTGTGAAACATGGGACACCCAGCAAAAGGATTTGCATCGCTGCAACGCAGCTGAGAGACGGCTCTGGGGACAGGAGGAGGCTGCAGGATGGCCTGGAATAAATCACATTTGGAGAGACATCAACCAGGGCCCCACCAGACCTGAGCCCAGCCTTCCCTGCATCTCCAGTGCTACTTCAGGGGCAATTTGCCCCCCAGCTCCATTGCGAGCAATTGGGGTGGGTTTGCAGCAGGGACAAGCTGAGACTTTGGGCTTCCTTAAAATGTCTGGGAGGGGAAGGAGGCTCCCAGAGGAGCAGGAGGGATAGAGCCAGAGCTGTGCCATGACATCAGCACTGATGCAAGGCTTTGGAAGAACATCGATGCCTTCACAGAGCTTGAGAAATCAAAGCCAGTCCCCAAGAGCTCCTCACAGAGCCGGGCATAAAGTGACCAATGAGATAGGCCTTTACCTGGAGGCTCCCCCAACCCCAGCTTTGCTGTACTAATAAGTCATTTATAAGGATTAGCTGGCAATCTTTTCAACTTCCCTTTCTGTGCCAGGGCTATTTTGCAACATAAGCACTGCCACCATATAACCAATGATTTAGCTGAGGGGTTTTATAGTCTGAAATGGCTTTAAAATTTGTTTGGAATTACCTTGAGTACATTTTAAACACTTAAATTGTCATCTTTGCATGTTGGACTATTCATGGTGTGCTATAGGGTAGTTTTTTTTTTACTCCATTAGATTGCAGGGTAATTCTGCCATTGTTTTACCAAGCTCTCCTGAAAACAAGTTGACAGTGTACCCACAGCATCCTGCACTACATGAGCCATGGAAAGGCTGCATTGAGCACTGTGGGAAACCCCAGTGCACCCTCCCTGTGGCTGCTGTGGTGCGCACTAGTGAGCATCCTCTGTCCCATTGCCATGGTCAGCAACAGAGATACAGGAGTGAGAATCCTCCATCCCACTGCCATGGTACAGGAGTGAGAATCCTCCATCCCACTGCCATGGTCAGCAACAGAGATACAGGAGTGAGCATCCTCCATCCCACTGCCATGGTCAGCAACAGAGATACAGGAGTGAGCATCCTCCATCCCACTGCCATGGTCAGCAACAGAGACATAGGCTGAGCATCTCCCATCCCAGTGCAACCTTATGGGTGTCTTTAGACGTCCAAACAAACGGGGCTCTTACAGACACATTCACAGGTGGGATTTGGGGCACATCCCAGGAAGGCAAACACAGGCAGGGTTTATTTATGGATCCCATGAAGGTTTAAGGACTATTCTGTGTCCTCTGCTGCCTTCCAAAGCTGTTCGGTTTTGCTGGGGGATCTGACTTCTATCTTTGCATCTCACCTGGGCCTTCCTCCCTCTGCCTCCTGCCTGCTCTGGGGAGGAGATCTTGAGGGTCCCCACATTGCCAGGCAGCTGTCGGGGGTCCTGGGTGCTTTTATACAGGTCCTGGCCGAGGAGCCCCTGGAGGAGAAGCCATAAAAATGTTTTATGTTGGAATTGGTTGGTTTCTGTGCAATAAAACTCGGAGCCATTGAAAAGCAAGCTCCTGTGTAATTACAAAGACAGAGGAGATCACTTCCATATGTCTGAGTGGGTGTGAGAGGCCCCGAGCCTGCATCTGCTCTCTTTGTTCTGGTGGGCTGGGGGGGAAAAAGGGAGAGAAAGAAGGAGAAAACAGAAGACAGCAAAGGGAACTTGGGGGTCTGCTGGAGAAAATGACCTTGTGCTAAACCCCGGCCAGGCCTTTGAGGATGGAGGCGCAGCAACATCTGGCCCGTCCGAAAGCACACTTGATCAATAAATTGTGCTACCAGGCACAAAATCAGAGAGATGTGAGCGCCATTCATTAACCAGCTCGTGAAGTGATTGATACGCTTAATTTTCCTGTCAAATGCGGACTTCCCTTGTAAACATGTCAATTGAGAAAAGTTCAAGCTGGTCACTCGGATTTATGGCTGGAATAACATGTAGGTGGAAAAGAGCGACGTGTCCCCTGTGGCCCCTGTTGTTTCCTATTACACGGAGAGCCAACGAACCCAGGTGCTGCAGCGTCCTTCTTCTGCCCTCCTCCTCCTCCTCCTCTCCTCCTCCCTGCCCACAGCTGAGATAACAAAAACAGACCATCCAGCTGGGAACAGCCCAGAACTTGGCCCCAGCGACAATCAGCCTCCTGATTTGTTCACCTTGATAAAGTGGAAGCCTTTGGCTGGAGGTGCCTTTGATGGGCTGGGTTGGAAACCCAAATCCCACCTTGTTTTCCTTGCCTTAAACAGCCGCATGCTTAACTTAGCGCCATAGCCATGATGAGCTGGTTTGAGCCAGGATATCTGACATAATAGCAGACCCGTGATTAGACATTTTGCTCACAATATTTGGTTTTAGGCAAAACACGGGAAGTGCTTTGGCCTGTTCGCATTGCGTGAATGGGTTTGGGGTTGTGTTTGCCAAGAGACACAGAGGTGGAGGGGGAATGTGTGGAGACCGAGATGAGGTCTGAAGTAGAAGTTGTTCGCTGTGAGGGTGCTGAGGCGCTGGCACAGGGTGCCCAGAGAAGCCGTGGCTGCCCCATCCCTGACAGTGTTCAAGGCCAGGCTGGATGAGGAGCAAGCTGCTCTAGTGGAAGTTGCTAGCTGCTCTAGTGTCCCTGCCCGTGGCAGGGGGCTGGAGCTGGGTGAGCTTTAAGGTCCCTTCAACACAAACCACTCTGGGATTCTATGAAATCCAGGGAATGCCACCCAGTTCTTGCCCTGGGGGGACTTCCAGGGCTCATCACTGAGGAGCACAGGACATCACCCCCACCGTATCATCTGTGCTTGCTCAAACCCTGTCCCAGGAGCCAGAAAATCAGAGCAGAGCAACCTCGAATGACTTTATCCACCAGCCCTGCTCCCCTCCTCCCTGCACTGAGCCCCTCCTCTGCCCACAGGGTGTTCTGGGGGCGGTGGGACCATGCGAAGCTGCTCCCGGGAAGGCAATGCCGGTGCCGGGGCGTGCAGCAAGCTCCATCACCCTGCCTTTCCCAGGGATCCCCTTCTGGGCCGGGCACAGCTATAAATAAGCAGTTTTGTGACTGATTCATTTTTACTCCTGCTAACTTTTATCACGAAATAGCAGTCATCGAATCGACACCTCGGCTCCCTTGAGCATATTCCCTCTGGTGTCATATTTTGATAAATGCCAAGAACAGCCTAGCAGCAGGAGACCATTATCCTGTGACATGCTCCACTCTGCTCACATTATCTCTAAAATAACACGGATGCTCACACAAATCCCTGCAGCAGTGGTGACAGGGACCAGAGACAGACCCAGCCTGGCTGGACCGCGGCCACAGCAAAGCAGCCAGCACAGCTCGGCACCCCCTGCTTCCTCCAGCCAGAGGCTGTCTTGAAGCTGCTGGGTACCAGTGAGCTGTGGTGGATGATGGTGGAGATGCAAAGTGGTAACTCCTGCCTATAGAGGGGGAAAAAAGTTTCTACAGTTCATATTGTCCCCTTTGTGACTTATTTTAGGCAGATTCCCACCTCCTCGGAGACTGGAGGAGCCTGAAGCATCACGGGATAAGATCAGCATCTCACGGCCAAAAGGAGGACTTCAACTTCCCCCAGATTTTGGAGTAACCCCTCCTTCCCTTTTCCTTTGTTTTCATACAGTGGTACCTCACAGACCCCACCAACTTAGGAACAAAGAGCAAAAGGAGGGAGGGAAGCACCGACACCAAACCTAGCACCGTGCAGGTTTCACCTAATCCCCCAAATTTAGATTTTGTTGTGTTTCTTAAGGAAAATCAGGAAAGACTGAAATTTAATTTGATATGGAAATGGAATATCCTGGGGGTGATGCAGGGATATGGTTTTTCACCACAAAGCCTGTTAAAGGCAGCTGGAGATAAGGCATTTGGGGTGAGTGGCTGCAAGGGAAAAGCTCCTGGATCCTTTTATCCTGGCTGAGGGCCTACAGGAACCGGGGAAGGAGCTGCGGTGAGGGCCCAGCAGCACAGCCAGCAGCCAGCTTCAGAGATAGCAAAAGGAACCCAGAGCACAGATTCCCCCCCCAGCTCTTCTCCACTGTCCCATTAAACACCCTTGTCTTGAAGCCTGCAGGATTCTGAGCACTTTGGGCAACAGGAATCCAATCCTGTTCCCAGGGATTTGCCATCATTTTGTGTCAGCCTTGCACTGTATCAGTATTTATTTTTGCTAATATGACACAATTAAAGGGTAATCGTATCTATAGCTTTCAGATCATGTCAGGCAAAATGAATGCTCTTACAGGATGATCCTAACGTGACACGATAGGACATAGTTAACGCCATGAAACGTTCAGATCGTGTTAATGTAAGACAAGAAGGGAGGGAGAGCTCTGGGGCCTCTCACTCTCCTTTGGGTGACTCACTGCAGTGCTTGGGCTCACCCCTGGAAGCTTCACTGCTTCCAGCTCGAGCTGATGCCTCTGCAAAGTACAGTGGGTGGCTGGGGTGGACTTGTCCAGGGCTGGGACAGTCACGGGTGACAGAAGAGGGGAAAAGCCTCATAAACCACAACTCCTACACCCGCATCCCTCTGGGTGATGGCTCACGTGTCTCTGCCTGCTTCCCCTGCCTTGCCCAGGCTGGGCTCTCAGCATCTCTGATACTTTGCACCCTCACAAACACTTTCCAGCTAAAACTTGAGGCATGGTGGCAAAACTTGGAGGGAATAATTAACAATTATTTCACAGGAGAAGGTTCCAGCTGGAGCAGTATCTGGTGGTTGAACATATATCTAACAAAGGCTTGTTATTTAAGCAATAACCCTTGAGAAATTGGTCGTTACCAGCATTAAACGACTCAGCCCATTGCCAAGGATGGTTAACGCTCTAATAAACTGGTCATTAACTGCAGTAACAATGAATTTCGAGGGGATTATTGCTATTATAAACCTTAATCAATGGTTTATAACAGCAATAATGTGGTCCTTTCTTTTAATGGTAAGTAGTGCGGCATGAGCAGCCTGCTTGGAAATAGTTTCAGTCTGGCTGATAAGACAAAATCAGGTGTTCAAAGCCCTCCAACTCCAAACACTTTTGGGGAGGGAAAAAGACCTGGAGAGGTCTGCAGTGAGAGGTGGTGGGGTGGCTGTGGCCTTTGATTCTGCCATGAAGAGCACCAGGCCTGGCTGTGGGTACCCGAGCCAGCCACCCAACATGCTTTGGCCAACTTAAACCCACTGGGTAGGACCGGAATTCATCGCATGAGTCCTCTGGTTTGGAGTGGGCAGAGATGTAGAGAGAGGTGGCAGGGGGAAGAGGGTGGGAAGGAGGACTGGATCCAGGCATCCAGCCATGGATCAGCTGGAGTCTCCTGCGCATAAGGACTCCTTGCACACCGGGATTGCAGGCACAGGCAGCTGATGTGTTGAAGATCCATCCCTACCTCCTCACAAGGAACCATGTTATTATGGGTCACATGAGATGAGGATGAAACCAGTGATGCTGGTAAGTCAGGCCGAAAGGCCCAGACCTGGTGGACCTTCTAGGGGAGGGTTTGTGAGCCTTCTGCTCTGGGGCCAGGGGAGTGTGGGCACCCAGGGACAAGGAGCACGGTGCCTTGGTGTTCGGCTCACCCGCTGCAGAGGGATGTGAAAACAGCTCTGGTACTCTCGTATCTTGTTTTGTGCTCTGTATCCCTTAAAAAATAACATATGGTGATAAAATAAGGTAACAACCTGCTAATGGTGTCGTTCAGAAGGCTTTAAGAAGCATCCCCTTTTCTTGAGCTAGGACTGAAGGATGCTGGGTCAGTAACAGCCCAGTCTGTGCTTCCTTCTCCAGGCAGGCTCCCAAGAAATCCCTTGCTGGGTCAAAACTCACCTGGTCAGCCCCATTCAGGGAATTACCTGTGTCGAGCAGTCGGGGGCTCAGGCACCTTCACCCTTGGCAGATGCAGAGAGCTCGCAGGGAAAGGCAGGATGATCTCCAGTGACTGAGGCTGCAAAGCCCCCAGTCAATGAGTGAGTTATAATTGTGCTCTGATTTGAATAGAGATCTCCTCTCGTCTGTGCTTGTGACTTTTACAGCTCTTTGAAGCTGGTTCTCAAGCCTGCTCTTACCTCTGCACTCCTGCAGCTCAGCTGGTTGTGGCTGCAGGAGCAAAGCATCATCCTGTATTACCCAGCATGGATTCACGAGCAGTTTGGGGGCTTGGGCTGGTTTTGGCCCATCTCCTGCCATCTTTTCTGACATGGTCCTGCTCATCCCTCCTTTGGTTTGCTTGTCAGTGTCCCTCCGAGGGGAGAGGACTCTTCTCTCCACACTTTTTTCTTTAGAAGAAGGCTGCAACGGAATAAATTGGAAAGTTTACTTCATGCAGCATGGAAATAAAAAAGCTCATTCAGAAAGTTAATGATTTATTTTATAGTTTCATTATCAGGGTCACATTACTCAATAGCATTTCAAACATGTCATTTGTACAAACTATGGTAATTAAAATTTATTACGTACTTCATCAGCGGCATATGAATCTTTTAGCCAGCACTCTGCTGTCATATAAACAGTGTAATTTCAGCTGCAATTCACCCTTTATTGGCTCTCATTTGTGATTTAACAGCCATCAATGACTGTGCTATAAAGAATAAATTAACCATCCGTAAACCTTATGATGACAGGGACAGTCAAACAGACTTAAACTGCCTCCACCAGACTCTGGTGAGCCAACAGGGATCAGACCCGGGAGGTGCTGGTGCGAAGGCGCGATCGCTCCGTCACCAGGGTGCTGGGCATGATGCACACACTGCCAGGTCCACCATTCCCAAATGAATCCTGGAATTATGGAAAGGTTTGGGTGGAAGGGAGCTCAAAGCTCATTCAGTTCCAACCCCTGCCACGGGCAGGGACACCTTCCATAGAGCAGAGTGAACTTGAACACTGCCAGGGATGGGGCAGCCACAGCTTCTCTGGGCACCCTGTGCCAGCGCCTCAGCACCCTCATTGTAAAGAACTTCTTCCCAATGTCTAATATGTGAATGGAGCTTTCTCGAGGCGCTACCCAGAGGGCCCAGCTGGAGGATCCCTCCCCTCCTGCAAGCAGTTTCCCACCTCCAAGGAGGAGTTTCAGCTACTAACAGCTTTCACATCCCTTCTCTGTCCCCCTCCTTGCAGCACCGACCCAAGATGCATCCACAAGATCCCAGCACTGCTGCATCCCTGCACTTCCCACTGCAACTCTATAGCCCCTGCATCTTCCCCAGCCCTGAGTGCCACCAGATTCCTGTTCAGCACCGGTGGGACCTGGGGAAGGATGGAATTCAGCAGGAAACTCCCTGGAGTGCATCACCTCTGTCCCCATGGCCAAACCCTGCCCGCTGCTCCTGGCGAGCTGCAGCCAGCCCAGCATAGGGCAGGGAGGAAAAGGGGCAGGCAGCACAAACCCAGACCCTGGTGCTTCCATCCCAGGCAAGCTTTATGGACCTGAGAGCAGAGCTACAATGAGCCATTTCTTAATCAGGGGCTCCTTGCAGCCAGCAATTATCCAACAGCTCAGTTGTGCCCATCTTCTGCAGAGGGAGCGATACGTTTTAATGGGATCCCTCCTATGCTTAGAGCTGACACTGTACAAAGCTAATAAATGATATAGATTGGATTTGTTACTGAGACATCTCCAAGGAGCCTGGGTCATACAGGCCAATAAAATTGGCCTCATAAATTTACCCTGACACGCAGGATTACTCCAGCATTGCTGAGGTCACCTTCTCACGCTGATTTATTGCCAGCCCATGGGTTAATAATACTGTTTACGGGGTTGTTGTTTTCCCCTACACGTAGCAGATATTCATCAGCATGTCCGTGCCTTCTCGGCGCGGGGGAAGACGTGGGATGGGGCCGTGGTGGGGAGGGTGAGCCTGATTTATGTTCTAGCCAAGAGTTTTTGTGTTTAAAAGAGCTTGTGACAGACCTCAGTAGGAGGAGGGAAACTTTTCCTTCCCCGAATCCCGAGGGCGAGGGGGTGGCACTGGAACTGTCTGCCCCACTAGTGTGTGACAGGGCTAAACTGTGTATTCCATGGAAAAACACAACCTGGAGAGCTGCCTTCTCTGCAGCCCAGTTCTCTCTGTTGGCAGTTCTGATTAGCGTTTGCTGGTGCTTAAAACCCTGCGGCAAGAATGACCTGCGTGCAGTAAGAAGGTGGGACAGGGCTGTGTGTCTGTGGGTCCCTCTGTCCCTGCTCCAGCTCCAAGAACAGTGCCATGTGCTCACCATCCCTCCTCCAGACCCGGGGCAGCGAGCCCCGCTCCTGCTGCTTCGTGTTATTTTCATCCTGCCGTAATCGGAGGGGACAGGTGAGATGTGCTTCAAAACACTGTAATCATATTTTAAATGGAAATGAAACGTGTGAATTAAATGTAAATTACAGCAGAATGGAAGGACAATCACTATTAGTTAAGGTCTGACACCTATTTTTGCAGACCTTTCCTAAATGCCACAACTTGTTTCTCCGCACTTGTGACGAGGGCTTGTAATTCCATGGCAGCTGCTCCTGCAGCCGGGCGGATGGTGGGGACCGAGGGGGGCCCGTGTCTTTCAAATAGCAATGGACTGCTTGCTGGTTCTGGGAAATTATGAAGCACCAATGATGTTTTTATTCGGGAGCCATGAAAATAAACCTTGGTGTTTTCCCCCTGAAAAGGTGAGGCCGTAATACAAAAGGACGTTTTTATAGAGCCAATTTATTTAAGGGTTCCCCCATTTGCTTTTATATTGGAAAAATATGTACCCTGCCAATGAGCTGAGATTTCTTCTTTATCTTTAATCCCTCCCGTGCCTCCTCCGAGGCACCGGCTGCTCCTGTGGCCTCGCCGGACCTCAAAGCCTCCCGCCAAAGCCTCACTTCATGTTTCACCCTGGGAAGCATCCACAACCCCTCCACAGTCCCTGGTGCGTTAAACATGGTCCGTACAGACAGGCAGAGACAGCCCCTGCCTTGCGGATGCTGCACAGGAACGTGCCAGCCGAGGCTGGGTTATTACTAGGGAAGATGAGTCCCAGCGAGATGGGAAGTGACACTCTGGCTCTATGGCACAGCCAAGGGACAACCTCCCTGCCTGGGAGAAGTGAACTACAGTAATGAGACAACTTATGTGCAGTGAGAATGGGACCTTGTGGGGAAAAACCAGCGCTGAGCAGAGTGCGACGCGGCTCCTCGGTGACACCTTTGTGATTCAGAGATTTCCTCCTGCGCCCCTTGTTCTGCCTGTCTCCCTGTAAAGATAAAACATTTACCGCTCTCATTACCAGCGGGAACTTTTCAGCTGGGGAAGAAAGAGAATTCTTGTCCTGAGGAAGCTGAAAGCCAAGCGCTGATTTAATCTGTTGTTAGTACCTGGGGTTACTTGGCAAATGGTTTATTTTCAAGGTACTGGACAGTGAACAGTCGAATGCAACCTGACAGACCCCCAACATACCGTCACGTTGCTCTGAAGTGTACGAGCTTGGGTGCTGAAACACTTCATCCAGGGAAGAGGCACTGCCTGAAGTGCCCGACTCCTTGCAGCAGCCCCAGTGGAGATGCAGCCACTGACAGCAGCAGGGCTGGGAAAAGAATTCCTCGGATTTCCCTTCCCTGTTCCAAAGCAGAGGATATTTGGGCTTAATTTCTTGCAGTATTGCACTGGGGGAAATGTGTCATCACAGGCCAGGCTGGACGGGGCCCAGAGCAAGCTGCTCTAGTGGAAGGTGTCCCTGCCCAGTGGCAGGGGTTGGAGCTGGATGAGCTTTAAGGTCCTTCCAACCCAAACCAGACTGAGACTCTATGTTGGGATAATCCCAACATTTAGTTCTGGTTTCAATAGTTCTTACAGATACACTATATGGAGAGAGTACATTGAAACAAAATGCTTTATGAAATGGAAAAACCCCTATGCCATTTAATTCCTAAAAGGTCAAACTGAAATGCTTTGGCCTTATCGAAATGATTTTCTCCTTTGATTTTTCTTTCCAAATGCAATTTCATCAAAATCAGTGCGTTTCCGCAAATGCTTCACCTTTGGTGAAATGGCATCTTCTGACAGAGAAGTGTTTTGGGGGGAAGTTTCTGACCAGCTCTTTCTGGGAATGATCCGCCAGCCATGGCTGGAAGGGAGCAGTGAGGGATCCCACCCTGTGCACAGCCATGAGCTCCTGCTCTGGGCAGGACTTTCCAAACTGAGCTGTTCTGTCTGCAGATCAGATACCAGGAGACCATCATGAGGCCTCTCCTGCTGCTGTTCCCACTGCTCACAGCCCATCCCATGCAAAGCTCAGCCAGTGCTTGAGCAAGGAGCTGGATCCTGTGGTCCGTGGCACGGCACCACAAGAACAGCCGTTTGACTTCCCCTCGCACCATCCCTGACAGGGATGGGATGGAGGATGGGATAAAGGGGGAAATGTCTTTCATTCCTATCAGGTGATTCACTCCCTGGCTCCGTGTTGAATCCTCCCTCCTCCTGGAGCGAGAGCGCTGGGAGGCTCCAGAGCCTTCCTTCCTATTTTTACAGAGCTTGCAGCATTGTCAGGAAGGAAAGGGTACCATCTGGTTAGCCCTTGTTTACTGCACACCCTGCCAGTTTGAGCTTATTAATCATATTTACCCAAGTATCTTAATTACTCCCTGTCTAGCGACTTGCCTTGCACTCAGCTGTTGACCCGCTCTTCCCCCCCCCCCCCCCCCTTCATTCTAATTCCTTTCTATCATTAATCACAGGAGCAGCGTGGGCAGAGGAATCCACGGCTCGGCTCTCACTGGTGCTGCTGCTCTCACAGCTGATGGGCTGGAGCTCACCACTGGCTCCAGCCAACCTTCACAATGCATGCACGGGGCTCAGAGCAGGCAGCACAAGGATCAGTCCTGCCCCTGCCTGCACTGCCCCATTGCGGGGTGGCGGGGTCCTTGGCTGGAGCTTGCATGAGGAGACACCATTAAAGATGGTAATTTGTTGATCCAAGGCTCTCCTGGCGCTCCTGTGCGAGAGTGGCACCGTTTTCTTTACGACCTCATAAAGTCACAGCCGAGAGGCCGATTTGGAAAACAAACTGCCTCAGGTTGACAGATAATTAGATACAGGGGACATATTATACGCCTTTGCGTATAAATGCGCTCTGAAGCACGTTGGTTCATCAGAAGTTTAGGCTACGGGAGAAGCAGGAACTGTCAGCACATCAGGATATATGTGCTGGTGCAGCCTTCAGACGATGGCTCCATTTTATGGCCCTTTCAGCTCCTGTTTGCTGGTGTGCTGTCAGGATGGCTGCACTCCGGAGGCAAAGCTGCCTTGGTTTGGTCTGGTTTGGTTGTGTTGGGTTTTGGTTTGGTTTGGCTGGGTTTGGTTTGGTAGATGTGGTTGGTTTGGATTTGGTCTGGTTGGGTTTGGTTGGGTTTCGTTTGGTAGATGTAGTTGGGTTTGGTTTGGTTTGGTTGGGTTGGGTTTGGTAGGGTTTGGTTTGGCTGGGTTGGATTTGGTTTGGTAGGGTTTGGTTTGGTTGGGTTGGGTTTGGTAGGGTTTGGTTTGGCTGGGTTGGATTTGGTTTGGTAGGGTTTGGTTTGGGTGGGTTGGATTTGGTTGGGTTTGGTTTGGTTTGGTAGGGTTTGGTTTAGGTGGGTTGGATTTGGTTTGGTAGGGTTGGGTTTGGTTTGGTTGGGTAGGGTTTGGTTTGGTTTGGTTTGGTAGGGTTTGGTTTGGGTGGGCTGGATTTGGTTTGGTTGGGTTGGGTTTGGTGATTTCTACCCCAGCAACCTCCTGAGCTTCCTTCTTCCCACCAGACAGGGCTGGTGTTTCGCATCTTGGATGTTATACTCCTGCGCCTGCAGCAGGGAGGAGAGGCTGAATGGGGCTTCGTTCCTATTACTGCTATTTTTGTGTTACGTATCACATCTAAACCTCACTCTTCCTGAGAGTGAGCCCACTGAGAACAGCGGAGCAATTCTGGAATGACACGGGCCTTGTATTTACAGGGCAATTCAGCATCCTGCTCTCCCAGCCCCTGAACCACAAGGTTTCAGATATTAACACCAAAACAGAACAGTTGGGTTTCTTTTATGCACTTCAGGATTTAAGGTGCAATCCAGCCACCTCGTCAAGCTCTCAGGGTTTGCTTTTCCAAAGGAACGCCAAGATCCCTGTATGACCATGGTTCCTGCTGGGAGCATTTTCAGAGCATAACCCCAATTCCGCATGCATAGGTGCATACCCCTCTGCTCGCCTCTCAGTGAATCAGACTCACACCTCACTAAGGTAACCCCTCTTTCCCGCACAGCCCCTTATTTTGGAAGCAAGGCAGAAAATGTCAATTAAATGACCATCTTCCCAAGGAAAGCTTCATGATCACTCCTTCTCCCCCAGAAAGGGAAAATAAAAATGAGTGCAGGAAAGACAAAACCGTCAGAAAGGGAAGAGAAAAAACCCCAACCCTAAAGCCCCAGCAGCCCCTATGGAAGGAGGTGATATAGACAGAGATGCTGTCACCTGGATGAATGAGATCTTTTGTTAATGAAGATACATTGATTTAAGGGCTGTCCAACCATACAGACCTCCTTCCTTCCCCTCCCCTGGCAAAACAGAGCCCAGGGTGGTGGCAGCACATCTGCCTCCCTGCCCTTCACTGCCTCCTTCTTCACAGACCGTGTTTCCACTTCCACATTGACAAGGAGCCTGGGCAGTGCTCTGTAAGCAGCACACGGGCCAGCGAGGTTTCTCCAGGCTGTTGTGCATGCCTTGTCCCTTGGGCTGCTGCAGAGCCCGGGGTGCTGCTGGTGGTTTGCTACCTCCATCCCACCTTGCAACTGCCCCTGCTCCATGCTGCTGGGCAGCAGCAAATGAAAATCACTGCTCTTCTAACTGGAGCCCTCTGAGGAAGGGAGGATTCTTCCCTGCTTGACATCTCCTCCCTTTGCCCTTTGCAGATTGGTGCCCCTGTTACTCTTCGTGCCCTCATCACAGGTGGGACGTGGCTTTACGCTATTTCCATTGGTGACTACCGCTGCTCCATCCCGCGCTTCCCAAGGGAGACTTCCAGGCTTTGCAGGTTTCCTCGCTGCCTCTTGTCATCACTTGAGCACCAGCCAGTCAGAAGGAGAGAGAGAGGGAGAGAAGGGAGAAAAAGTGCTGCGCTGTGTGGATTATTGTGTGTTTGTCATCTGGAATGGTGTAAGCTGTAGGTACAGCATCTCCCAGCGGTGATTTATGGCCGCTGTCAGGCAGCACCAGAGCTTTGTCTGCTGTAGCGTGGAGGATGAATGCGGGGCTGTCAGCCTGGGCAGGGCAGGCTCCCTCGCGCTCGGCTCCGCGCACTCGCTCCCCATTTCACGCCACTGAACATAAACAATCTTTTGTAAACCTGACAGTCACACTTGCTCCGTTGGAAACATAAAGCAGGAATGTATGGCTTGGCTTTCATTACCCCATTTCCTCGGCTGTGCCGAAAGCGCTCCAGGAAAACGGGCAAGGCGACAGCCCGGAGGAATCCCAAAAAAGATGGAGGGAAGCGATGCATCTCCACAGCACACGTGTGCCAACGCCAGGTCGTGACCACGCGTGCTCACCCACGCACGCTGCATCGTGATTCACACATGGGTCTCCCACTGCAGTTTTGACACACAGATGTGCCCTTCACAGTTAGAGCATCAGTGTGCTCCTGGAGCAGCGCATGCTTCCGACCCAGAATCACACAGAATCAAGCAGGAAATCTCATGGAACACACTGGGACCACAGCACACCCTCTCATGGGCTCACCTGTGCCCACCAGAGGCAATGGGAAGTCTTACAAAAACCAATGCGCTTCGATTAACACTATTAATTGTGATTGTAATAGACCTGCTCGTGCAAAGTGCCCACAGCTCTGTTCAAATCCAGCCTTTCCCAAAGCTGGGGAAGAGGGTGTTAAGAAGCTGCAGTGAGAAGTGGGTAGAAAGGCAGAGGAAGAGCCAGCACCTCCAGCATGATCCGAGCACCAGGCTCCTGCCTGCACCTTAACCCAATGAGGACCAGGCCTACTGCTGATGCAGGAAAGGTGGTTGCCCTATGCCTGCTGCAAGCTGCCCCTAACTAACACCACGGGTATAAGAAACTCCGGGAAAAGGAGCACTTAGAGCAGGGATAGATGGACCATTCTGTCTGAAGTGCTAATGGGGACATACACACTCCCTCAGCTCAGCCCCGCTACTACGGGATACTGGTGCGATTTAGTGTAAAGCACCATGAATTTAAAGCCTGCCAAGGGGCAGAATAAATGCTGCTGATCTGGTGGATGCTGGAAGAGGTGCAAGGAGCAAGTTCCATCTTGGTCCTACAGCCACTTACAGCTGTGACTTTGGGTGACAGCAGCAGGTAAGGCCAGGCCAGTTTGTCCCTTTTACGGCAGAAACACACTGGTCACTGCACTCTGAAGGGACATGAGAGGGGACAGGCCCCTCTGCTAAGTCATCAGCCCTCTGGAAGGGGGCTCCTGGCTATTGCTGGAGGCCGGAAATGGCTGCAGGAGCTGAAGCCCAGACTCCACTTGGATGATCTGTCCTCGGGTCCCCCCCCCTCCACTTTCTCTCATGTTTCTGGATACTGAAGGAAGAAAAACGCGTGACTATGTTTTGGCTCCCCAGCACAGCAGCGTGAAGGACTGCAAATAGCAAGTGGGAAACCAGAGACTGCAGCACCGCAGGACCTGCCAGAGGGCAACCACATCTCAGCTACAACATTCCTGACGTTAGGAACAACATACGCCTTTCCCTACATACCGCCTCCTCCTTACGGTGTGAGGATGAAAAGCAATGTGAGAGATGCTCCAGCCCCTTCGTGTCCTCAGCGCTCACTCTTCAGCATCACAACAGCTCTTTCTGGAGGTGCTCAGCCCTGGGGGTGCCGGAGCCGTGCCGAGCGAGCCGGGTGCTTTGCCATAGTGCAAGAACAGGAACAGCTGCAGCCTTCCTGGGAACATTCCTGTCCTGACGCGCTCCTTCCGTTCCCGGCTCTGGCGCTCTGTCCTCTCCAACCCTTCCCTGTGACTTTGAGATCGCCGGCCGAGGCCGGGGGGAGGCGGCGGAGGAGGGAAATAGCTTCCAAATAGTTTGGTGTTTTCTTTTCCAGATGGTTTGTGTTGGAAGTTCCTCCGTGGAAGCCTGAGCGCTGAGTCCTGAACATCTGCTGAGGAGCAGCGTGCTCTGTGTCAATGTGAAGAGGCTGCTGGAAGGGCACGTCTGGGGAGGGTCCTGGTGGCAATGGTTGTCTCTGCATCCTGAGCTGCATGGTTTGTGATGTGTTTTAGTGCGCATCAAGGACACCTAGAGCTTAGGGAAACACAGCCTTTAAAAGGGTTTACACTACACCTGATGCGCCGAGGGCATCCTGCTCTGGAGCCACGCTGAGAGAGCTCCAGGTTCAGCCTGGAGAAGAGAAGACTCCAGGGGGAACCTTAGAGCAGCTCCCAGTGCCTAAAGGTACTTGCCCAGAGAAGCTGTGGCTGCCCCATCCCTGGCAGTGTTCAAGGCCAGGTTGGACACAGGGGCTTGGAGCAAGCTGCTCTAGTGGAAGGTGTCCCTGCCTGTGGCAGGGGGCTGGAACTGGATGAGCTTTAAGGTCCCTTCCAACCCAAAGCAGTCTGGGATTCTATAATCTGAATAAGTAAACAAGGCGGTGTCCTATCCTATGGCCTTTCCAATGGCTTTAACCACAATGACTTATACAGGTGAGCGCGATCAAACAGGTACTGTAGTGACAGTGCTGCCTTCTTGCATTTGGCTGCTGAGAGCGGCCTGTTAAAGGCCGGGATGGTTGGAGCTGCCTTTGCTGGAGGCTGCAGGAAGCACAGAAACTCTGAGTAACCAGTTCAAGGGATCAGTGACAGGAAAGGAAACTTTCCTGGCAGGCTGCTGTTTCAGTCTGTCCGTTCAGAGGTGACTCGTTGTTGCCACGACCTCATGGAGAGTCTCCGTATTTGTGGAAGTGCTGCTGGGTTTGCTGGGGAGGGACCAAACCGGGCGGATCCGAGCCAGAAGTGACACCGAATCAGTCACTCACAAGGAAAAGTAATTGTGAGAGCAGATGACCCATTAACAAAAGGCTGGTAAAGCCTGAGTGATGCTCTGAGTGGTGCCTGGTGCCTGGGTTAAAGCTGGGGAGTCACCAGCAGCTCCTGGGTTGATGTTCCCCTCCTGTATTCCTGTATGAGCCTCAGTGCTGAGCTGTGCCCTACTGCAAAACCCTGAGACCCAAAACATGCTTTAGTATTGCTGTGATTCTCCCTCTGTGCATTCCTCCCTCAAAAGCCCACAGTATTTCACAGCAACGGTCCCAAAATCTCCCAGAAAGCTCCTCCCTTCAGCTAATGTGATCCTGCACATGTGTACGCATACAAGCATACATATATGAACATACATGCCTGCTCTGAACATGAAGGAAAAGCAATACTGAGCTCCCATGTAGAGCTTTGCAGGGAGAAACACATAAGTGACCAGAGCAGGCTGGACTGTTTTCTTTTTAGCTCTGACCCAAGGATTGGGATCCTTGAATTCCTGGATCCTTTGGTCCAAGGATCACTGGCAGTGCTCATGGCCAGGTTGGATAGGGCTCAGAGCAAGCTGCTCTAGTGGAAGGTGTCCCTGCCCATGGAACTGGATGAGCTTTAAGGTCCCTTCAACCCAAACCAGTCTGGGATGCTGTGATTTTAATAAGCATTTAATTCTAATGAACCTTCAGTGGTTACAAGGTTACATCTTTAAATTCAGTTAATTGCAACACCTATTGAGCTTTAATGCTACTTACCCGTGCTAGAGCTGCACCCATCCCAGCTGGCACCATCTCTCCCTATCCCACATGAGAGTGCACCCTTATTTCCATGGGGAGAACTGATTATATTCTCCTGCAGCTGCACTTGCTGTACGCAGGAATTATGGGTCCTTCCACACCTGTGAAAGAAACATTATCCTCAGCCTTCAAGGGTGAAACATCTTATATTTACTCGGACTAAATAATGATTCTTCTCTATCCTTCATATCAGGATTTAAGAGCACCCTGGAGCTACAAAGTTTATTAGAACCCATAAGAAGAACTATACCATAAACGGGACAACTGTGGCCATAAACCTGCACCTTGAAGTTGTAACAAATCCTGGGATGTTGAAGTAGGACACAGTCTTGTCTCAGTCAGCAGAAAGGAAAAGAAAAAAAGGGAAAGAAAGAAGAAGAAATGCCAACTTAAGCAGAAAAGAGGCCTGGAAATATAGAGGAGAAGAAAGGGAAAAATAATACTAATAAAGAAAAGCACGGTGCCTGCTTAGTCCTCTCAGCAGGAGCCTTGGGATGGGTGCCTACATGATAAAGTGCAACTCAGATTAATGGGGAGGGAGAGAAAGGGGAGCCTGGAGGAGGAGAGGGAAGGCAAGGTGAAAGGAAGGAGGTGCTGGAGGGATTTATGAGATGCTGATGCAGGGAGGGTCACTGGCAGCAGCGGGGATGGGTGGCTCATGTGGCTGGGCAAGGGGAACACCACAAAAGCCACCCCTGCGTTGTCTTGGGTGAGACCCAGTGCCAGGAGCAGGGATGAACAGCGTGAGGGGGTGAAATCCCTGAGATCTGGGCCAGAGGCGGGGGTGCCTCTGAGGAACACTGCTTCTGGGGGGAGGATGTGGTGTGAAATGGGCTCAGGGACCCCTCGTCCCCTCCGAGGGCACATCTCTCAGTTGCCCCACGTCTCTTCTCTGCTGGGTTCCCTCTCTCTTTAACTGCTCTGCTTTGTTTCACTGTCACTTATTTAGCTCCCATTGGTAGCCAAAATCCTTTCAGCATCTCAACCTCCAAGCTCTCTCCTTTTCCACGCCAAGGCTGGGGTTTGAAGTGTTTTGGTTTGTACATTTTCTGCCTTCTGCAGCCATCGCAGATGCCTGGTTCTGGGATGCCAAAGGACTTCTGGGATTCCAGGCAATTTGGGCAGGCTCTGAGCCACCCTCCTTCACGCTGTGGAGGCTGCAGAAGCCAGCGAGAGCCCTGTCCCTCCCCTCCAGCCTTCACTCTTTTGTCACATCAGGTTATTTTTGCTGCTGTTGAATAGATTAAATGACAGAGGTGGTTTTTCTTTTTAAGTAATTGAGTTTTATTTTGGAGAGGGAAAAACGGAGCGCTAAGTGGGAAAAGGAGGGAGATAGGAATAAACCACACATCTTTTTATATAGGATCCACAGTTAATTCTTAATTAGAACTGACAGATGCTTCTCCCATAATCCTATTCCCAACATGTTCTGTTTGCTTTGTTTGGCGCTGCATGATACATGGTGGCATCGTAATGACCTTTCGCAACTCCTCCTGGAAGTGTTATTGGCACTCCAATGATTTATTGCATGTTCCAGTTGATTACTGGGCCATTTGTCAACATTTTTCCCCCCTCTCCATAAACCTGTCTCCTGTGTCACAGACATTCGCTCGCATGAAAATTTAAACAAATACAGTGTGTGGCTTGTAGGCAGCATCTGACTTTTTACTCCAGGCTTCCCAGAGCAAACCCATTCCAGCCTCAGTGAGTGTTTAAACTCTGCAGGGCTCGAGGATGAGGTGCTCTGCTTGCAGGAGACAATGGGAGACCTGGGCATCGCTTCCAGAGCCTTAGCTTAGAAAGCTATCTCCGGGTGATCAGTGCTGGCTGCTCAATTGTTTATTGGCATTTTGGTACCACTTATGGGAATGGGGGGAAATCAGTCCTGGAATTAAACACCAAAATAGTGATCCTTAAAATGACTGCCTAAGGACAACCTCTGTTCTCTCCTCCTATTGCTGGTGTAGGCAGAGAGGGACAGGGGAGAGGAGCAGGACAAGGGCTGGGACTGTGGATGCGGGAGACCAGGGGCACATTTGAAATCACAGACCAGGATGGAGCCTGGGAACACAATGGGCCTCATGAAGGAAGGGCCTTTTGGGGCAATTACAAAGCAGACACCACTCAATTCACTAATGCTTTCCTGAGCAGACGCTGGGACTGGGTGTGTGTGTGTGTGTGTGTGTGATATTCCTTAGACCAATCCACATCCTGAGAGTAAGACTGCAATTATTCCAAGGCCTGAAAAGGATCAGGTCCTTCTCATCCCAGTCCCCCTGGGCACCCTGAGATGGATGCCATGAACAGAAGCACCCAGAATCACCTGCCTGATTTAAAAACCTTGGTCCATAAGTAAACTGGATATAGTGGCTGTTAGAGTGGCCTGGAGCATCTGCACTGCATTTCGAGGAAGCTTTTCCAGGCACTCGTATAAATCCCGCTCTGCTGCAGGAAAGGAAAGGTATTGTTTCACTGCTGTGACATCAATGCAGGCCACATAAATTACTTTTTATTAAGTGTGCAGTGCCCTGTAAAAATACACACACAATCCAGGGATACTGCAGAGCGAATGCAGCAGCACAGCCAGCCTTCAGCAGCCTTTTCCATCCAGAAGAGGCTGGGATGAGAAAGGAAACTCGCTGGGGTGGGGAAAGGGGTGGCTGGGTCTTTTTCCAATTCCAGCTCGGATCAGCATGTAATGTATGGCTTAATTTCCTCTCAAATTAGACACTTGATAAAAAAAGTTATTATATCTGTCAAGTTGCCAGTGCTTTTTATGAGTGTGATAAACTAAGAACCACTGCTTTACAAACCTTGATAGGATGTTTCAGTACCTGGAAAACAATTTTATTGCAGCCTGGACTACTAACAAATTGCAAATACTGATTAAGCCATAAAGTTACAACAACATTAAAAAATAATGAGAGGTTATTGCACGAGGGGAAGGCTCTTAAGCAGCGGATGCAGCCGCCAGATTTCCATTGTGCAGGCTAACAGCCCGACCGGCAAAGTGCATTTCTCCAGTAGAGCCCATGCTTGGAGGGTGCTGGGGAAGCCAGACTGGGTGCAGGGACCCCTGTTACACACCGTAATATCTTCGCTCCGTGGTTTTCCAATCGGGGAGATTTGAATCAAACCCAGCCTGGTTTGTGTTGGAAGGGAGCTTAAAGCTCATCCAGCTCCAACCCCTGCGACAGGCAGGGACACCTTCCACTAGAGCAGCTTGCCCCAAGCCCTATCTAAATCTCAGTCTCCCCTCTGGCAGGTTAAAGCCATTCCCTTGGCCTGTCCCTACAGGCCCTTGTCCAAAGCCCCTCTCCAGGTATCTTGCAGCCCCTTTAGGCACTTGGGGCTGCTCTAAGGTCTGCCTGGTGCTGTGAAGGCCCAGGAGGGCATACTTGAACATACCAGCACCCACATGCACCAGCACTAAGACACTCTTTTCAATCCAAGCCAGCTTTCAGCAGGACTGGAGTGTATGAATATTGAAAGACCTGGCTCCTAGATCTCCCATACCTCTGTTTCCACACTCTGACATTAACATTGCAGCACTACGTCACAGTGAGGGCAAGCAGAGGCAGTGCCAAGGGCTTGGGGTCTATGAGACCCCACTCGATCTCCTGGCAGATGGATGGAGGCACTGACTTTCCCAATTGGAACTGAAATATCAGCGCATGGTGTAACTGAGTTACTGAGTGCACCCACGAGCTCACACTGCTCACCAGCACTCAGGTGAGGAGGGACCCTCTGATACCAGACCCTCCCTAGCACATCCCACCCTGTCCCCTGCTGCCCCTGACTCCCCGTTGCTCAACTCTGCAAACACAAACATGTTTGAACACAGCAATAATAATGACTGTTTGGACACTGCCAAAACCTCCCAGGGAGCCGGAGAGGAATTCCTTCTGGGAAGCACCACCTGCATTCAGCCCCGTGCAGGGCTGGCGGGGTTTAGCAGGCAAAGCACAGTCTGGGGTTGGGTCGGGGGCTATCAAAGGCCATCAAACCTCAGGGAGATTCAAGTGACAGGATTTCATCTGATTTCCTTTCGCCCTATGCAGTTTTAATGATGGCAGAAGTCAGTATAATATCTGCCTGAGAAGTTTGTGAAGCACTTTGGGGTCTCTGTGGATGTACACACACGGGGGAGGTCCTATCGGCATTTCTTTAGCCTCGCACTGTGACCAGAGCTGGCCAAAGCCTTCAGTGATGACTAACCCTCTGCTTTTCTCCTTTGTAACAGTATCTGAGTTAACCTTTGAAGGTCCATTGATCTCAGTGATTTATTGGTTCATGATAAAGAGCCTTTCATGCAATCCTGTTTCTCAGTCCACGGGTTCCCCGGGAACATGGGCCTTCACTGCTGTCCTTCCACCTTCACATTTCATTTCAAGTGTGTCACCGGTGATTTTAATCACATGAAATCGCTTTTGATCTGGGATTAATGACCAGAGAGGACATGCTGAAATCCTGGGCAGAAGGGGCAGCATGAGGACAACACAGATCACCCCTCAGCTCTGTTACTTTATCCACCCTCCTAAAGCAGAACTTCCAAAAGAAGGAACTTCCATGCTGGGCAGTGCGATCCCACAGCTCCCCCATACCCAATCCTTGCTCCGAGGCACACCATCCACTCACCAGCACTTGTGCAAGGATCGACGCAAGCCACTTCACAAGTATCTGAAGAAAAGCAGCAGGCAAGGGGTTGTGAATGCAGCAGCATCAGAAACCCACTCGGAACTCAAGCTGACGCTCACCTTCCTCCTCTTCCCCACCATCTGCTGAGCTCTCTGTGCTATGCAGGTGCTTTCAGAGTCCCAAAGTCTTTGAGTCTGCAAGGCCAGCTCAGCTGGGACTTCACACCTGGCAGATCCTCTTAATGGCATTTCTGCCCTGGAGCAGCCCAAGGGCCTCGGGGTCCTTGTCCTTGCTTTTTGCTCCTTAACAACAAACTTGAGCAGCAGCTCTTCCTTCCTACCCCCTCCGGTTAAGGCCATGCTTTAACTGCTGCATTACTGCATCCTGAACTAATGGTGCTGCAATCAAAAACATTAGGGTTATTGCCAAGAAGGTGGATGCGTGAAGTTGATTAAAAAACATTTGCAGAGGAACATAACTTAATGATGGAGGTCACAGGGAGAAAGATGGAAATGAAAGTGAGAAAATATCCCCTGCTCAGGCAAGATGGTCCTGTGGAGAGGGTGCAGTGGCCCTGAAAAGGAGCCTACTCCTTCCTCCTTGATCTGCAAAACACCTAGAAGGAAATTAAACTTACTAAACTTACTATAACGAAAAAATAGCCTTCAACACTGGAGAGGAAAGGTCTGGGTGGCAGCAGAAAGCAGAGATCAGTGTCAGGAGCTGCATTGTCCTGGCTGCAGAGCAGAGATGCTCGCAATGACCCTGCAAGCACACTTGCCCCATTATGGTGTCCAAGCTAGTAAGTGCTCTCTGTTAACAGAGCTCATTAGCTGAGATGCAGCCCTGCACACATGAAGCTACTCTGCTGCTGCTGCTGCCCACACCGAGCCTGTGTCCCACATGTCCCTTATCTTGCAAGGAGCCCAAAAGCCAAAGACTGCTGTAACAAGCCGGAGAAAGGGTCCTTCACTGTCCAACCCAGCCCAATGAGGTTGGTCCCCTTTGTTCCTGGGCAGTAAATACCCAGGGACATGAAGGGCTCCTCTCTGAGCTGTGTCACCCCCAATGACACCCACTGGCTGGCAAGTGGCACCTCACATTCTGGAGCCAGGGAACCATCTGGGAACTCAGCACGTCACCCGCTCCAGCGTCTCGCGCATCCCTAAAGGTGAGCACTCCCATGGGAGTACGTGCTGCTTACGAGCCCGAGCTGCAAGTGTTTGCTTATGCACACACAGAAGTGGCATTTTGCTAGATGTAGGGAAGTAGGCAAGACGTATTTGTCTGCGGAGGCTTTGCACCTTCGGCAATTATGTCTGCAGTCTGGAAAACAACAGCAGCAGGGTTGCATCGGGGAGGGGAGAAAATTCTATCATGTCAGAATAATGAGATCTGTGATTTCAGCACTTACTGGGTCAGAGACACACACAGTGCGTTATCTGTAATGCTTTCCTCTGACATTCAGGGAAATTGCATTTATGCAGAGGACAGCAGGCACTGAAGCACGGTGCTTCAGTGGGATGCTCTGCTTGGGGGCTCACCTGCCCCACTCCTGTGGGCTTCCTGGATTCCCAGGGTGTGAAGGGCAGCCCCTGTGCTCCATCTGCTTCACACCCTCACTGGGACACAGCCGGCAAGTTTGGATAGATCCCAGGAAACTGGGGTCTGTTTCTGCCTTCCTCACCCCATTAGGGTGGCTCAGATGAGTTTCGGACCTAAACCCTTCAGGCCAGTAGCCCCACAGCAGCGACAGGAAGCGATGGATTATCCCATCATCTCCCATGGGTTTAGATTTAACCCTGCTGGAAGCGCAGGAGGACACGAGGAACACAGAACAGGATGCATCAGGGATGACACTGCCCCAAGGATGGACCTGCCTGTCAATCCCAGCTAAGTGGCACATGGCTTGGGAGAGGGATAATGGTCCAAGGAGCCCATCCCCACTCCCAGCTTCTGACAGCCTCAGAATTCAGGCACCATGGTCTTGACCCTCCCTCAAGACAAGAGCCCTGTGTGAGTACAGCACGGCTACACACACAGAATGAAGCACAAGGTGGAGCAGGCTGACCTGGGGCTGCTTTCTCAAGGAGACAAACCAGAGTTTTCTCATAATCTGGAACACGCTCCATAGGCATTTTTGGAGTTTTAGAGAAGCAGCTTCAAACCAGAGGAATTCCTTTCCCTCCCTCTCCCTTTAGGAAGCCAGAATAGGGAAACTCAAACCATTTTGCTTTCCCAATTAAAATCCATGGATTTTCCTCCAAACCAGCTTATTTTCCAGCAGAAATAGAGTTTTCTGACAAAAAAGTCTATTTTCTGATAGAAGACAACTGACCTCCTACATCAGAACTGAACCCACTGCCTGCTTGGAGGGAGCCCTGCCCTGACTGTGCTGCGCAACATCAGAGGAGGGTTTTCAGACCCCAGGGCTCCTCCCACAGCCTCCAGGCACTGGCCAAAACATCAATTAGAGAGTCTTTATCAATAAACCCCATCATTTCCTACTAATGAGCTCAAATGATGTGAGGCCTCGGACTAGAAGCTGAAGAATAATTAGCAGTGGAACTGGTGTTTTGCTCCTTACGACTTCTCCTTCCTAATTCTCATCATCCAGGGGTTTTATTACAGCTTTTGCCTTTTATTCCTCCCCCTCTTTCTTTCTCTTTTTCCAGAGGGGGATGAAAGCTGTGTCTTGATCAAAAAGATGCTGTTTTCCAGCTGTTTAAGATAGACTGAAGCACAGGCCTGCGCCAATACCCGGGATCAAACCTCCCACTGTGGGAGAGGGAGTTCCAGCCCAAGGCCAGCTCTGCATTTTGCCAACAGCTCCTATATTTACAGTTTTCCTTGAGGGCTTTCATTGCAGGCCACAGAGCTTTCACAGTCAGGATCTGGAGTTTGTCTTGGACCTGAGCTGCAAAAGTGTGGGGCTGCCTCCACTGCTTCTGGACAGTTCCTGTAGGACACATGGAGAAAGAAGGAAGAGGAAGGAGGAAAACTGCTCTGAAGTGAACCCTCACAAGGGACTGCCACAGGTGATGCCCCATGATGGGGGAGCCACCTCTCAGCCCTGCCCAGTGACTGGTGGATCTTCAAAGCTGAGGTCAGGCCCTTGCTTGCGTATAAAGGATGGCTGCCCAGAGAAGCCGTGGCTGCCCCGTCCCTGGCAGTGCTCAAGGCCAGGTTGGATGGGGCTTGGAGCACCCTGCTCTAGCGGAAGGTGTCCCTGCCCATGGCAGGGGTTGGAGCTGGGTGAGCTTTAAGGTCCCTTCAACCCAAACCATTCCAGGCTTTCACGAAATCCCCACCAATACAAACACCCCCAATGGCAAGGTGTTTCACTGCACTGAAAAGACCTCAAAGGAAGGAAGATGACTTTCCTGCCTACCTGGTGCTGTGGGGCACATCAACCCTGCTCCAGCCTCCTCGATTCAAGGGTCTTCCTCTACCCACAGAAGAGCAGGGCAGCGGGTCTGCTCCCCCCAGGTGGGTGTCAGGAGCTGCACAGACAGTGGTTTCTGGCCATGCCCAAGAGCAGGTCCCTGCAGCTGCTTTTTGCCTATGATAGACTCAACTAATGGTGGTGCGAACCGCTCTCGCTCGTCCGGCTGCTGATCTTTTGGGCAATTATATGGAAGTAATGAAAGTGAATGCATGACATTTAAAACAGAAAGTCCGCTGTCAGCAGGAAAGCTGCCACATTCCTCCTGCACCTCCGAGAATACGCTTAGCTTGAAATAATGTTCATTTTAGCCGAGTTGTAAATTACAAGTGTGTGAGGGTCTTGTGGGATTTATTACCATTTGGAAAGAGGTTATAGGCCTTGTGCTGGTGCTGCTGCATCTGGTGCATGCTACAGAGCAACCACAGAGCAAAACTTGGAGGCAAAAGAAAGCACCTTTTATAGCTCATCTCTGGTGGCTTGTATTGCTAACATTACACATGCACACACCCCCCCCCTAACCCCAGCAGTAAAGAGGAAGGATTGCAAAATCCCTTTTCCCACTCGCTGGCTGTAATTGATCCAGTGCTGTTAATAACCAAGGACCAAACCTCGCTGGGCTCTGGGCACGGAGCGTGGCCACCAGTCGCAGCGGCAGGGCTGCGGGCGTGGGGCTCCGGCCCCTCTGGGATGGTGCTTTAATTTGCTCAGGTTTATGTTCTCTTTTTTTCATTGCAGGTGTTTCATAAAAATGCAGCCATGGAGCTGGCAGGAAGCAATAAGCTTCAGCTTCCTCTGCATGAACCAAAGGGATTTCTTCCTCCCTTCTGGCAAGGATGGAGTTGTGCTAATGTAAGATTAATGCTCTTCACTCCTGACCCTGCTGTCTGCAGTGTGTAGATGCTGACGGGTCACCTTTAGTCCATGCCATTAGTGATTAATTAATCCCAGTGTTTATTTGATCCATCCCTTTCAGTGAGGATTTCTGCACTAACGCTGTTTTGATTTCCTTTGCTCCCTCCCTTTTCCACAGCATTCCACATCGAACTATTCGATGAGTTCCCTTTGATATCCCAAAGGAAGCAGGTACTGCTCCTGGTTCCCTGCTGCATGTCCCTGAAATGTGCCAGGAACAAGTGAGTACCAGGAACACAACCGCAGGTCTGCAGGGACAGTCAGAAGAAAGAGGCAGTGAAAAGAGGAGGCTTTTAAGCCTACATTAGAATATAAGAGACAAGGAAATGGATGTCATCTTAGCTGGACGCACGTATTCCTTGCAGGCTCCTGTGCCAGTTAATACAAGAGAGATTGATTGTCGAACTTTTAACCAAACAAGTTTTTCCCTGAAAAGGCGGGTTGTAAACTGAGCAGTGCTCAGGGGGGAGCTCTGGAATAAAGTGACTTTAAGGTAGATGCGGAGAGGGGGACAGCATGAATGCTGGGGCCATGATGGGTTAAGCAGCACGGTTGGGTTGCCCTAGAAGAGCAAACCAGAGGGCTGTGGAGCCAGCTCAGCAGCTGGGAAGTGTCTGAGTGCAGTGGCCATAGAGGCTGTGAGATGCTGCAGAACCAGCTCATGCTGAGGAGGAGCAACAGGATGAGGTACAAACACCTTCCACACTGTGCAGAACAAGCCTCAACAGCCGCGTTGCCCGCAGGGCGGGAGCGGGTGGGAGGCCAAGGCGGGTGGCTTGGCACCCATGGAGCATCCATCTCTGGGGGAGCTTCAGCTCACCAGGAGTTCCCCAGCGCAGGGACGGGATTTTCTTAGCTCATGAGCTCTCCTCCCCATCTGTTTATCTCTGTGAATGCCATTAATCATGTTGTGTGCCTGGACAGTTTATAACACCACATCCATCCTCTAAGAGCTGTTACCGTCCACCCTGAAGATCTCGCAGATAAAGAGCCAGGTCAGCTGCAGCTGTTCCAATATCCTGAAGAAATCAGATGTATCATTTCAGGTTAAAAAAAAGCCCCATAGAACCACATGGACCAGAATCCCACCCCCCAGCCCACAGCAGGCTGGCTGGGACGCTGTGTTTCTTGGCCTTCCACAAGTCCTGCTGCTGCTGCCTTCCATCTGCAGCCCAGTGATAAATGGCTGCAGGGTGCCAGGTACAGTTCAATGTTGAAAAATCCCAGTATGTGACTTAGGCATCTCATTGCAAGTCATTAATCTAAAGGGAGGCCGGTGCCAGGACAAGGCTCTCACTCACTCCATCGTCATCTGGACCTGCTCGGCACAGCCGCTGCCAGAGGCGGGGAAGGAGGGAAGGGAAGGGAAGGCCCCTGCCATTTTCCACTCACAGGAGAAGTGCTCTCCAAGCCATTAACCCTCTCTGCAGCCCTGGCCAGCTCACATGGGGCTATTCCACCTGAGGGGATGCTTGAGCATCACCTCCAGAGAAGCTATGGATGGTGGGCACTGCTCAGCCTCTGCCCCCCACAGCCCTGTTAACCCTTTAATCCACATGGAAAGGCCACCTTCACGGCACACAGCAAGGCTGCCATGGCTCCTTGGAGCAGCACCTTCTCCTTGCCCCATACTGTGACCTGGGGCTTCTGGGCAGCAGAGGCTGGAGCCCATGTCCCTAGGGATGATGCTACTGCTGCCTGGTGGTCCCATCCTGCCAAGGTGCTTCTGCTCCCTTCCGCACCAGTCACATCCCGAGCCTCGTGCCTGGTGCCAAATTGAGTTGTAGCCGTGAATTATTTAGAAGCATCAGTGGAATATTGTTGTATCAGTAACGCAGACTATCAGTTTGTGGCCTTGGGGCTGCCTCAGTTACACACTCCATCACTATTTTCTCTCATGAATAATGTAGGAGTGGAATTACTCTGCATGTAGAGAATTCATACCCTGAGAAAACAAGGTTGCTCCAAAATTAATTTTCCGTACTAAAAGAGCGACAGAAAATCAATTAATCGCATATTATTCTATACAGAGACAGAGTAAGGGAAACAGCGAGAATGGCTGTAGCTATACATCAGCAACTGCTGTATTGGCAGAGTGCTTTGCAGGGATGTGAGTTACAGCCAGCTACAAAGAAGGTAAATATATTCTACCCAAGAGAGCCCTGGAACATCAGGCTCTGGAGCTCTCATCACAGCCACATGGGCGCTTCCCGAGGACAAGCGGAGCTCAATGCTTCATTCTGCTCCCAGCTCCCTCCTTTGTCTGCCACAAGTGGGCTCAGGCTCTTCCTGGGGCAGCACCCAGGTAAAAGCTGGTTTTCCAGAGGTGTCCAGCCCTGGCTGCCCTGTGCTGAGCAGCCTTGAGGATGCAGTCTCTGCAAGCCAGGTCCTGCCACTGCCTGGATGTGGTCCTGCTGCAACTCAGGTAGGGATATGGACATTTGCCTCTCCAGGAACATGAGTAGGAGCTTAGAAATCTCATCTAAAGAAAGTCCCTGCTGCTCAATCATGGAGCTGGAAAGCAGGGGAAGGGAGCCGCTCTGTTAAAGAGCCCGGTGTGGTCCCAAGCAGGACATCTCATGGTCAATACTACCGGCCCAGGAGCTCTGGTCCTGCCTCCAGCACCAATTCACCACACAGCTCGTGTCAACACTGCATCATTTTCATCTGTTTAACACCAACCCAGGGCGTTGTAGAGCAGAGCTGGGAGACTTAATTAATATTTCAAATTGCTTTGAGTCTCACAGCAGAGCAAAGCATCGCTACCTAAAGTACTTCTCAAGAGGAGTGAATGCTGTAAAGCTGATGTGGAATCAGCACAGATCTAGAGTTGAGACAGATCGGCGCAAGCAGCTGGGCAGGAGGCAGAGAAAGCAGTGTCCACCCCTTCTGGTGGCACAGCACTGCATCCCACCAACCCCAGCAGCATCCCGTGGCCATTCCAGGCAGTTTGCTCCCACCAGATGAGTGGAAGTCATTCTGCTGAGTTTGACTTTCTTCTTCTAGACACAAAGGACCCCACAAGCACATGGCTGTGGGTCAGGCACAGGAACACGTGCAGAAAGGCTGTAACGATACTGCGGCCCGTGTCTCTGCCTGCTCCCTAGTTGGTTTTGACTAATAACCCTCATTGATTTAACAAATGCTATCATAATTAAGGGATGAGGAATTAGGAACTGGTCAGACATCAATAGCATCCTCAGGAATAAAACTCAAAAATAAATTAATCTATAATGAAGACTGGTTCCTCATTGCAGCTTATTATTTTTCCCTAAGCACTCAAATCTTCTGGCATCTCCTAGAACTGGGAAGTTTACACAGTGAAAAACCTTTTTCCGGCAAGCAAAACAGCAGCTCTCAAAGTGTTCACAACAACAACAACTGCAATGGCATTTACAAGTTGCAGTCTTGGGGTTTATCACTGGGTTATTACCAGTGTGGTTTCTACACTGGATTTACAGGGGGCTTTATCTCTCTTACCACTATTAACAGGGAAAAATGGAAGAAACAATTCTCTATACCTCCACCCATATGTCCTTTACTAGCACTAGATGTAGAAGAGGTCATCAGCAAGATGAAGCTGCTGGGTGAAACCTCGCAGAGGCAACACAAGAATCACTCTTCCTTCTATGAAATGGAGGAAAGGCTTTTCCCTCCGTCTCTCCAAATCCAACTGACCAACAAGGACGAAATGAAACGCGTATCTCGTGTGTCAGCCCAGCAACGGCACACTTTGGGCCTCGGTATCCTCTATAAGCCACGTCTCTGCTCCTCAAAGCACTGCATTTTTGCCTACCTCGAGACAAAAGAAGCCCTTCTGCTTTCAAGAGTAGCTGCAGCCATGTGAGTGCAATGTATGTGTGCGTGTACACGCCTGTGTCCATGTGTGCTAACATGAGACAGCAACATGGGAGTTTACTCTGTGCCTGCAGGAGAAAGCGAAGAGGCTTCATGTATGCACGTACAAAGACACAAATCACCCACTGACAAGCGAAACTGAGCACTTGCAAATGCCTCTCCAGGCCCCTTTCATGCTCACAAGCCAACAGCCCCTTGCTCCCTCCCTGAGTGATTTACCTTCTGCTCTGTAGAGGCAGAAAGTCTTCCCACGCAGGGCCCAGGCAAGCAGAGAAGCATCTCCATGGGTATGGAAGTGTTTAAGAAGTGTCTGCGAGTCCCCCAGCCGAAGCAGACATGAAAGGGAAGATGCTGTGTGTGATTTATTGCGTGCTGAGCAACCTGACAGTCGTTCTGTTTGAAACCGCTGTCCTCCAGCTTCATCCCGCTGAGGGGAGGGCTCAGATTGATGCTGGGGGAGAAGGAGATGGATGGTGATGGGAATGCCTGGTCCCCTCCCACCCCCCGCCAGATGTGGAGAGGGGAGGATCTGCTCCAGAGGGTGCACTTGGATCCCAAGCCCTCTATCCACAGATGTTTATTGACTTACACATACAGACTTTCAAGAAGTTCATAAGAAAGCAGACCCATGGAGGTTGCTCTTCCTTCCCCAGCATAGCTGGCCATGCTCCCCAGCATGGGGAAAACACCTTTTGCCCTGTCATGGTCAAAAGGACATATGGGCTCTCATGGCTTAGCCGTGAGCAATAAGGAAGGTACCAGCATTGCTCCCTTGCTTTTCCAGCCCTGATTTACTGTGGGTAAGCCTTCCCTCCCTGTGAGTCCCAGCAGCAGCACAGCAGAGGGGAGGTGAGGGGCATCAGCTCCCTTTGCCCAGTGCATCATCCCTTGTCTCCCCAACTGGGCAGTGCCTTAAAACCATGGGAAACAAGGAGAAGTGTCTTTCTGCTGCTGCTTTCTTTGTCTTTTGGGACTCATCATTTCCTTCGAGCACAAAGGATGGAAACTTCCTCACACTCAGAGAAAAGAGGTCAAGTTTTTAAGCAATAGCAGGACTCAGGGAGCTGAGATTTTTAATGATGATAATTTGCCTGGAATCTGGTTTGTGGGAACTGTTTTCCTGGTGCCCTGGCAGCACCCACCACTAGCAGCACCCCACCACCTCACCAGAGCTCTGTGCTTGCGCCATAGTCCAACAGGGGCCTTTGCTGGAGAGCCAAAAGCACACTTTGTCACCGTTCCTCAAGTATTGATATAGACACTTCAAACACTGCCTTATTCTGTCCACCCCTTTAGACTAAATCTGCCTTGGAAAACAAATGACCCTATTGGGCTCAAAATGCTCCCGCAGCTGACTCCATAATGAGCTGTTTATTATAGTTCCCATAAGTGAAATCCATTAAGTCTGACAGAAATGCAGCTAAAGTTTACATTCAGCATCCGTGTGAGGGGAGTTCTGGGTCTGAATTACATTTGCCCCTTCCCTCCTCCACCCCAGCAAAGCTATACATGATACTTACATGAATTTTCCATCATTATTTTCCAGAAGGATAAAGGCTGAGCTTTACTGAGCCTGGATGATTTGGCAAGTTGTCCAACTTGTCTGCTACGAGTCTACATTTTCTCCCTGCCAGTATCAGTTTTCAGTCCTGAACACTTGAAAGGAAGGAAGGTGGTTTAGGGATGACACTGCTCTGTAAATCTTAGATGTGATTTTTTTCTTGCCTCCTTTCAAGATTAATCTTGGTGTTACTATTGTAGCTGGCTGAAAACTGAAGTTTCCATTGGATGAGAAGTTCTGAGGTTTCAAAGAGGAATAACTGTCCCAGATCTAGACAGAAAGCTGGGGTCTGTTACTGTATCATAACCAAAACAATTAATCCTTTTCTTCTGCCTCAGTTACAATACGACCTTCATATGGAACGGTAAAGTCAGAATGAAAGATTTGGGGATTTTAAAAGCAAAATGTTTCACAGTTCTCCAGAACATGTCAAACAAACCCCATGTGTTAGCACAGAACATTTTAATGCCATTGAATCATCAGTTTTCAAAGGAGAAGTATTCCAGGTACATCCTTCTAAGCAGGTTTCACCACCGTTTGCAAGCACTGTCTAACAAAGCACAGGGCTGTTGGTGTTTTCCAGTTCTCTTGACAGGAGTGAGGAAATAGGAGCTGTGTGGAACAAAAAGAGGTGTGAACAGGGGCAGCAGAGAACAGACAGGACACAATGGGCAACAGAGACACGAGAGAAAAATCCTGGACCAACAGCAAACCTGCCCTCACCAGGTGCCATCCTCACCGGGATGTTCACTGATGCTCATCAGTGGTACCCTGGTCCTTGAGGGGCTCCCAGAGAGCCCCTGAGCTCCCCAGCATCCGCAGGAGAAGCAGCTGCCGCTTCCCTTCCTCTCTGCAGAAAAGGTCTGGATGTGATGAGAGCATCCCCTCGCTTCCCCCAGGAAAAGGAGATGAGTCTTTTCTACACTGATGGCTCCGCAGGCTGATTATACAAACTCTGCCATGAGTGGCTGATTGACCTTGGGAAAAGCACTTCATACCTCTGCAGATTGTAATCAGGTAATATCTGTGAAGTGCTCTGAAGTCTTTGGACAGAGAATGTTGTAAGATGATCCCAAAGGCAATAAAAAAAGGGGAGAAATGTTGCCCAGGCACACACAGAACTGCATCCTTGAAATTACATTTCCTTCCTCCCCTCTCCTCCTCCTCCTCCAAACGTGGCACTGATCTGTCAAGTCTGGACAGACAATGCAGAGGTGTGTGCGTCTGGTTTATCACAGGAATGTCTGTATCACGCCAGCACGAGGCATTGCACGGATCTTGATTTATGGAGATGCGTCCAAAGGATGTTTGATGGTCCCATTTTGTAAATCTAGCAAGAAAAGAGATATTCCTATACAGCTGTGTGTGTGCAAGCAGGAGAGGCCGCCTGCATTAGCATATAAATGTATTTAAAGTGAGACAAATACTGGTGGCTTTGGCAAGCTGGATACCTCTGGAATCAGCAATGTAAACTGTTTGGAAAAGGAAACATTCCTGTTTAACTGTAAGGAAAAGGCGGCTGTGGAAGGTAAACATCCTCCCAGAGAAGGAATCGCTCTCGGAACTCACCCTGTGCACTGGGAAAGGTGGATGTGGGAGTTTGGGAGCTGGTACTGGTGAGCAAACCCTCCTCGGGGCAGGCTGCAGCACGGGTGGGAGGCACACGTGGAGTGGCGGTGGGCACTTCCTAGAGAGAAGGGCACAAAGAGCAGTGATGTCTGTGGAAGGATGTGTGCATCACTGCTCCAAGGTGTGTAAGCTGAAAATGGACTCATCACTATAAACTCTCCTCTCAGATAACTGATTGTAAACTCATCAAGGGCTGGGCCGCTTTGCTATGTGCTCGTACAATACCTGCTGCCAAGGGCTTGCCAACTCCAAGTACACCAAAGATGACAACAGTGAGAAGGAGTCTTCATTAATGAGAGACCCAAATTCCCCTCTCAGCCTGGAAAAGATTAAGGCAGGATAAGGCTGACTGCATAAAACAAGTTACCTCTTTAAAACCGTATTCTGCTCGGCTTCCCAACATGCTTGTGTGGGGAAAGAGAGAGGAAAAACCCCACAGAATGATGGCACAGCCCCACTGAGGCCCCAGGTCTGCACGTGAGTGGTGCAGAACCAGCCGCAGTGGAAGCCCAACAGACACAGAGCATCCACTCACACGCACCACCCCGGTGCAATAACAGCAAGTTTGTCCAAATAGTGAAGATTGTGCCTGTTCCTCACTCCGGGTTTGTTTTGGAAACAGCTGTTAGTCTGTGCGGTAAAACAGAAGATGGAAAGTGTCACAGGAATGTGCTTGTCATGTGAAACCTTTCCGAGGAATGGCAGGGAGATTTATATTGTGCATTTGGTTTTAATTCGATGCATATGGCTCTGGATGCCTGAGATTGGGGAATGGCACTCTCGGCCAGGACGCATTTTTCAGGGGATGGCTTGTGGCCTAATACAAGAGGAGAGCACACTGCAACCACTGGGCCGAGCTTCTCCTCCTCTGTGCCAGCTCCTGGCATCATAATGCTTCCCCTGCACCTATAGAATCATGGAATGGTTTGGATTGGAAGGGACCTTAAAGCTCATCCAGTTCGAACCCCCTGTCATGGGCAGGGACATCTTCCACTAGAGCAGCTTGCTCCAAGCCCCATCCAACCTGGCCAACCTGGGACTCTAGGACATACAACATCCAGTAAAGGATGCTCCCCTCTCTCAGGCTCTCGTAAGACAGGTAATGCATCTCCATTCTTCCATACCTCTCTGTCCACAGTTGGTCACTGCTCGTTTACCAGCATTATTAAACTCTTTTCTACCTATTTCATGACCAGGGGAGCAATCAGCATTCAGGCTATGGGCAATTATGAGCTTAAATGCTTTTGCCTCCCTCCCTTTCTTTGGGGGGAAAAAACCAAGCAAACCAAACACAAACAAAAGCAAACCAGATGTGGCCTGTGCTCTGGCAAGGCAGAGCGCTCCATTGCTCTGTGGGAATCTCACAAGTGGCTGTGGAGATAAACAAGGCTGGGCTTGTGCAAGGGAGGCTGCTGGTGCGCGGGGAAGGGACGAGGGGTGAGGAGAGCATCTCATTTTCGAAGAATGAGAAAAATGTGATGCAGTTCCTTGAAAAGAAAGGAAGAAAGAGGGAGAGCAGTGCAGGGACCGCCACAGGAGTCATGTAGGCAAGAGCCTGCAGCTGGCTGGGCCTGCAAACAAATGATTTTAATCAGCTCCTATTCAACCACTGTCAGCTCTGATTTACTGTGTTCAGCCAATTAAGGATTTTGGGGGGTTCAAAGGTTAGGAGGTGAGAAACAAAAGCATGTTGGTGGAGGGGAGGAAGACCGGAGCGAGCATACGAACGGGGCTCTCCATGCTCTTCCCTGAGACAAACCACTGGCGTCGAATCGGACTCAGCCTGGGAAAGGGTCCTCATGGGCTTGGGTGATCCTGGCACATGCCTCAGCCCCTTAGCCAGGGTTACTCTGCACAGGCCCATCAGGGGCAGTTGGCAGCTCCCAGGGGATCTGGGGATGTGGAGCGGCTCCAGCTCAAACCTGGGATGTCCCAGATCCTCAGAACTTGTACAAAACACAGCGGAAAAGCTCGGGAAAAGAAGCAGAAGAGTTTAAAATCTGCTGTGATTAAATGGGACGTGGTCCTTCAATGACGACGGAAGAAGCAGAGCAAGCGCGACGCTCACGACGCACCTGCAAGCTCCCTTTCAGAACAAGGCTGCTGCAGTACCAGCACGGGTGCCCAGCAGGCAGAATGGTTCCCCTGGGAAAGGTGGCTTTCGACTCCATCGCTCTCACACAAAGCAAATTGCTTCCATCATCTACAAATGACAGAATAAGTCGAGGCTTCTCTCCCCCCCTCAGATCATCACTAATATATTCAATGCAAACAGTTCCAGCAGGGCCGTGATATGAGCTTTCCACAATTAATTAGCCCAGCTTAGTACTGAGCAATGAAGAATATTAAAAAGAAAAACTATCTTCGGGAGTGCAGAGCTAGCTGGGTATTTGCACAGCTCCCACCTTAGTGGCAGATAATAGTCTGGAGTCTTTGATCCTATAATAACTCTTAGAACTATTAGGACTGTTAAAATGCTCCCAGGCTTTGGCTTACGGCAATGCCTACTCCGAGGACACGGCTTGGAGGAGAAATGCCTCACCGTGTCCCACAGATGATGGTCGGGAGGTCCTGTTTACCCTGAGATCTGTAGTTTCACTCATCCCAGCATCATGTCACTGGGCTGTCTTTGTTCCTCCTATTTAGCACTTTGATTTGTGCAGCTCTGCTAAGAATCTCCCTTGCAGCTTGTTGACTTATCACTCAGCCCCGTGAGTTGCCGTTCCCTCTTCTCCTGACAGCTTTGCCTAATGTACTTATTCATTCCATTTAAATAAATCGAACACGGGCCTATGACAGCCGATAAGTGAGTCACACAAGAACAAACAGAAAGGAAGCACTGCAAATAGTCAAATGTCAAGTAGGAATGGAAAACTGTCCCTATAGCTTCAGCGAACCTTAGATGTCTAATATTTATGGCCAACTGATGTCATTAGAAAGTAAATAAGCCCTCTTATGCTGCATTACAAAAGATTAACTGCAAGCAATGGAGTTTAAATAGCACAGATAAGTGCAGATGGAAATAAACCTGTTTAAAGCTGGAAATATTTGCTGAACCTCCTTGCTGCTTTTAAGATAATTGATCTCTGTATATCTGTATTGAATCTCACCATAAAAGCTTTGAAACGTCTTCTGGCAAAGCCGAGCTCACTCGTGACTCAACCTCTCCTTATCTCTCCAGATTGCCCGGGGTTTTTTCATTCCTCAGCATGCAGGGTGGGGAGCACACGGTGGTGTCAGCATTCTCCATCCCGGGATGCTCTGGGCTGGGGTCATTCACCTTCGCTTGGAAAACTGGCACCAGCTCCAGCCTTTGCCCAGCCCCATTTGGACCTCCTGAGCGAGCATGAATGCCTCTAATTCACTGCAATTCACCCAGCTTCAAAGGATGTCAGAAAAATAAATAGTCTTTTAGGTTACTGAAGTGTGCTCCAGCTGAGGAGCTTTGGAAAGAGCCCTGCATGATAGATATTAATGAGTTACATTTTGCTGATAAGGAAAGTAAGCAAGAGAGAAAGGAACAAGTGATTCACTTCAGTGCTTTGCTTTCTTGTGCCCACACTAATCTCTGGAGCAAGCTCCCATGCAGGGCGATGCTCGCTGTGATGGTGAAACACGCTCCAGCCCTTGAGCTCTGCCCTCTGCTTGGGCAGCCCAGGCTCACCCGTGTTGAAATGCACCCACCGGTGAGTGGGCACGGGATGGGGTCAGGGGTGGCTCAGGTCTGCACATCACCACGTGGAGGCGGAGGGATGCTGAACATCATGTCTATGCAGTGTCTGTGCAAGCCTTTGAGGAGGCTGAGAAAGGGAGGACACGTGGCCAGGACAATAAGTCAAGCATTGAAGAGGCAGCGAGCCCCCACCCTGGGGTCCCCGTGGCCCCCTCACTGGGCACCATCTGCGGCTGGCCTCCGTGCCAAGCCGGCGCTGCACCACTTCTTCACTGCAGAAACATTTATTTGATCCTACAACACTGCTTTCAAGATGATTAATCTCTGCCCGGCTGTGTGTTTAGGCTCTCCATAAAGGCAGGTGCATGTGTTCATGCGCTGCTGCTGTCAGGGCTGTTAATGTAAGCGTCTGTTTTACAGCCCAATTGACAGCCGTATTGTTCTGGCAGGGTTACAGCTCTGACATGTGGAATCAATCTTTTTAACCTGTCAATTAATCAGTGGGCAGCTGTCAGCCCAGCTGAAAGGCCTGAAGGACAGTGCCCTTTCAATGGATTATACTGGATGCTCAGTGGAGTAAAATTGAAAGCTTCAGTCTCAAGAAACTCTCCCTGCATTCAGAGCAACGCTCAATCTCACTTTTACTGCGGGAAGCAAGGACCAGGCCTTCCTGCCTGCAGCCGTGCAGAGGAGGAAGGCACCCTGGCCCTGGTTAATCTCCGAGACACAACCACAGGGCATGCCTCAACACATCCCTGCCTCCCCTCCTTAGAGGAGGCTGGAAGGTTTGTAAGACATGGAACCACTTTTAAGGGGTGTCGTGGTGAGCAGACGGATGCTGCTCCTCGCTTGCAGCCCCTGTTGCCTCTCAAGCCCCAGCCAAGTCCCTTGGGGCTGGGCTACGTGAGCCTGGACCCCACCACCACCATCCTGCAGCGAGCTTCCCAGCTTCCCATGCCATGCTTTTAACCCAGAACAATAGGAGCCGCTCCAGGTAACTTCCTCCTGCAGTTCCTGTCTGTAATTTCCTTCAGGGTTTAAGTCTCCCCCACGTTTCTTTGCTATTTCCAAAGAGGTCTCCCAAACCAATGAATAGCAAGGGCACCTGAGGGAGCTGACACTGCTCTGCAACACTATCTCCTTTTTCCTGGACCAAATTAGGATTCTCTTTATCACCCCTGGAGCAGATGATGAAAAGGGAACAGAAAACACCCCCTCAAGTATCTCGGAGTGGCCAAGGTCCCCTGGCAGCAAGCAGCTCCGAGAGGAAACAAAAGCATAACCTTGAAAATAGCTGCATTTCCCCAGCCCCTTCAGCCTAATGTACTGTGGTGCTAGTTGAGTGGCCACTAATTTGATTCATATGAGAAGCTTGACCTTATTCCACCAAGTGTTTTCCAGCCTGGATTTCTCTAACTGCTTGTTTATAGAGAGTATATGGAGCATTTAATGTTTTTTCAGCTGTTTAGGAACTTGCTTTTTTGAAGGCAGTCCCAAGAGCCGGGTACAAGTCACAGCCTCCCCCTTCCCTTCCCAGCCAGCGGGTGCCCAAAGCCACCTTCCCTGCTCTGGTGCTGGGAAGGGAGCAAGGATAATTTATTTGGTGGCTGCATCATTGCACAGAGGTGACTCCAACTGCTATTATCTTTGTTTAGCGCAAGCAGGGTGCAGTTAGTGCTCTCTGGGTAATTTATCTTAGGATCAAAAAGCTATGGAGACACAGAACAACTCTGCTCAAGCTTTCATCTCTCAGAACCCTCATTTTCTCAGCTGAGGATGGGCAGGGACCCGGGTGCCAATTCCTTCGTGATCATTTTAGATGAGTGATCTTTCTAAACTGCTTTTTCCCTTGCTTACCACTCAGACATGGATAGATGAAGCATTTATAGATTATCCCTGTGTCAGATGGCTTTGGACAATTAGTCACAAGCTAAGGAGTACCCTCAAGGTTTCCAGCAAGGGGAAAGCATTAAGGGGATGAGGAGTCTGCAGGTCTGGGTGTCAATCATGCAACAATGGATGGCAAATTGTACAGTGGAAGACAGGCGCTGGCCATTTGTATAGGACACTACTGGTTACTTGCTGCAGGGTCCTGGGGAAGCCAGTCTGAGCTCGGCAGGACCTGGACAAAAGCACAGTAGCACCTTTGGAGGAAGGCTGGGTGCCAGTGAGCAGCATGGAGCAGGAAAACAGGCTGCATAGGGCAGGAGATGTGCAATGAGAGCAGGTCTAGAGACGAACCTCAGGAGGGCATTGGCTCCCAGACCTCTGTGAACAGCCTCCTGCTTCCACTTGATTTATTCTCTCATTGCACTGCAGGAAATAGAGAAATATTATCTCCTGTTTACCACTGCGAGCTGAGATTAAACACCCTGTCCAAGGTCACCGAGGGAGGCTGTGGCCCAAGTAACTGAACAGGAGTTGCCTGAGCCCTGCTCTCACTGCCAGGCTGGAAGTGCCTCCTGTGCCAAACAGGGACTGGCACGGCAGGGAGCTGTGCTGGGACAGGTCCTGATGGTCCCTTGATGAAAGGCACTGAAGAGTGAACAGTAATTGAAATATTTCCAGTTAGGGCCCTGTTATAAAAAGCAGCAAGACTTAAGCACCAAATGCCTCCTAATTTGCACCTGACTCTTTTAATCAAATCGAGCTTTCAGCCCTAATCCTAAACCAGGCTTTTCAGAAAGGATTGCAAAGAGCTTATTCATCAGGAGGAGCTCAGAGAAGCCATTAACACCTCTTCTTTTGACAGAGGAAAAAAGGGGTGACCTGCTCTACAGCTCAGTTCATGCCTGCTTCTTTCCCAAACCCCTTCCTCCTCCTCTCAGCCAACCTGAGCTTAAAGGTCCCTTCCAAGCCCAACCATTCTGAGATTCCTTCTACCCTGGGACACATACCCCAAAGTAAAACCCTAAGTGACAATTCTCCCACTATTACGCACCTGACTTGGACGCACTTGTACCTACTGATAATTTAGATGCCAAACATCTTCTGCTGAAGCCACAGAAACAGGAGGACTTTAAGGTGAAATTGTCAGCTCCAAGTGAGTTTACAGAGCTCCTTTAAACAAATTTTTACCATAATCATTTCTCTGTGCAGTGTCTGCTATAAAAAGACAACAGATTAGATAGCCACGGAGCGAGCCCGTGGTTGTAAATCAGGCGCAGGGCCTTGGTGCTGCCTCGCAAGCATCCTGCACTCTGCCTCGCATGGTTTATGGTGTCATCCCAGTCCCACAAACCCCAGAGTGAATTACAGCCTTGCAGGCAGCGGGTGGCCATCTATTATCCTACATGTAAACAGGTATTCAAATAGCAGCTTCAGAGCCTTCTCCTTGGCATTTAATCATGCCTGTAATCTAACCCCAGTCCTTACCAAGGTCACAGCTCTGATTGCTCTTTCTCTAGCACTGCAGGTTTCAGCCAGCAGCAGTGACAGCCTCAGACAAGCTGATTGTCCCCCAAATTAACTCTGATGTTCTGTGCAGAATAATTCAGTAGCAACATGGTCTAATCACCAACCTGGAACCTGTCTTCATCCCCATAGCACAAGGGGAGCCTTGCAGGAAAGCTGTGGTTGCTCAGTGATGTTCAGCCTCCATGGCTGTGAGAGGACATCCTCCAGATCTGCTGCAGGCTTTGCTGGTCTGGTGGGGATGGTCTAAAGGTCCCACCAGACCAGCAAAGCCCACAGCTCCCAGCCATGGAGACTGAGCAATGCCACCCCTGCCAGGAACAGGCTGCGACCCTGGGTACCTCCTGCCTTTTCCCCTCACACCTCAGCTTCTCTGCTAGGACACGCAGGGAGGATGACATGGTTCATAGGTACAGGGAGATGCAGCCTCCACAAAGCGTAATTCACAGAGCATCACACGTCGCAAAACAGCCCAGACACAAACACACCCAGACCCTGTCCCGTGCTGAGCTGAAGTCAATGAGATCTGAAGGGGCTCAGCAAAACCTTTTACAGGATCAGGTCCTTGAAGTGTAATCAATAACCGGTTCATCATCCTCCCCGTGATGCCTTTCTATACAGCAGCTAAGAAATTCCTCAGTCGCAGGCCAACTAAGCAGGCAGGAAAGCTGCAGAATATCAAGATGATTTTCATTTCCATTGGGCTCCGCTGTTTTTCTCTCCCAGTATTTCCGGGGAGCTCGATTCATGGCTTCTCCTTTGGCCTCCAAAGAAAATAATCATAATTTTTTATTTAAAAGGTAGAGAGCAAAGCCCCGAGCACCGGGGCCCTCTGCATTGTGTTTCAAATGGCTCCCAGCTTCATTACTAGCTCTAAGCAAGTTCTGTATACATCACCTGGTTTAATTCAGCAATATCATCAGTGTCAATGGGGATCCAGCGGCTGCCGGCTATTGGTCATCTGGACCTGACACAAACTCAATAAATACTCCATAACCCCTGACAGCCGGGAGCAGATTAGCCCGAAATGAACGATTGCCCAACCAACGCCTGCTGAACCAAATCACCCCCGTGACGGATGGGCCTGTGCTGAGCTCTGACCACAAGTGAGATCAGAGGAAGAATGATTTTATACTTGAAGAAAAGAATTAGAGGTGGTGGCTGGAGTGATTGGAAAACCTTCACGAGGCTTCTCACTCCTTCCTGCCTCCCCCTGCCATGCCCAAAGCCATCCATGCTGCGAGCTGACCGCACACTTCCAACAACAGCAGCGGCTTTTATTATTCTATGCATTATTTATGTTCCCATCAGCAGCTTTATTTCATGTCCTAGCCTATTATCGCTGTAAATTATTATTTTAAACTCTTTGGTGAGACTTTAACCACTGCTTAAAAATAAGCACTTATTTAAAGGTAACATTTTGCAAATGGCTTTGAGAGCGGCGGGTGCTCTGCTCCTGATTTCAGACTGATGGAGGCTCAGACCGCAGCTCTCAGAGCCAGCCTTGCTTCCCCTCCAGACAGTGACTTTTGGTTCCTGATCATGCTGCCCTACGAGCTAACCTAGAGGCTTGGCTCCATTTGAGCCCCATCCCCTCTCTCCAAGGCTCTCCTATTAGTGTGTGTGGAGGCTTTAGAGGAATCAAAGATTTAAGTTGGGCTTCAGACAAGGTCTTGAAAATGTAGAGGAGCTGAAGCTCCTGTACCTGCTGCAATCCCGAACTGCTGTTTGCCTTGGGCAAGTTCCCCTCAGGAAAGCCACAGGTAACATCTGTATGCCAAATAGATGGAGCTAAATCAGGACGGCCAGGCCGAGTTCAGCTTTGAGCACATGCCTTTTACTCTTCCAGTGCCTCACATTTCTCATAGGCTGGTCTCTGGTTAGGAGCTTTTTGATCTCATTCTCCAGAACAAGACTTTTTTGGCTTGATCGCTTTCCCCGTGTCACCTCAGCAGCCATTTGGCCCCAGCAGAACCAACCTGGTGGTTGTTGGACTTGGACTGACTCAGAGTGCCGCAGTGGTGGAGCAGGTACTTCTGCCTTGCCCCAGCCCTGCAGGTCACTTGTCTGGTGAGACACCAAGATCCATGCTCCCTCCAGGACTGGCCCTTGGTGTGTAATCCCCAGCCCTCACCCGAGATAGGACCTGTGTATGCTGTGGCAATGCAGATGGAAGGATAATAGCCCTGCTTGGTTTATCATGTTCATTTCTGTCTGCTCAGAATCTGTCATCGTTTTCACTACCCAGAATAGCTGTCACTCCAGTTTTGGCTCTAGGATCCTGTTTTGATTCCAGCCCTTATCGAGTTTATCTAGAATCCTTCTGCTCGTTTAAAAGCAAAAAAAAAAAAAGAGAAAAAACCAAAACCCACCCAAAAAATCTCTCATGAAAGTGCTTTCAGGGGTTTGTCTGAGTCGAATCCCAAAAGCCCTGCACGGGTTTGATGCACTCCAGCCCAATTGTGGCCCCGCTTTTGAAGAGCTGTCTAGATTAGGGGCCCGCCAAAGTCTTTCAGAGTAATGTGATTTGCTGGAGAGCCACAGGATAGCTTTGCAGCAACACTGATGCTCCCGCTGCCAGCTTAAATCAGATACCAGCCTGACCTCAGAAAGCAGTGTCTCTTCCTATAAATTTTGGCATCACATTGAGTTACATCATTCGTGCTGCATTATGTGCTGTTACAGACAAGAAGTCACACAAGTTAATGTGGCATCTGGCTGGAATTTAAAGGCAAATGCACAGGGCTCAGAAAATCCAAAGCCACCTTTGCCCTTGGACACTTGTGGCTGCTCTGCTGGCCTTGCCCACGGCCTGGGCAATTCTGCCCAAACAGTACCCTGGGATGTGTTTTCTTGCAGGTAGAAGTCCCCATATTTACTTCTGAAAGGCTTTTCCTCCCCTCTTCCCTTTCTGTTTTTGGCAGTGAAGACAAACAGTAATTGTTCATCTTCTGGGGCACAAGCTTGCTGACTCGAGCTCCATATGGGGATGGTACCAAGCTCAAGCAAGCACAGGCACACTTGGGGAAGAGGTGGGTGATGTGGGGATGTCCCACTCTTGTCATCCCCATGCCCTTTGTCTGGGCTGTGGATCCCTGGGTACCCTGTGCCAGCGCCTCAGCACCCTCACAGGGAAGAACTTGTGCCTAAGAGCTGATCTCCATCTCCCCTCTGGCAGGTTAAAGCTGTCCCCTTGTCCTCTCCCTACATGCCTACCACTATCCTCACATGGGAGGACATGTGGCGGGTCATCACTCCTCCATGGGGACACACGCTCTCACATGCTGGGCTGTCCTTGCCAGACCCAGATTAATCACTGCACTCCAGCTTGCCATTGAAGCGAAGAGATTTCCCAGCCTGCTCAAGACCCCCTTGGCTCCCCAAACATACTCATCACGAGTCACAGCTCCCTCAGTCCAGGCGCAGGATGAGCCCTCAGTGTAGGCAACAGACCATTCTCCTCCCCATTTGCTTTCCAGCCCACGACGTTACTGACTGGCAGCCCCTCAGTGAGAGCAATCACCGCTCACAAATGTGCACTTCTCTCATTCCTACTTAATTTGCTCCCAGCTGCTTTACAGCCCCCCTCACCAATTAACCGATTAGTAGCTAATTTAATTTGCTCTATCAGGACTGCAGCCCACCGAGTGCCATGGGGGATGGACACAGTAAGTGCTGGCTCCACTCGCCAACCGCCCGCTGCAGAGCCAGGCATGGAGCAAGTGGGTCACGTTCAAAGTGACACAACCCAAATTCCAACCGCCTGCCCTGAAAGGCCGGAGAAGCACTGCTTCGATCACAAAGAACCCCTGCACACCTGCATCCCACAGCCAGCGCTTCCAGCTGCCCTTGCCTTGTGTTGTGGGGAGATGCTGCAAGGACAGGCACAAATGCCCATTAAGCAGCAAAACCTGGTCCCGTGTCCTGGTTTCAGGCCCTGAACAGGGCTGGAGGATGGTTATTTTGGACTTATTTTCTTTGGAAGAGAGCTGGAAGTGGCCTCATCCGAGTTTTTAATTTAATCTTGCGCAGGATAAGATATTGCATATAGGTATGATGAAACTTTGAGTAATTTCCCGCCATTCATTTCCAATTTTTAGGCTATGTTAAATTATTGATTTCATTTTATACAACTTCTAGCTGCTGTCCATTTTAATATAGGAGGAAAGAAAGAAACATTTTGGCTGCTTCTTTCTGAGCACTACAGGGTAAGACAGGCAGAGACAGATACACAGATCCGTGTGCAATCAATCCACTGCAAGAATCTTCCAGAGAAGAAAACCTGTTTTCCTTTGTGGTTGGAATCTGATTGATGGTACCAAACCCCTCTGTTCTCCAGCAGTGAAGCCCCATTGTGTGAGCATCAGTAACCAGACAAGGCACCAGTGAGCAGCCAGAAGGTTCCAGCCTCCTCCACTCCATCTCCTGCCAGGAAACACCAACATCTTGGAGACACAGTGGGACAGGGAAGAGCTGATGGGCAGGAAGGAAACAGACCATAGGATTATGAAGCACCTGGTGAAAAGCTACAAATGGATGGCTATGTTGGCTGTCTATGGGGCTCTGCCTTGAGAGAGTTTTTCACTCTAATTGTAATTGATGTTTTCCTTCGTCCTTGTAAAATGGTTTCATGGTTTGGAAATGATTTAAAGGAGGAATAAATACGCAAAACTGGGGCAGGTTTGGGTCAGGCTGCAGCTCCTTCCTCTGCAGATGGGCTGCAAGGCACCGTGCTCAGGTGGATACCTCAAAGGAGCAAATACTTCTGTCTTGCTTGCCTGCCATCCCCGGCACGTTTCTGATCTAACACTAACCTGGCCAAAGCATAAAAGAATATGAAGTGTTGAGAGTGTTTTGTTAGATCAATTTTAGGCCAGTGCTGCCGGAAACTCATACAGGGGAGGGTGGGATTATGTCTGCTGGCTTTGAGAACAAAGCTGTCTTCGTTTTCTCTGCTATTGTGCAGTTAGTAGAGACTGCTAATGAATGAGTGTAACTGCTCATATCCACTGCGCTCCCAGGCATCACCTACATGTTTTAAATGATAGCTAAAGCATCCCACCCTCCTTGCTGATCCAAGGGAAGGATCCTGGAGGAAGACAGGAGAAGAACCTAACTACTCTCCTGGCGGAGGCCATAACCACGGTGACGCCAGGTTACAGGGGATAAGGGAAACCATATAAGGAACAGTTTACCCATGCAGAGCATGCTGCCCCTGCCTGGAAATGCGCTTGGGATACAGCACCTTTGAGTGCAATGACTTCCCCAAACCCCACAGATATTCCCAAGACGTTGCTGCTGTTGTTATTGTTGTCGTTATTATTATTATTCCTTTAAAAAGTTCCTTCTGAAGGCTGCTGTGCTGGTGACATTCCCTTCAAACCGCAATAACTAACCTGTCACAGCCTACAAACGCTGACAATACAGCACCGTGTGGGGCTGACTTAATAAACCTCATTTACATTCATTCTGATTCGCTCAGGCATTGAAAAACATTTCACAGGGAAAAAGAAATAAGTAGGAACCTCTCCAAGCTGACATGATGTTTGTTGATATGATACGAATGGACTTAATAGCATCATGTATGAGAACATGCATTCCTTACAGTATTTGCAAATGGGCTTCTTTTTATTTACTTGCAGGTTTTTTTCCCCCTTCTCTTCTGGGCTGGAGCACAGCCATGACCACGTCTCTGTGCCATCAACACACCCCAGTGCTCCTGTCCTCCCTCTGCTGACACAGCCCATGGGGGAGTCACAGTACAGCACATGGCGTGATTTGTGCGGGGGTTTTAATTGTGGTGCTCCATAACCTGAGGCTCTACTCCCCAGTTTCCCTTCTTAGAGCTGCCTGTTGGCTGGTCTCCTACACTAGGCCAGCCCAACACTTCCAGAGGTGAAGGCCCGTCTGGGTCCTGGTTTTGGGAGGCAAGAGCTCACCTGCATTGCGCTGAGCAGCAGAGCCCATAGGCCTGGCCAACAGCCACCCCTCCATGTCACAGTGTCCTCATCACAGGCTGCCTTGCATGAGACTCTCAGCAACTCTGAGCCACAGGTTTGGAATCTCCCCAAAATGCTTTGTATATCCCCCTCCTGAAGTTCCCTGTATGCTTTGCATCCCTTTCCTCCCAACCTGCATCACACCACTCAGCAGCACACACCAGACCAAGCTGCAAATGCGTTACTGGGAGTTGCACTACAGCCTGCACAATGTTGGAGGAATCACCATCAGGCTAAGAAGTTATCTTACCTTGAAGAGTGATAAACACGCGAGGCACAGTGCTTTTGTTATTTCTGCTGAGCTTTTCCCTGCTGACATTGGTTTAAAGTAAGTTCCTCTTGATTTACGTCTGTCTAAGATCAGAATGAAACAGGACGAGTTTCAGCAGAACAGGATTCTGCAGATGAACACATGGGGCTCATTTACTTCCTCTTATCTGATTTGCATCACAGGGAGAGACATTTTAATTTCAAGCACTGGTCCTGAGCAATTGAGAACAGGGAAAAAGGAAAACCCCAAACCCTGGAAGAGTATCATAATGAAGCAAGACGGAGAGGTATGTGGGGTTGGGAAGCTATCCAGAAAGGGGAAGACTACCACAGATGAGAAATAATACCAAGTGGCAAGGTTTAGAGAAGAAGATTTTTTGCAGTGCATGCAATCCAGTGGAACTTGAGGAAAGCTCAGCCCATGGAGCATGGAGCAGCCTCGTACCCAGCCAAGCCTTCTCTGCTCCTGCCCGCCCCAGCACCAGCCTGCGGTTGGGTTGTGGCTGTTTCAGCCTCTCAGATGTTTGCAGTCAAACACTCAGATATGTTGTTCCCTCTTCTCCCCCTCTCCCCTTGCTCCTGCAACCACCACCTTGTCCAGACTTGGGCAAACTGACAAAGCAACGGGATAGGGAAAATTGAGTTGTATCATTTCCCCTTGGGGAGTCTCACTTTCCTGCCTGTATTTGAAAACGCTCATTTCCTACATCTCCTGATGAGAGTTCCTATTGACCAGTGACCCCTAAATGCCTATGCCAATCAATAGTCCCCAGTATCTTATTGACAGGTCTATTGACAGCTCTCCCAATGCAGGAGAGCCCAGGCAGCAGCCAGCCTAGAGGTGGCAAGGGCTGCTTCAGGAATAGGGGACAACTGGGCCAGTATTGACACCGTAAGGAGACAGTTCACTGCACACGCAAGGAAGATGCCATCTGTTAAGGCAGCCAATAGATTTCCCTATTGTTTAACAGCAGCTGCCTTATGGAGGAAGGGAGTTCCCTTTGCATGGTGGCAGTGCTACCCCACAATACACACAGAGCTGCTCCCCAGGCCCTGGGCTCAGTGCTTTGATCAACAGCAGCTCCACGGCCCAGATGAGTGGAGATGGGTGATCCCTTTCCACTCTGTCCATGGGTGTCTGCAATATGCTCCTGAAAGCAGCCATTACCAACCCACCAAGAACTCTTTCCTTCCGGCCCTGGCTCATCGTGCTCTAGCCAAGCCCCTCTCCTCCACTCCCAAGTGCCTGCAAGCCCTTGGTTACTCATGCAGTAAGAGGAGAGATGCTGTCCACAAAGCAGGAGGAAACCTGGAGAGCCCACATCCACACTATCTCCCACAGACAACCCCTAAAAGCATCATTCTCCCAGGCTCCTTCTCCACCAGCAGAGACTCACCAGCAGCCTTGGGGGGGCTTGGGGACCCCAAGCTTCCCCTCGCTCTGCTCTTGCACTCCTCAGAGCAGCCCCAGAAGCAGGAGCTCCATGTGGATGGGCACACAGTGTGTTCACAGGAAATCCTCCGGCACAGGCCTTCAGAGCCCACCGCTCATCCAGGCGAGGGGAAAAAATGAGAGAATATTGAACTTCTAATGCACTGTAATTACCAAATGATCCTATCTCAGAAGCAATGGCACCCCATGGGATTTATTGCTGTATTAACAGTGGTTTGCCATTGCATTACTTAATGAATAATGTCTAAGCTAATAGCACACAAAAAAAAATACAGAAAAAAAAAAAGAGAGAACACAACTCCAGTGTCATTATTATTTCTTCTAATGCAGCCACTTCTTACATAAATACCCATCTCTCTTTATTGGGTTGGTGTTTAAAAAACGTTTCCTATTAAACTGCCGTTGGTGCAAGGCATATATTATGGTTGTTACTGGTACTTTGGCCACACAAAGATGCTTTCCCACTCCCCAATGCTCTCGCACAGCCAAGCGACCACTGGGTTCCCACTCCTAGTGCCACCCTCGGCTTGGCTACCTGCATTCCCAAAGAGCTTCAAAGATCTCAGCTGTGCAAACAGCCAAGCCTCTGTTTATTTTGGTAGCCTCACAAAATATTTATGGAGAGTTATTCGAGCAGAAAGGCTGAATGGAGATCATTGCAATGTGTCAAATTAAAGAGTGCTTAATGCTGCCTAATCTCCTGGTAATTACTGTTGTGGCAGCGGATGGCATTAGAGCTGGGTAAGAAAGCTAATGACAGAGAGGAGCCTGGCTGGGTGTCAGGGTGGGGAGGGAAGCGGGCTTCTGCCATCAGCCAGAGCCAACAAGTGGGGTCTTCTCTCTCTCTATCTGCTACAGGACACCCTCGGCACATCAGCAGCATCCTCACTCATGAGTACAATTAGTTACTTGTACAGTAGCAATACACCGAGCCCCAAACGCAGGTCCAAGTGCCAGGCGCTGTTTGTGCCTTCAGAGGGAGGCAGCCCATGCCCCATGGAGCTCAGCATCAATTAAATCAAAGCAGACAAGGAAGCTTTATTATCTCCGTTGTAGAGCAAGAGAATTCAAGTACCCAGAGACTAAGAAACCCAGAAAATACTAATAAATGCTCCTTAGAACTGCTGATGCTTATCTGAACTTTGCAGAGTTTGTGGCACACTAATTACGGGGACTGCGTCTGATTAGCTCTGCACTCACTTGAGGATGATGGTGCCTATCTGGGCATCCCACACATGGATCACTGCTGTGGTTTGAGTGTCAAAACCAATCCCATCTGTGAGGCAAGTGGGACTTCAGCCCCCACAGCATGTCTAGTTTGTGCCATTGATTAGGTCAGAAGTCAGTGGAACAGAAGAAGGGTGACAACCGGCTTGATGGGTTTCAGAGGTGCGGCTGGACTGGTCTGTTTAGAGGTATGTATTTAGAAGTACCAAGTAGTTACTGGACACATTTCCAAGTGCACACTAATTTTGCTCCTTAATGACCCTTCCTCTCTCTGCTTAATCATAATGCTGATTTTGCAACAGCAAACCCATTGCCCTGGCAACAAGCTGTGATGTCAGAAATGGTGGCTCTGACATCTTCAGGGGAATAAGCAGGAGCAGCTGATGAATGCTGGAGCAAGAAAGATTCATATATTGATGCCAAATACCTACTACCAGCATTGGAAAAAGAGCTCTCTGAGCTCTCCCAGATGCACAGCCCGAGACAGGGCACAGTTTCTGGGCAGAATAATGTGATTCAGCATCTTCCGCACCATCAGTAGCTCTACAGTAGCGCAAGGACCATGACAAGTCAACTCCTTTGTACTTGTGCAGATGCCTTCTCTGCTACCACTGACTGCATGTTGTGTAACCATGGATCACGCCAGGAACTCACCAAGAGCCTCAGGACTCTCTATCTCCCACCAGCTACACGCCAGGACTGGGGAGAAGCCACGCAGTCCAGTGTGGAAGGCAGCAGGGATGGAGGGATACAGGAAAGGGCTCAGCAAGGGGAGGGAGGGATGAACCGGTCTGTTCCAGTTAGGGAGCTCAGCAAGCGAGAGGTTCATCATTAACTGTCAAACAGGGGTTTTAATCAGCCCTGCTCCTCGGCGGAAGATAGATTTAATATCAAGGCACATTTTCAGAGCCATTAGTTTAATTATGACAGGTGTCTGCAAACTGGATGGCTCCGCTTTCAAGCTATGAATGACAGCGTTTAATTCTCTGGGCCCACAGGGGCCACTGGGGTACTTTACAAAAATGAGCTTCCATTAAAGCATAAGTGTTTCTTTCTTCCTCCCTTTCTTTTTTTTTTTAAATACATATATAAATATATATTTCTGTCCTTTTGTTCTCTCTCCTCTGCTGAGAAAATGAGAGAGAGCAGAAATTGCCCTTTAGTGGAAGGCAAAATAATTTTCCTTGCCCATTAGGATTTATATCACAGGTTAGGAAGGCTGTGCCCTGTGTCCTCTGACCAGGCAGAAACACAGCAATTTGCTGCTTAACCTTTGCATTATCCATCTGTCTTCAGTGTTTTCCCAATAAATAGATAAATAAACAATAATAAGAAGTCATGGAAGCTCTGGGCTCTTACAGGATGCTGCTTACCCCAACCAGAGACAGAAGCCAGGTCTGAGCCCCTCCAGGTCTGGTGGTGGAAGCTTCAGCATCCTGCTTGTGCTGAGATGGGTGCTGCCCATCTCCCACCTCTGCCACGAGCACCGTGTCAGATGAGGAAGGTACACACACACTTCCCAGATCAGAGCCCCTCATTTGCATCTGTTTTAGGTACCAAAAAGCCTTCCCATCGCCCCTGTTCCCTAAAATAGTGGAGCTTTTACATGGCTACACTTGGAGCAGGGAAGGGACTTGTGCAACTTCTGGGAAGTTTGGGTTCACTTTGGTAATGGATATGTAGGGGGTCAGCAGAGCTACAGCCTCAAAGATCATTAAGTGTTTAGGAAGTAACAGATGAGGAGAAGACAGACAAGGTATGAGTGAGCTGCCAGAAAGGGTAGCAGCGTGAGCCTGTCCATTATAGACACCAAGCACTCAGTACAAAAGGACCCTGTCAGGGCTAAAGGTTCAGAGGGAGCTTGTAAAACCTCCCAACCCCCCCAAAGCCAACACGACAATTTACTTTCAGTTCTGTTACCCAGAGAACCAGTTGCTTTAGCCCATTCTTCACACAGGAGCAGCAGCAAAGGTTTCCTCTGCCCTCCCTGTGGTCATCAGATGGCCTTTGCTGCGGCCCCTCACACTGGAGCTGCTCCAGAGCAACAGCATTAGACTTCCAGAGGATCCAGGACTTTCAGCATGTCCCGGCCAGCCAGCAGCACTCACTCTCTCAGACATACCCTCCAGGATGAGCTCATTTTCAGGCCTGGGTTATTTCGTAACCCAAGCTCCTATTATTTAGCACTCAGCTTTGGAAGTGTTAGAATCAGGACTGCAGGGTGGCTGCATTCAAGTGAGGCAGAGAAGTAACTCACCCAGTCACACCTCCTGGGCTCCAGGATGATGGCCTCCTGATGGGGAGAACAGGAGCTGGACTGAGCCTTGTCCATTACCCAGGGAATGGGAGAGCCTGGAGCAGTGTGTGGCCCTGCATGTGCTGCTATCCTGGCTGTATGGTGACCTCTGCTGCAGAGCAAAGCAGCTGCCAGCTACACACACCAGAATTAGAGCCGACATGAATCTCTGGAGGAAGGGAGCAGCTCCCACTCTGGACATCACCTCAACCTCCCGCAACAGTCAACACTCTAAGCTGCTGCTGTGCCTGCCTGTAACCTCCACCACCTGTTCTTGGGTCCTGCAAGAGCAGACCCATCATATGTTTGACAGGACAAGGAGGAATGGCTTTAACTTGCCAGAGGGGAGGTTGAGATGAGCCCTTAGGCAAAAGCTCTTCCATGTGAGGGTGCTGGGACACTGAAATGGGCTGAACGGAGAGGCTGTGGCTGCCCCATCCCTGGCAGTGCTCAAGGCCAGGCTGGACACAGGGGGTTGGAGCAAGCTGCTCCAGTGGAAGGTACCCCTGCCTGTGGCAGGGGGTTGGAAAAGCTTTAAAGTCCCTTCCAACCCAAACCAGCCTGGGATTCTGTGTCAGCATCCCAATTCCTGCTGGGAACCCCAGAGAACAGAAAAGGAAGTTAAAGGGTACGGTGCTCAGACTGCCTGGGCCGTGTTGCAGGTTCTCAGCAAGAGAAATACTTCTCCACGCCTCCTAATACAAAACTCTCCCAGACCAGGTTACCTCAGAGTTCTGCCCCAGCATCCCAGCCTTGCCCTGCTGCTCTGCCACCCGTTAGCATCACCCACCTTCGCTGTGCAGCTCTGCAGTCGAGATAGCTTGAAACTTTCCCAGGCAATGCTCCTGTGTAGGAAAATGCCAGGCTGGCACATTGCAGCGCTCCTGGGGCCCGGCTGGTTTCACGCAAGTGCTGACACAGCGGCAGCCAGGGCCTGAGCAGAGCCTGCCAGTTCTCCAGCCTGGCTTGGCTGCCCAGGAGCCCCGGCTGCCTGGCTCCGAGGTCTCTTGGCAAGAGGACAGCCCTAGACCAGGGTCTGTCAGTACACGGAGCCCCCGAGGCCCTGATTCCAGCCCCTGTGCAGTCTGGAGTCTTTCAGAGTGTTTCTAAAGGTCAAAAGGAAATTATCAGTTCTACTTTTCCCCAAGTCTGATTTCGAAACGTTTCAGTCTCCAGCCAACCCTAAATGCTGTTATTTCTTACTCCTAATCCACGGGGTCCCTTGTTATCTCCACATGTCCATGACCAGAAAGGTCATGTGTTTAGGAGCTGATGAATGGTAGTTAAGACATGCCAAATTCATTCCATTCGTGAGACAAACCACACCAGTCTCAAAGGGCACCAGGGAAATCACTTCTCATCCAGCCCTTCCAGCCCCTGCTCTAAGCACAAGAGACAACAGCTTAGGTCTCCCCTGGTATAAACCAGCAGAGCTGCAGGTAGAGATGACTGCACTGTGCTGATTTATGCCAGCTCAGTGTTAAGCAGAGCCTCCCAGGGACCTGCCTTGAACACTGGCAGAATGTTAAAGTCGTTTGGGACTTCTTTTTCTTACATCCATTTATACAATGAACTTGTTTAAATGATGTTGCCAAACTCACACATGCAAAACCAGTCTAGATAGACCCTGACATTCAATACTTAAAGAGGCTTATAGACTTGTAAAGAGGGTTTAAAAAAGCATCTAGGTGATGGAGACACCAGCATGAACTGTTTTCAAATGGAAATCAGATGCATAATGCATTCTGGAGATTCTATACAGCCCTCCAGCATCCAGTCACCTCTTACATCTATAGCTGCTCTGTAAACATGGAGCGTGGGTGCTCAACTACAGAAAGCCACTGGGATTTCATGGGAAAGAGACCCTGTCAAGATCCACGACCAAAGCTAGCAGCAGAGTCGATTCCGTTTCTCCATGACTTTCCAATTTCTTACAAATGAGCACTGTGCTCAAGAACACAATCCTCCCCTCCCTTTTCCTCCTGTTTGGAAGTGCCCCTGCCTTTGTTCCTCCCCAGAAGAGGTCTGGCAGGTTCTAGCACAGGAGGAACCTGGGAGAAAGAGCACAAATTACTTCAGTCCAAACACATAAAACTGCACATATTCCAAACAAAGAGCATGGGAACTTGGCAGGAGGAGAGGGTGTCTAAGTTACCAAAGCAGCCATAACTCAGGAGCTGACAAATGATGTGGGTTTGAAATGAGTATTTATGCTGGTATTTAAGAATACAAATCCAGAGCGTGGAAACTACATCACATTGTCTTTAGTGCCTCCAAGTCACTGAGGGCTGCAAGGACCAAGCACTGCTGTGGTTTATATAATGCAAAGCCTCTCTTGCAATGTTTTACTGCAGAAAAAAAAACCCATGATCAGCAGGGAAAGGGATTCCCCTGCTAGTTTCTAGGCTAGCATTGTTTCGGATGCTTTGGAGCTCGGAGAGGCATTGAATAGCGCAGGGGAACAGTCCTACCAGCTCCCAATCAATCTTCCTATCTCCTGTTGAAAGATGAGTCTCCAAAACAGCTCTGCTTCAGGGCAGATCTGACTCAAGTTAGCAACACCAACTATTTTCTCACCATGTGGCAGCATCTCACCAGCAAATGCAGCTGTGCAGAACCACAAACAGCACATGGGCTGGCACAGGATGGAGGAGGGGATGGTCTGTTATGCAAGCTCCTACTGCATCCCACTGAGGAAGAGAGTAACAACACTGAGCTTCAACTGCAAAGCCTAAAAACTGATGATCAACAGCTCAGCAGAAGAGATTTCTGGGCTCCTTTTTCCTCTTCTCATAGCAGTGAGGCTGAGCTGGGGAGTTTGGGTCTAGATTCAGACCAGTTTTAGTGTTTGTTGGTCCTTAATGGGTCTCAAACACACAGGGAGCAGCAGTTCAGTTAGACTGCCCCAGGGTGCTGGCTGCTCTCCCTACTGAGATCATCCTTCATCTTTTAATGCACAGGATGCATCAGTGACCTTCAGGAAAGTTTGGATCCTTGAGGTATTCTGGCCTGATTTTGTAGAACTAAGAAGCAGGGGCTTAAAGTTTAAGGTCAAATCATCATATCAGGCGTTCACTGTAGCCTCTGCTACCCCACAAAGTCTGCTGAGTGTTCTGCCCTAGACCCAGGCAGAGGTGAGATTTCAGGTCACCCTGGGATCAGGCAAAGGTAAACCAACAGCCCACGTTCATGCCTTGAAGGGCTGCTGCCTTGGGTTTCCCCCATGTTCAGTAGGCTGTATTTTATTTGAAATGCAACCCAAAATTGGAGTGGCGCATTCCTGGTTTTCCAGTGAATGCTGATAGAATGACTAATTGCTACAGCAGTTCACCTCTTAGGCTAATAAAGCCAGCCCAAGCGAATGTAGAAAGGGATCTATTGTTTTCAATGTGTAATAATGGGGAAAAGAGCTTTTTATGACTCTCCCTGACCTTTAGAAGGAAGCTCAGAAAGCGGCTGGACAAAGCAAACAGGATTCCTTGGAAGAAGCTGTCAGCAGTGGGTGCCTTTCCTATAGGATAGATGTTTTAAAACTCAGGTGAAGATCCCCGTGTCCACTGCAGGTGACCCAGCCCAGTGCACCAGCCCTTTCAAAGGGGTGTTTATTGGTTGCTGTCGGGGTAGCTTTAGTTCAGCTACAAATTAAATATACAGTGAACAACCCCAACTCAATGGGATTTGACTTTGTTTTGGAGAAGAATCAACTGGTTCCAGTTTCCCATCCTCAAGACTTCCAGTACTGCCAGTAGGAAACAGCCCAAGAGACCCACCCCACTCATGAGTATTGATCCACAGGTGGGTTAATTTGACAGTATCAAATAGGGTCAGAACTGACATCTAAAGTGCTTACCAATGGCCAGATGTTTACAACTGCTTAGCACCCAATAACCCCAGCAGTTCACATCACATCTGAACAGCAACCAGGCTGCAGCCAGTGCTGAGTTACAAGCAATCCCTGACCTGGCTCTGCAAGGAATACCTATGAATACCCACGGAATACCCCATTTGCTATGGGGATGAACTTGACCCTCAGCAAGGAGCTCATCCTGCCTGACAGCCAGCTGGTACTTACCACAAGTAACCAAAAGTAAATAAACCATAGCAACACATGGTTGTCACATTGCAAAGTGGTATTAACCGCTCAGGGTAGAAACCACTACATGACCTGAGAGAACAAGTCAATGTGGTGTTTCACGTCCTTCACCTTGAATGCCATGAGCAAGCGAGGAACAGTAGGCAGACTATCCAGCCTTCAGATGCATTACCAGAAGAGAAGGCCAGCATTAATACCCATGCATTTTCATCACACAGAAATACCATGTCACAGCTCCAGGACTGGGAGATGCTCTGAGCATGACTACTTTTCAGCTGGGGAAGCTGGTTAAGCACACAAAAGGCCTATATTTAACCATCCAGCTTTTCTAAGGCAGCAGCCATTCTTCCCTTCCCCTTCTCGGTAGAGGAAGCACACAACAACACAACATAAATTATCAGCTGAGCCATGAAAAAGCATCTTTCCAAGATGACACGAAGGATTGCAGCAAACACCAGGAAATGAAACTGCTGGAGGAATACAACAGCATTAGATCAAGAGATGAGGAACTGCTATTGACGAGATATAGATGGTCAGACAGAGTGGTGCTACTTGCCACCAGAAGCCCCATTTATCACTCTGGGAAGTACTTCAGCAGAGGGGTTTGTACTGGCATTGTTTGAGGCTCCTCTGTCCTGGATGCATGGCAACCTAGGAGATGCTCATCACCCAGCTCAGGTAGGGAAGATGCTTCTTAGGTACATGCTACTTGTGGGGGGAGAGGTTTTCTCTCTGCAGAACCATGCAAGGAAGCCACAGGGGCCTGAGGAGGATCCTTTCTCCCTGCTTTGGCTGCGGGGAGAGCACCAGACACACGTAAGGGTCTCTGTGGCCAGACACTGGGCCACAGCCACCATCAATGCACTGAGGTCAAAACACACTGAGGAACGTCACAGAGAAGAAAGCAGCAGAACAGAGCTTGAAAACTCCCTCAAGGCTTCAAGCAAACACAGCCCCCATCTCTACTGCTGTAGTACCTTCTTATTTTAGTCCAAACAAATGATTTTAAGAAAGCTGATTCAGGGCTTCAGTGCTTGGGGTTGCCAACACTGCACACACAAACACTTTGCAGAGGTTCTGATCACCTGCAATTCACACCAAATTGTGGGGAGCCAGCACTCAGACCAGCAAACCTGTAATTTCATTTGCAGTTGGTGGTTTAGTTCCTGCCTTCTGTTCTGACCTTGATATTTCTGTGCTCTCAGACATACAGCAAATGGAAAATCCCCACCAGTTTGCTCCCATCAAAGCTGTTTCATCTCAGACGAGGTGGTGAATTTTTATGCCTGGTGGCAAATCCACAACCCATAATCCCCAGTCAAAAGCATTACCTGTGGCAAACAGACTTCTGCAGCAGCACAGGGACATGTTCCCTTGGAGAAACTGGCACGAATGTTCGTAAGGTCAAGTTCTGACTCCGGGAGGGACAACACCAGGTTTCAGAGGCTGGCAAGCAGTCATCTTGCTGCTATTCAGAGCAGTGGGAGCTTGTTCATTTGTCTTTCACTGTAGCTAAGAAAATAACAAAAGGGGAAAAAAAAGACCCATCAACACAAGTACAAAGATCAGCTCTCCAGAAAGCAAGCTACAATATATAGGTTACAGTTTCCTGCTAACACAAACCCCCTCACAGTATGATTTCATAGGCCATGCTAATTATTTTTAGGGCAAGCATGATCAAACCCAGGTGATTTGCCTTTAGCAATTTCTTCTTATCTTCACACAGCTCCAGATCATTTCCCCACATGGCAAGCAATTCCAGCAGCCCCACGCTCTGAACAGACAGCTTTTGTCCAAGCCCGCAAGAGTACACAGAGGTTAATGTGCTTCTGCACTACAAAACTCAGGGCATTGTCTCGTGCATTGTAAGACGTGCTCGTGACATGCTGAATTCAGCTGATTTACAAGAGCAGCAAAACAGAAGGTTTTCCCCCTGGGAGCCTTCTCCTAACTATTTCCTCATCAGGATGTTGGCGTGCAGGAGTCTGATTCGCCAGGAGACTCCATGACCCCCCTGGGCAGCCTGTTCCTGTGCGCTGCCACCCTCAATGCAAAGCTCTTCCTCAGGAGGAAGAACCTCTTATGGTTTCGGGTAAGGCCATTGCTCCTTGTCCTGTCTCTGGGCACCACTGAAGAGAGTCTGGCACCGTCCTCCTGGCACCCACCTTTGAGATATGCACATGCATTAATTACATCCTCTCTCAGTCTGCTCTATACAGGCCCAGCTCCCACAATCTCTCCTCCTAAAGATAGATGCTCAGACCTCGGAGCATCCATTCTCCCTCTTTTGCTCCGCCTTTGCTCCGCAGCTTCTAGCGCACGTCCCAGGGCTTGCCTTAGGTCCCAGTCATGGAGAGTGAACTGTAAGCAGGATGTTGTGTGAAGGGGGAAACATGGGAAAAGGAGAAACTCATTTCTTCTGTAGCGCAGGGCACTTTTGTGGCTGCTTTTATTAAATTGTGTGTCTCTCTGCAGGGTATTAAATGTAACATACGTTTAAGCTAACTCTGGGGTGCCTAAGGAGTAGAGACAGAGATCTTTCCTCGGCATTTATTTCTATCAAAATATATATTTGTATTGATGAAGTATTGGCTGTCAGGCTACCAACACAAAATCACTCTTCATGCAATAGAACTCACAGCCTGGACAGCTCTGCTAACAATAACCTTACCCTAGCATTTAATTCCCATTTCCAGGCTGAGAAAACCAACTCAGCTTGAGAGAGGAAGGGAAAAGAGCCACCAGCACCACAGGATCCTGCAGCACAGGGATAGCACTCGGGCCCACCATGTCCCTGAACAAGCCATTTCCAGGAGAAGCCTGTTGTATGGCATAGGAAAATAATGACAAAAGATGTTCAGGAGGGTTGGCAGCACAGAAATTTCTGGCTCTGTCGTCTCCCTGTTTCTGCGAGCAGCAAAAGATCCATAATTCTCACACTTAATGTAATTCCAAGGCCTCTAAAGTGATTTACAGTCAGTTTACTCAATACTTTCAGCTTTATTTAATGTAACAGTTATGGCACATAAAAAGTTTATTGAAAATCCTTTGGGAGTATGATTGAGTAAGAAACAGTCATTGCTAATACCATTACAAGAGCTGAAGAGAAGGATCCCAGCACGTTCCTTCAGTGACCTTTCTGGCTCTGTGATCCAGGGTTACACCAGGAAATCCTCCCCTGCTCTCCATGGGGAATAGTGCCACATTGCCTCCTTCCCTCGTCGGGAGCAAACAGCCTGGGAGGTGCTTATCTGCCACGGTGAGCCCTGGGTCTGTTCTGCCAGCGGGATGGGAAGGAAAGGAAGTCCTGGGAAGCCAAGGGGGAGGAATTCCCCTCCTGCCAAACTCATTTATGCAGCTATTTATTTTCCTATTTGCCATTTGCAAGCAGGGCCGAACTCTGCTGAGTTGCTCTGGGTGGGGTTGGGATGAAACCAGGGCTGCAGTGGAGCGAACTGCATGGATCCTTCCCAGCTCGGCTCCCTGCGGAGCTGCTGACTCTTCCAGCATCACCAGTCTGTTATGCTTCTCCCCAAATGAGGAATTGCAAAAGATGTTCATTTGCCTTAGCAATTAACAAACATTACTTTTACTATCATTATAGCAATAGCTGTAATTTAATAATTGCCAACAGTCTTGGTGATAACATCCACAGGGTAAGCATATCTCAACATCAGCTTGTGTTGGATATCCTCGCAGTGCTGGCAGCCCACCAAGGTTGCCTGAGACAGCAGAAGATTCGCATTTATCTTGAAGGGGCAGAAGATGAGCAAGATAATTATTACTGCACCTAGAAGCTCTGATCACAGACCAAACCCAGGCTGGCCATGTGGCACTAATGCAAAATGCCACAATCCCTCCTGAGGATGCTGGAGTGAGTGCTCAGATTCCTCGTCCTGGTGCATGGCTCAGTGCAGGCTTCAAAGGAAGCCCTGGTTAGTGCCTACCTCCATGGGCAGAGTCTGATGTTTGGGGAGGGAAGGGCAGAACGTGCAACCTTTCCTTAAAGCTGGGATACTTCCAGGATCTCTTTTCTCAAACCTGTTTTCACACACAGTCATGGCCTGTTTGCCACCCATGTTTTCCAGGAATCCCGAGGTGAACGGTGTGTCACGGGAAGGTGGGAAGAGCCAGCAACCCCGGTGTGAAATAAAAGCACACTGAATAAACTGGAATAAAGAGAGAGTAGAAGAAAAACATGTTCCACATGTGCGTGTTCCATAAACAGAAAAAGGTTACAGTTTTTAGATAAGGCAACTGTGATGGATTGTTTCTCTGTGTTTGTCAATCAAGTATTAAGACTTGCAGAATTAAAATCAGTGCAGTGCAGAGATGGATTCCAAGCTCTCCAAAACATCAGGTTTGGCATTTAGATAGCTCTCAAGCTATCATCTCTAGACAGACAAACAGATAGATGGATGGATGATTTGGAGAAAAAGATGGAGACATTCTTTCAAGACTTCTTTTTTTTTGTTGTTTTCCAAGAGATGATTTGCTTGTGCCAAGAATTCAGCCTGGGGAAAAGTCCAAGTGTAGCATTTCCTCCAGCTTAAACTGGGGCTTGGCCCAAACCAAACCTTGGCTCCAAAGACCTGCTCTCAGCAGGGCCATGCAGAAGGCGTTTTGGTGCCTGTGTTAGCCCACCCTGCGTTAGCAGAGCAGAGATGCGCATCAGTAGAGGAATGGACACCTGCCTCTGCCCCCAGAAACCCCATGTACAGGTGCCCAAATGTTAATGCTGAACAGATGGGGGGAGAAAAGCAGCATTTCATGCTGGGACTGGCAGAGCAGACTCCAACAAGTCCACTATTGTTAGACAGAAATTCCTAGAAACAGATGCAGCAAATTCAGGGCTTCAGAGCCAGTTCTGGAGTTTGGGGTCTGCTGGGAGAAGCCTGTGTAGCTTATGGATTAATGTGCTATTATTACATTACTCTTTAAGCTTCAAAGGTCTGCCAGGAAACCTAAGCCTACTATCTATTGAATGACATTTTAAGAACAAATAATACATTAATATATTTAATTTGAGAATAAACACATACATTATAGGAAGGGATTTTGTCTATGCTGATAAGTCAGTGCCTGACCTTTCCGCTGCAATCCCCGGGTGCTGAGCCATACAGAACCTCTTCCAGGAACCTTTGCTATCAGCTGCAAAGTGGGAGCCTTTCCGCTGGTCCTGCCGGCTCCGGACTGCGGCTGCCACGATGGTTGGAAATGGGAGCTTAGCCCTAATTATCCCTTCGACACTAATCTACAGCTACACTACATCTTGTTGCCTCAAATTAGTTAATCAATTAAGTGTCAAACCACAAAATGTTAGTGATTGTGGCCTGAATTTATTGCCTTGGCACATGTTTCCACCTGCTGCCTCGCTCCTTCACTCTGGTTCTGCTGCTGGGAAACTTTGGGGTTAGTGCTTCCCCCATCTCATTAGGAAAGGGTGAATGAGACCAGGCCCAGAAAGAAAGGGGTTGGGAATGCAAAGTCCTGCACCCAGGGAGGAGCAACCCCACGCACTGGGATATGCTGGAGGCCAACTGGCTGGAAAGCAGCTTTGAGGAAAGGACTTGGGGTCCTGGTACGCAGCAATGAGCCAGCAACATGCCCTTGTCACAGAGGTGGCTGGTGGCATCCTGGGCTGCACCAGGCAAAGCCCTGCCAGCAGGTCAAGGGGGGTGATACTTCTCTCTGCTCAGCACTGGTGGGGCCATATCAGGAGTGCTGTGTCCAGTTCTGGGCTCGCCAGTATAAGAGAGATGTGGGCATACTGGAAAGAGTCCAACAAAGGACCATGAAGATGACTGAGGAACTGGAGCATCTCACGGATGGGGAAAGGCTGGGACTCTTTAGCCTGGAGAAGAGAAGGCTCAGGGGAGAGCTTATTAATGTGTATAAATACCTGAAGGGAGGCTGCAAAGAAGATGGAGCCAGGCTCTTTTCAGAGGCTTTGAGGTCCAGGGCAAGAGGTAATGGGCACTAAACACAGGAGGCACCATCTGAACATCAGGAAACCCTTCTTTCAGTGGAAGCATGACTGAGCACTGGCACAGGTTGCCCACTGAGGCTGGAGTCTCCCTCCTTGGTGAAGCCGATGGGACAGGGCCCGTGCATTGGATGAGGTGACCTCCAGAGATCCCTTCCAACCTCACCCACTCGGTGGTGCCTGAGCCTGAACCCTGAGTCCTTACGTGCTCGATGCGGGTTGTTACGATTACAGTGAGTCAGAAAGTCCCGTGCCTTGCATGGGATAACTTGGGAGGCTTTAGATGCTGATCGCTTTTGCTGGGATTCTTTTCAGCTTCCGAGGTGGTTGTTTTTGAAGCATTTCAAGGAAAAGATAAAGCTGATAACTGAAACATGCAGCTTTTTTTTTCTTTCTTTCCCAAAAGTCGTGAAAATATTCAGCTTTGGAAAACATTTCTGGTCAAAAAATAAAATAGTCTGTTTTCTTGGAAGCAGCTTCAAAATGACACGTCAGCCTTTTCAGTGCCTATTTGAAAGAGAAAACTTTAAAAAGAGGGGTGTTTTTTCTTGAGGTTTGTTTGTTGTCACTGCAAAACAACCAAAAAGACTTTTCAATACGAATGGCAGCTCTGGGGGAAGAGGTATTTTTCATTCAAATGATGTTTGGAAGAGGAATATTCACCCAGGGCTGATGTCTGCAAGAGCTGCATGGCCATGGTCATCTTCTCCCTATTTACAACCCCTGGGGCCAATGCGGAAAGAGAAAGAGATGAGTATCTGATTCTGGGGGTGCCCAAGTGAGGTGAGGGATGCTGAGCCACACTGGGAGCAAATGGAAGCGTCCTCGTCGGCATTGTCATTGTCCTGCTTCTGCTGCTCAGTTAAAAATGTAAATCCAAAGGGTAGACTTTGGGCAAAGCAGCACAGGATGACGGGGGGGGGGGGGGAACTGCAAAAAGGAGGTTTATTGATTCCCAGTGGAGATTGATGGCACAATAAGAGCAGGAGGCGAAGAGTGATTTTGCTTTTGAAAACGTTGATGAATAAGCACTCGGGGGCAACAAATAGCTGGACTCAGGGAATGATGGACGGCAGCAGGAGAACAAGATGCATTTTTATAAATGGGTGAAAGGAGAGGAGGACTTATTAAAAAAAACGAATGACCACACGTGGCAGGGATCTGCCACTGGGGAGAAGGCAGCCATTGATTTATGTGCACTACTGGCATTTGAAAATTCAATAATAACATTGACAAATGAGAGGCAAAGCTGGCCAGAGGACAGCAGAGAACTTGGAGTGGGGAAAGAAAATGCCAAGGTCAGGATGAAGGAACAGAAAAACATGCTTATGTTGGAAAGGTTTTGAGTTAACTCATCTATATAAAGACATGAAGAAAAATCACTCCGGGATCAGAGCTCACCAGCCTGACTCTGTGGCATGAACTGGGGAGAAGTAAATGGAAGGAGCTGTGGCATCCTGTGGATCTCTCTGTGGGGATATCTGCTTCCCCACATGGGGAGCAGGGATCATTTAATCTTCCCCTCCTGCTTCCAATAAGCTGGTGCCTGGTGCTCCCTGGCACCTTGAGAATTAAATACCCTGCAGTTTGTAAGGACTGTTGGCAGAACCTCCCCTGCACAAACATTGCAACGCTGAGCACAGGCACATCCCTGCACAAGCTCGCTCTTTGCATCACTAACTGGGACCATCTCATGCTTCAGCAGCCACCCTGGAAGGGCATCCAGAGCAGGGTGTACAGTGAGATGGGGAAGGAACACCCTGGAGAGCTGGGGCTGCTGGAGATGGTTTTACACCTGCAATGTAAAATTAGGCTATGGCTGAGCAGTGAATGAGAGGAATATGCCACTGGCAGAGCTGCCACATCCCATCGTGTCACAGCACCCCAAGATCCTCATGTACCAAAGAGGCACAGGAGCCACCAGCATCTTTGGGCTGGGCAAGACTTACCAGGACTCAAAAGTGGAGCATTTCTCTTCTTTCCCCTGCTCAGGGAAGGATGGCAGAAAAGCCTCGCTGCAACAACCTCTCCTGAACTGAAGAGCCCTGGATCTTATAGGCCCATGGAAAAGAGCAGTAATTGAACTCATCAAAGCCATCTCTGGCTACCGTTTGAATAATACCCTGTCCTCACCAGCTTGCAGAATGTAGCATGGCACGTAATGTTACCTTAACATTTGATCTACTTAATAAGCCCCCATTTTTGCTCCTCCTCGTCTTCTGGCTCAGTTACAAATGGCAGTTAAAGAGAACAACCAGCAGGAGAAACTGTGAAGAGAATGCTAGTGAGAATGTGGCAGAAATGGGCTTTGCTCTTTCTCACCATGCCCGGCCTCCCTCCGGGCTTGTATTCATCTACGAAGATGTCTTTTCTAAATGCTAGAAGGTCAGAGGTGTGGATGGAACATAATTCTGTGCATCAGTGTGCTTGGCTCAGTCGAAGGAGCACTTACTCAGTGGTGGAGAGATTTCTGCAAGGATGATACAAAGCCCTGGCATGGCTCACTGAGGCCAGGGAAAGGACTGCAGGAGTGTGGGGCAAGGCCTTAGCACTGGGAAACCACTGGGTCTGGTGCCTGGGAGCAGGTCAAGCCCTTAAACCAAGACTTTTGAGAGCGTATTTGGGTTGTTGCCTTTATGTTTGCCAAGCAGTTGATTGCCATCTTCAGCAAAGCAGCTGAAACTCCTGCTCTTGGTTCACTTTAGGGAGTTTTCCAGCCTGGTAAATCTCCCTGCCAGAGCCAGCTTGAGTTTTAAATATCATCTAATAGCACGTCATTGAATAGCTGATGTGCAGCACTGGCCTGTGTATTTCAGGATGTGTCCCTAACAAGTTCCAAGCCAACTAATCCTTTGATTCCAGGCAAAGCCGCCCCTTAGATCCACTCTCCTCCAGCCAGAGCAACCTTTACCAGGTGATTTTGGGGAGATTCCTAAACATAAGGCCAAAATGCTCAGCTATAAGTGAAGCGGATGCAGACAAACCTCATTCTTTTGTGCTACCCTGGCAGAAGTGTCAATAGAAGGATTACACATAATCTCATTAAAATTTACATTGCTGAGAATGGAGTTTGTATTCCTGGTTTATGTTCTCTATATTTAGATTCCATGTTGCTGTTGCCACTCAGCTCCTCTACAGCCAGAATTGGTATCTTTAACAATAACAAGGTACACATACACACACTTTTTGCTCCGAAAACAATCTCACTTTGTGTTTCCCTAATCTAAGGATCTCAAAGCAATAAAGAAAGTGCAGGGAATCTGTTGGATTCACCCAGGTTTTATAGTGAGCCTATGGGTAAAAACAGACCAACACACGGCTGCAGAGATGGCTGGAGCCCCTTCCAGCTCCTGGCAGCATGCCCCTTGCAGATGTAGCTTTACCCCTCTGAAAATCAATCAGTAAAGAGTCTGAAACAACTGATCAAGGCTGGCAAAGGAGTGCCCAACTCTTTCTGGTTGCTGGGAACCCCTCTGCTCCACTCTGATACAGCCAAAGTAATTAATGAGGGGAAAGAAGTGCAAAAGCTGATAACATCTATCTCTGAGAGCCCACCCCTCCGCCTGTCCTGGTAACGCTATGCTGATAGCTGTGTCAGCAACAGCATTTTGCAATCCCATTTGAAACAGTGCAGCTGAGGACAGCATTAATTCAGAGTTTGGAGCCAGTGCTGCAGAAAACCGACAGGCCCAATCCTTAGCACGAGTAAACTGGCGCAATTCTGCTGCTTGTGAACAACCACTAAGGATCTGGCCATAGCATCTTACCCCTCTCCATCCCCAAGGGTTGGAGCAGCTCCTCGGAATCACTCTAGAGCCCATTAAAGCAAAAGTAAGATACCTGCCATCATTATTATTCATTTTTATGACCACGTTGTTCACAAATGACTGAATTTGGCTGTCAAATGTATAGAAAAGAAAAATAAAATCAAAGCATCAGCCATCTGCGCCCCAGAAAATGTTTGTGTTTTCCTGGGTTGCTTATGGGAAGAAGGTCTCGGCTCCTTTGTTCCACATCGTGTTAGTTATTGCATGCGAAATGAGTGGTTCTCACTTCACCATTTATGAGACTTTTGCATTCTCTCTTTTGTGCACGCTCCACCTCTCCCTATATGTATTTCTAGTCCATATATCTTGCATTGACACACGAAATTGGGTTTGTTTTACTGGTTCTGTCTAATAGTTCTTCATTGCAAAAGGGATCCAACGTTCGTTACTTACTCTGCTTTCCTCCAGTGCCATTACTGCAAGCACTCAGTTCAATCAGTCCCATTGCCTGATCCCTCTGAGGTTCCCTGGCCTATCTGGGTGTGAAGGAAGCAGGAGCACGGAGAGCTTTGAACCCACCTGGGCTCATCTCAATGTCTGCAGAGGCTCAGCCCTTTGAAAGCTCACACCTGCATCTGTGCTGTGGGTCAGTCCTCAGCTGGAACTACCTGGTCTCACTTCACGGAGCAATGCGCAGAGCACAGATTTATCCTGAACCAGGGCTGGGATTTCCAGCACTGCTTTGTGAGCAGAGGGAGGAATCCACTCTCTTAACCATCTACCTTGAAGGATCTTAGCAGCCATGCGGTTTTCCAGCCAAGTTTAGTGACTGTGCTCTTTCAGGCCCTCCCTTAAATGGAGCGCCCCAAATCCAGTAGCAACTTGAAAAAGCCTTGGCCAAAAGGCATCAAGAATGAGGCACAGTTGTTGCAGGTAAGAGTTCCACTCCGTCAGACCATGTAAACATGTATGTAGCCCTAAGTGGACAAACAATCCCTCTGGAAGCCACCCACATCGAGCACTTCTCTAGACCTGGGGCTGTGTATTGGGTGAGAGTCGTATTTTCCCTCTTTCAAACTCCCTGAAGGGAAGTGCAAGCAGAAGTTGAGATCCCAGTGACTGCCTCCACTTTCATCCCTGGCCTGATCTCATATTCTCTAACCTTACCTGGGAAAGTGCTGTAAACAGCAGGAGTGTAAATCTGCTGTGGTTACCTGGGCACAGTGATGGACGGTGCACCAGGGAGGCCTCCTGCAAACACCGAGCACCGCTGTGGGCCCCAGGTTATTAGACAGATGCTGCCGGAGAAGGAAAGGAGAAATAAAGGGCATCCGAGGACCAAACAGTTGCGTGATGGAGCCAGCTTTGGCCTCCGCACCCCTCCAGAATTCCAGCACCTCTGAGACAGCGCACAGAGGTTTCAGAGGGGACACATTCAGGTACCCTTACTGACAGGGAGGGGTCTCAGGTGCCCCAATCTCAGACGGTAAGTGGCCCTGTGGTCTGCAATAACCTCTAACAGGGATTTACATCAGCCCACATTTCCCTCCTATCTAATCCATCTGCCAGCCCCCCATTTCAGAGCTGTACAGCACACAGAGCATGGGGATGGCAAAGAGGGCAGTGTAGAACTGTGGTTTAGTGCTGACAGAACATACTTGGTTCTGCATTTCAGGCCATCAGCAGCTAACACCATCCTGTCTTGAAGGTGTTCTGATGGCCCTAATGAAGTCTCGCCACAAGCCAGTCCCAAACTCCTGACAGCCCTGTGCACTGCGATGTTCCCATAAGCTCGGAGAGCATCGCCTGCCCTACAGCAGGACAAGGGGGCGGAGGCTTAGAGGAAGATGATGATCCATTGTCAGCCAGCAAAACCAGGAACGGGCGATGATGGCACGTGAGGATGGTGTCACCGGTGACACCAAGGAGACACCAAGGGCTATCCCTGCTCCTACACTGAGCCAGAGGCAGATCGTCAGCTGTGGTAATGCTGACTGAGAAATCCCAAGGAAAGCAAGCGAGCAAATGAATTCCAGGCAAGCGGCTGGGGCACGGGGAGGGAAGGGGTGGAATGAGCGTCTCTTTTCCAGGCAGCTGGGCTTATTTTAATGGGCAAGGTCAGCAAAGAAATGACCAGGAAGAGGAATCGCTGCCATTACAAATCAGTCGCGATCCTGTATCAATTATTCCCGCGCAGTTCCCTTGCCTTGGGCTGCAGCAAACGTGGCCTAATCAGTTTTACATCTACATTTAATTTTATTGGAAAGAGGAGCCAGCAATGCATCATGGGGCTGCTGTGTGACATGAAAGGTGACCCCTGCCAACTTAATGACACAATACATAACCCTTAATGAAGTCACTATCTTGTCCTTTTTTTGCTGTCTCAGCCCGATGATTTACGATGGCATCATTTTGCTTTGCCCTCTTTTCATTTCAGCTTGACAAAGTGGATGAAACAATTATCTCCGTTATCGGCCGGAGCAGTACAAATGTGATGGTTGAAGATTTCTGCAGGTGGAGGCCTCAGCTATAGATCAAATGAATGGAAAAATACGCTTCGGAATTTCGGGGTTCCCCCCTCCTTTATCTCTCTTGCTGACTGTGGCCTTCTGAAGATCGATACTGGATCCCACCAAGCCCTGCAAGCCCTATAGCACTGTAGCAAGAAGTAATTTTGAGAGCAAAGGGATCTCTGGAGCAGATAAAAGGAAGCTGGGAGGTGTCAATACATTTCCTTTTCAGCTTTCTTCCCTTTCCTCTCTATTCAGACCTGGACTGGTTTGATGCGTACCCACAAATGCGCCTGACCAACGTTCTTAGGCACGAATGCAGCTGTATAAAGGTACTGAGTGGTAATAATGGCTGTGTGTGTGTGCCTGCACACATCCAGATGTACGTGTGTGTTTGTGCCTGATTTTATGTATAATTAAAATCAGCATAAGCCTGTATGTAATCCTTCAGAGCTGAGTCTCTTCGTGGTCACAACGTTTTCTGGCTGCAAGCGCATTATAAACCTGCTGTTACTAATTGTAGCTTAATGCTTTGGCCTACATCGCAGCCCAGCTTTTTTACCAATTCCTAGAGAAAACGGGAAGCTTTTTTCCCTGGGTACCTACAGAGGTTGTCTGATGGAAGCCTCCCTCCATTGACAGAGATGCAGATGGAAGCTGACGGCACAGGATTTCAGTCCTGCTAGGCAGAAATGACAAAGTGCCCTCACTAGCCATATGCTTGATGGCACTTGGAACTGCCACAGCAATATTTTTGGCTGGTGCTGCTCAGGGTCTGATGTGGCTGTTGCTGTTTACTTTGTGTCTCCTCTACACCGAGATGATTCAGGATGACTGGGAGCAGACCTTCGCAGCACTATTTAGGCACATGAATAAATTGCTCCAATTCCTCTCTGATTTTAAGAGATAAAAAAGGCAGATTCAGCTATTCCTATCATGTCCTTTACCTGCACAGGTCCTTTACCTTTCCCAAGTCCCAGGCACAACCATTCCTCTACTCCACAAGCTGATGGGAGCCCTTCTTCCACATCTCACCTAGGAGTTTTCTGCTCCATCTTACACTGCTCAGCTACCCCAAGTCCCCAGTTGGGAGCTGCTGGAGAACCCTCGATCAGCAGAGCTGGAGTTAAAGCATCATTCCAGAACTCGAACACAGCACTCAGCCAACTCAATCACACTGTCCTGCTCCTCAACACAGATTTACATACTCAAAAACACCACCTTTTTTCAGCCATTTTTGATGGTTTTGGAAATAGTCGGAAGCCTTCCAGGATTTTACAACCACTGCTTCAGCTTTCTAATGTTCTTACACGCATCCTTGTAGGTCAAGACCTCCGTACAGTGAACCAGTTCGCGTACCTCTAATTAAGTTATTCTGCCTCATTCCTGACTAATACAAAACATGCTTAGCAACCCAGGGCCTGCGTTAGGGCTCCATCCTCCTCCTCACAAGGAAGTCTTTCTCTCCACGCTGTGACCTGAGCAGGCATTCTCAGGGAGGGTGGGGAAGGAATGAGAAGATAAATGTAGTTTGGCAGGACATTAAGGGAAACCACAATATTGCCTTGTAATGCAGCTCCTATCTGATCAGCAGAGTCAAATGCGGTGCTGGAGTTATGTCTCACAGGAAGTGGAACCAGCCGCCCCTGTCAAGCCGATTGCCGAGATCTTCCCTGAGATACTCTTTGTGTCTGTCAGAGATACCAGCTGCTGAGGAATTCCCAGCATGTGCTGCAAGTGACCCCAATCCAGCTAACACCAACCCTTCTCCCATCCCCAGCTCAGGCTCCTCTCCCGCCCTCCAGCCTCCTCCCAGGGGCTGCAGCTGCGCTGTGGGAAGCAGGACAGCATCCTTGGCATGGATGCTGTGGGCTTTAGTAGCCTGAGAAAACATGACCTGGCTTAGCTTGGTGAGTCGAGGATGTGGGAGTGGGACATGACTATTGCGTCCTCTTACAGTGAAGAAAAAGCTGCAGCTCCGAATTGCTCCTTTAATTTCCTAACACCTTCCTTCTGCCCTGGCAGGAGGCATTTCCTGCTCCTCTCGTCAGTTTGGGCGGTGTCTTAGGGAGTTCATTCCCACGGAAGGTGGGTAATGTGAGGCACTGGCAGAAAACACAGGCAGCAGTAGCCTCTGGGAGGTTCAGAATAATATGCACAAATTTAACTGATCGAGTCTCAGAGCAACCCTGTGAATGAGGTATGAATGCCATTGAAGAGGGGAGACCAGCTCACCAAGACCACAGCTGATCTCAACTCCCAAGGCCTTGTGGCATGGGGGGTGCTGGATGTGGTCGAGCCCAACTGTCCCTCCTTTTAGCGACAGGAACTACAGCACGTAGTAGAGAGCTACAAATCCTGGCTAGTTTCAAACGCATCATCAGAGAGAGAAGAAAAGGCTCTCTGGAGTGACTCCTCTACCGTCAGGATAATTACAGCCAAGATGAGAACTGGAGCAACAGGAACAACTAACTGTAGGGTAGTTTAATCATAATTAATGGGAAGACACCGCTCAATGAGTAGCTGCATGCGGGCCTGGTTGTGGTTCGAGCAGCTGAGTGTGATGTACAGTGGCTGTTTTCTAATCCCCTCTCTTGATATGCCCATTCTTCCTCATGCCCTTGCTTTAAGAGCTTTTACAGGTTTTACATCATGGTCCTTGCTGTGGTATCCAAGAGTATTTAACTGCCACACTGTGATACATAGGCTCTGTGCTCGGGAACAAGCAGTGGCGAGTCCCCCTCAGGCTCCAAGGGTTAACCCACCCTCCTGCTCTGCTGCCTTCAGCCCCACTGCCAAAACCCAGCTCCTTCATCTGCTGCTTCCTCCGCGTGTCAGCAGAGGAAATCCGTAATCTCCCAGCTACGGATTTGGGGAACTTTGACATCCCCTAATGAGGTAAACACATTACTGTCATGTACAAACAAACAGCAACAAATTAGCAGCTGACACGTGAGGCAGCCCCGGCGCAGCAACACGGGCTCTTCACAGGCAATTAGAGCTGCCTGAGCCGCTGCTCATCTGCCAGCCGGGTCCCACCACGCTCCCTGCCCCAGCCCCGGGGCTCTCCTGGCCACTCTCCATCTGCCCCCTCCTCACGGGGTTTCCTCCTCCTGACATCTGAAGGTGCCGTTGGCAACCGGGTACGATACAAGGGTATGGGTGGGTGCAGTGTAGGAAGCTACTGGTGGAACTGGGAAAGAGCTCGGTGGTGTGGCTGCTGATGCAGGGAGCCGGCAGGACACGCTGCACGCAGTGCAACGACACCCGGTGCGAGATGACGGCAGAGACAGGCACCGAGCTGGTGGGACCCTCAGCTCGGGACTACTTCTGTTCTCCAAAAGGGAATGTAGCCTGAGCCTGGGAGGAAGGATCGCAGCAGCCTGGCAGAGCAGCTCACTGCAGGAGGTGTCTTTCAGAATCAGCTCTTTGCAGTATCACCCGCAAAGATCCTGGGGTCTTTACTCCTAGTCGCTCGCTTGAGGCTATCCCAGGAAGAGGGCTCAGTCGCTGAAACAAGATAGGAAAGGGAGCCCGAGCTGGTGTAAAGAGAACAGATACCTGACTTTCATTTTAGCAAGAGCCATCTCTTTAACGGAGAGCCAGGGCAATAGGCCCATAGTCAAAGGGCTTTATTATTATAATTGCTTTGCAAAGGTGAAAGCCTCTGGATAAGAATCCAAATCAGTCATCACTCAGAATAATAATCATGAAAAGAGATAAATAAATAAAGGTAGGATCCAGCCAAAAAAGGCGCTCACATTATCAGCCATTAAACCAATAATCCATTAGTGACCAAGGTTGCTGAATAATATAGTACTTTCACAGTACCCATAATTTATACTGCAGACTAGAGAATAGACACGATTATTAGAGTGAGGGCTACTAGATGACACATGATGCATGACCGCGCGGCATTGATCTTCACACAACAGGAAGGTGTCTAGACTGGGAGATGTATGGCCCTGCGATTCAGAACAGGGCATATTTCATGCGGGGCCTAATGGAGTGGTGGAGGCCGTGATGGATGACTTGCCTGGCTTCAGTAGCAGCGCAGTTATAGCAGTGCTAATGCGTGACCTCTCCCGCTCCCTGCGTCCTTCATTCAGTCAGGGTGACCTCATTTAAAGGGATGGAAAATGAAAGGCGCAGAGTACGAGGGGGAGGGAAAAGGGGGGCGAGAGGAGAGGAGGAGAAGAGAGAAGAAGAAAAATAAAAGATAAGGAGAGGGCGTGATGTAAATGAAGAATCTCTTATGAGCTCCCACCCTGCGTCAGGCTCCCTTCAGCACTGCAGTGGTTGTTGCAGGACTGATCCTGCTCTGCACCAGTCGCCATCCTGCTCCTCTTTGGACAGGGTTACTCCTGATTTAGAGGAGTACTAACTGTAAGTATTCAAGTGCTACTGAGAGCACAGCAAGGCCGCTGTAGAGCAACTCTCAGCCTTTCCCAGGCTCTTGTAGCTCATGGGACTGGGCCAGCAGACATCACTGCTTGTGACGTGCTCTTAGTTCTGGCTCCAGTGCTGGCCGTGCAGCACCCACATACCCCTGGGGTCTGGCAAGTCATGGGCGCAGTGGTTACTGCTGCAAGGTACCCACATGGTCTCCGCCATAAACTGTCCCCAGAGCCAGGAAGGGCTGTGGAAGAGCTGCTCCTGGCCATCAGCAGCTTTCAATCTCGGGCAAGAAAATAACCCCAACCTAGTACCATATTTGACCCTGTATCAGGCCTGAGTCCTTGTTGAGTGATAACAGGTGATAAATAGCTCCAGAGAGTGGGTGTCTAGCCACAGAACCACAGAATCATGGAATGGTTTGGGCTGAAGGGACTTTAAAGCTCATTCAGCTCCAATCCTTGCCACAGGCAGGGACACCTTCCACTGGAGCAGGTTGCTCCAAGCCCGTGTCCAGCCTGGCCTTGAGCACTGCCAGGGATGGGGCAGCCACAGCTTCTCTGGGCACCCTCTGCCAGCGCCTCAGCACCCTCATAGTAAAGAACTTCTTCCTAATGTCTAATCTAAAGGATAGCCAGGCTGGTAGCACAACCAGAGCTCGAAACTGCTGTCACAGGAGGCTGACAGCAGCACCAGCTCTGCCACAGGCGGCACAACCTTGGTCTGCAGCTAAACCTGCCTAGAGCAGAGAATACATCAACCATCCTCCTTCAGCCCTTAGCTGGATGCTCCCGGCTCCTGTGTTGAGTTCTGTGCTTTGGTAATGAATCCTACAGGGTCCCTAAAGGTTAAATAAAACGATCTGCTGAAGTTGAAAACTGCATTGATAAAAGGAACTGTTTGCTCGCTTGCTCCCGACTATTTTGATTCTATGTCCCTTATCTCCCGTTCATTGTTTCAGCTCTCCTGGATTAGTGCCCAGGACTGCTGTCAGCTAGCATGGAGAAGAGGCAGTCTCCACCCCAAAGAACTTGCAAGCTCAACAGTGCAGACAGATGGATGAAAGGCAAGATTATTATTGCTGCCCAGCAGTAGGAAGCTCAAGCACACAGAGCACACATCCCTGCTCGCACTCACAGGGGAAAGGCCAGAGCAGGACCAGGAGCTAAGCCTCAAGCTCTCAGGGTTCTGAACACATGTGCATGCTTCCTCTTTGGAGTAACCAACGCCTGAACCGGGCCGTGCAGGCAGTTACTACATGGGCAGATGGAAATGGCTTTTGTTAGGCCCTTGGAGTGTCTTTCAAGCGACTCTTCCTGTGCCTGTCCTCAGACAGGCATGAATCCCTATTAGCAACCCTTCCAGCACCACTGCAGCTCACACAGCACCACCTCACTCCCTGATACATCAGCTGAGCATCTCCCTTCCCAAACCCATGTACGAATGAATCCACGCACCCCACTACTCCTGGTCCAGGAGGAGGACCTGCTCCGTGTCCCTCCCTCCAGGTAAGGGCTCTAACGCCCTGAGCTGCCTGGAAAGAGGAAAGAATGAGAGCCAATGGCCATTTCCCGTCTTCCCTTCTCCATCTGGGCTTATTAGAAACTGCACAGCAAATTAAAAATAGGTGGGAACAAAGCTGGGGGAATGACATAAAGGGCTGCAGAAAATTCTCTGTGTACTTTTAAAAGCTGGAATTGCCATATGGACTGGCAGAGAGACATGTTTTACATTTCCACTGGTACATGACTGACATCATTTAGCATTAACTTCTATTTGAATAAAATGGTAGTAGACATTTAGGTAATATTACAGGGCAATAAATGTTTTAAAGAGCCTTGGGGGGATGCTCTTGAAACACAGTCCAGACCAGAACTCTAAAAATATGTCTTAATATATATTAACCTCTTTTAGGACTTTTGGCTCTCAAAAAAATAATGGAGGATAGAGGGGTTTCCCCCCCCCCCCTCCCTTTTTACTCTCTGAATTAAGAGTCCCTGGCTATATTTTTTCCCTTTTTCCTCTTTAGCTGTGCTGGGAAGAACATGAGGGAATGTAGTTAAAATTCAAAAAGGTTCCCCTTTATCATTACCATGAATCAACACAATAAATGAGCCCCTTCAGAGCACGGTAATAAGAATTTGATAAATCATCAGCCAAAAATTAACTAGATGTCAAAACAATCTTTGGGAAGTGTGATGGATTAGGGGCGATAGTGGCAATTAATCTCCCAGCATGAGTTCACAGGAGAGACTGAACGCTGGGAGATGGATAGGGGGGAGACCAAGGCCTCACAAGGTCAGGACACTGCAGAAAGGAGCCAGAGAGGCAGAGAAGAAGAAATATTCCACTGAGTCGGCAGTACCCGGCCCCGCAGCTGAGGTAGAGGTCAGCCACATGCCTTTGAAACCCTTTCTGTCTCCAGCTGCTCTCTGTGATGAGGCAAGCACTTTTCTGCTCCTGCTAATAAATGCCACAAGCCGGCTCATGGGGTACAACACACGGCTGGAGAGAAGCGGAGACCAAGGGAAGGCTTCAGCTGAGGGCTGGGCTCCCCTTGGGATACAGCAGCCGGGTGGCTGGAAGGGGGCAGGATGCCGAAGGGAGACAAATCCTTCTGTAATGTGTGAATTCACCCATACAAGGCCTGGCAGTGGGTGCGCGTGGCCTGACTAATTCCGCCTGAGCGCAGGAGGGAAGCACCGCTGCAGTCATCGATCCCCATCCAGCTGGCAAAAGCACTTCCTCAGTCTCCCACCTCGCAGGCAGGTCTGCAGCACTGCAGCCCGGGGCTGGGGGCCACTGAGACCCCTCTGAGCACACCAGTGGAGAGCTGTGAGCAGGGGAGGGTCTGCAGAGGGACCAGCTGGACCGCTCTGCCCAGCACACCAGTGTGCCCCGGTTTCCCTTGGCTTGCAGTGCAGGTGATTATCCCAATGCAGCAGTTCGCTGCTGCATGAAGTTCCACCTCTCAGGATTGGGAAGCATGCTGGGACACCCAGATTATACCCTGGGTTAACAAGATAAACCTCTCAGAGATGCACTGAGCGTGTTGCTCCCCCACAGCTTCCAGGATTATAGAATCACAGAATGTTTTGAGTTGGAAGGGACCTTAAAGCTCACCCAGTTTCAACCCCCTGCCACGGGCAGGGACACCTTCCACTAGAGCAGGTTCCTCCAAGCCCTGTCTGATCCTGTCCATCCTTCCTTTCCACCCTGGTGATCAGTTTTACCTGTGCTGGTATTTAAATCAGCAGCACAGGCGGCTCAACTGAAGCATTCTACAAACCAAAATATCTACCATGAGTCAGCCCCTGCTTCCCTGTTTTGCTGCCTATGGCAATTCCTTGCTCTGCCAGCATTGCGTAGCCAGCTACCCCCTGCTCTTCGTTCCCATTATATCCAGCCCTCAGTAATGACCTGTACAGCAGCATCTCTGCTCTCAATGGGGATCTGTGCTGGCAGGAGTTTCTGACCAGCATGAGCTGGGCCAGATCCAGCAATGATGTGACTGAGGGGTGGCAGCACCCACTGCCAGTCCTGCCCGATTCACATCTCCCTTCTCTGACACAACCTGTCACCCGGCATCCTTTGCAATCCAGGCAGGAGGCAAAAATGGGTGATGAAAGAAAATGAGAAGTCAGGCACCCGCCTGGCAGGGCTCCTATTGCCTTCCCACGCTCTGCACCCGGCCTCAGGGCATGGAGCTCCCAGTGACATTTCTCCCAGCAAAAGCAGAGCCTGACACATCCTCAGGCTCCAGCAGCAGCCGGGGCGACACTGGGAGGTATGGCCAAGCCTGCAGCTGGCTTTTAGGAGTGACAGTGATCATGAGAAAATAAGTAATTGGCCTAGATCCTCTGCAGCCACACTGCTGCGGTTCTCCATTTCATCACTTGGAGGCTTGCAGCCCTTGCCTGAGCTGTTTAGCATCTCTCCTCACATTTTCACTGCTGGAGCACTGTTGGCTTTGATACATACTGTGCTCTTCCCCTCAAGCGACAAGGAACAAATGTTCATGCAACACAGAAAGCGCCCATGGGGTGAGGAAGGAGAGCCTAAGACTTACTGAAAACATCTGTGGCTGCTTGCTTTCATCGCTGGCTCTCTTCCCACCCCGAGGAGGGTAAGAGGACAAGGGAGCAGCAACCAGAGACAACGTCTGGGCTCACCAAAGGCTCCTCTCCTCTACCACCACCCTGGCTCATGCTGACATCAGCTCAGAGAAGGGACAGACAGAGGTTTTGCTGCTGACAAGCCGAAGGCCTCCAAGGATGATAAGGAATACAAGACCTGGGAAGAGCATCTGGCAGCAGGGAGGAGCTCTGCATAGTCCTGAGAGCTCTGGTTATGACCTGAAAGCCTCTCAAATGGGATAGTAGCATGTGCAATGTTTTGAATCAGAGTTGTAAAACTGGAGCTTGGAAGAAGGAGTGGTTGTGAAGTGAAACCAGAAGTGGGAGCACCAGCAAAGCACAACCTGACAGGCAGTGGGAGCTGTGCTCCAGCAAGCTGTTAGCTCTCCTGTCTCATCTCACTCAAGCTGCTGCTTATGGACTGAGAAGATAAAGACTCGAGAGGCAGCTGTGGCAACAGTGCTGTCGAGCTTGGCCTGTTTGCACTGACATGGCACACAGATTCCAGTCTGCTGGAGACTCCACAACCCCAGTGCAAGATTCCCTTTTCCTGAAGAAATTGAAGTCCACAGCAGGTTGCAAACATTGACAATGGCAATTTTTGTTCCTTGGTCAGACGCCTCATGCCCAAACATTGTTGTCACTATTGTAGGATATGGGGTCAACCCACTACAGTGAGAGAATCACTGCAGATTTATGCTAGTCTCTTGAAACAGAGGTGGCACAGCAACCTGAGGTGGTGCAGCAACATGAGGGGGTACAGCAACCCAGCTTAGAGCACTGCTCCTCCTTGCTGTGACGCACAACATGCTTGGCAGCTGCCTCAGGGATGCTGCAATGAGAAAGTCATTGGCTTCTCCATTGAGATAAAGCAGAATACCTGCTGTGGCCACCTGAATGTGCATGACCAGCTCAGTAACGTCTGCCACTAGAATCTGACTGTCACTTAGCTACTGAAATGGGGCGAGCTCAGCAGCATTGTCTAGCTCTCCTTCCCCCCACCAGTTCTGCTGCTGTGTTAATAGAAACTCAGTTATACAACAGGACTTGCCCATTATTACTTGTTAGAGGCTAAGGATAAGCCTCCATTAGCTCTGATTGCTTCGCTCCTGTGTATTCATAGTGTTGATAACACCTTTCTTAAATATTTGCATCCTTAAGAAGCAGACTTCTCTTTTCTTTAATCTTACTGCATCTTTCATGCTTTTCCCTGGGTTCCTGAGGCAGTTCTGTGGAAGAGATGAATGCCTGGCACACGTTCCGATGCTGCTGCCGGCTCGGCACAGATCAATGTCAGAAAGATTTTGGGAGAGGGGTAGAGAAGAGAGAGGAACAGCCCCCCCCAGCTGGAATGCTTTCCCAGAATGCCTGGCTCTTCTCAAGACAGACAAGGCTTGGATAGAACAGATGTTTCCACCCAAAAGCAGATGTTAAGATGTTACTTTCCCAGGGAGGAAATGTGCTGGGGTTTATTATTAACCAACAGTCCCCATATGACAGCTTCCCCTGACCAACAGTTGGAAAAGCTGGAAAAACCCCACAGCCCTCTCATCCAAGTGGTGGCAGGAAACAGCCAGCCCTGATGGACTGCACTGATTTATTGTTATTAATTACAACCCGGAAATTACCAACAACATCTGGGAGAGCCAAATGTGGACGAAAGGGAAAGCTTCAGCAAAGGGGCTGAAGTTTTGATTCCAGGATGGCCCTGAAGTGCTGCTCAGCTCCAGGAAAAGCAGCTGCAAAGTCAGTCTGGTCAGAGGAATTGTGAACTGAGTATTTAAAGCAGCACCCTGGGCACTCCGACCAGTTCTAAAAAGCTTTGGATTTCTTTAGGCCTTTTGCTCTACAGAACTGAGGCACCTCCAGGTTTTAGAACGCTGAAGCAACCATTACCATTGCTTGACTAAAATAAGACATTCTTCACGTCCCTGCTGCCAGCCCCACCTCAGGACGTCAGGTACTGGGGAGCGCAGGCTTCCCGACACACACACGCCAGCTGCGGTTAACCCACAACCTGAGAGCTCGTGAAACATCTGCTTGTGTTTTCAGAGCAGAATTAACGTTGTCAGGCCATGGCAAATCTGCTTAATTTTAATAGACGTATGTATAATACACAAGCCAAAATACACTTAAAAGGGGACATGTCAGAAAATAAACAACTATTAACTAATGAAATAGAAAGGAAGTTCGTTCTCGCGCTTTCTCTCTCCCACACACATCCCCTGCGGCCACAGTTCACTCATCTCCTCCTGACTCCCCACTGCAGCCTCACACCCAACAACTTCTACAGAAGAAAGACTCCACTTCCAAGCGATAGCAGGGGAGGGAGCACAGGGAGAAGGCGAGACCTCTGCCCACGTTTGGGCTTTGAGCATCACAGCAGCGCTGCTGCATTAGCCAGGATGTCAGTCTCTTCCTAAGGAAGCTTTATAAAGGCACGGCATTCATGTGAAAGAGAAGCCTCACCAAAACACTTCCAGAACAGTCCTGGCTCAGGGCAACAGAGCAGTGTTGGATGCATGGGCTGGAGGAGGCATCTGGAGGCCTGATTTTCAGTTGTGCTAACAAGGGGACTGGAAATGAGACACATTTTCCCAGGTCAGAATGTGGGAAAGGGGCTCTGCACACCAGGACCAACATCTCCTGCCTCTAAATATGACTGATGTTAAGGATAATTGCATTTCTTCTGAGTGTTTTACAGCTCCTTCTTAAAGGGAAGTAACAACCCCACCCCTGGATTCACCAGACCCTCTCTACCTCCGTAGATATGTTTGTACCTGAACGGGTTATTCACCCTCTTGTAAAGTCTATACTGATGAAACCAACTGCATGGAGGTGAGGAGAAGTGCCCCATAATTGAGAACAGCATCCCCAGGGGGCTTTTCCAATGAGGTGCAGATTTCTCTGGCATGCATTTTCAGAGCTGAAGTCAGTATAATGAAGTCCAGAACTTTTAGGTTTCCCCTTTAATACATCCATCATGTCTAGATCCATTATTGACATGTTGACTTTCTTGTTTCTGATTTAAGCTGCCAGACTCGGTAAAATTGCCTTGACAGCTTTAGCATTTGTGGCAGAACACTGACATGATGTTACTTACAGCTAATTAAAGTTGAGAGCATAATAAACAATCTTGGGATCCTAGCAACCTCATTTCCTCAGTATTGAGTTTGCTGGATCTTGACCCGAGTTCTTTGAAGCTCCAGCAAATACTGAGCCTGACCTTGCTGTGCTGTGGATGCTGGCTTTGGAAACTGGGGTGCTTCTTGTGCCAGATGGGTAACACCAAGATCACACAGGCCCAGCTCCTCCAGGGAGATGGTGACTGATGGCGAGAAACAGAGCTGGGTAACAGGCAAGGAAATGGGAAACTCTGAGATGCTGGATGTGGGTTTCTAAGGCCACTGAGACGAAACGAGCCGATAGGTTATAGCTAATTAGCAACAGGAAAATTTGGACTGATTACCAGGAAATCTTTCTTCCTGGTGAGCTCTTAGACTGCAAAATACCCTCTCATGGGAAGCAGTGCAAACCACATTGCTCAAGTCAATTAAACCTGGCTGGACAAAGCACTACAGAGTGCTGGGAAAGGCAGGCTTTTGGGGGGGCAGTGTGAACAAGTGACCCCATAGGAGCAGATTTGCTATTCCTAGTCCATAAGGTCTTGGAAACTTCAACAGCATCAGTTCAATCCTCCTTTCCTCTCTTGTGCCATCTCAAACCCAGCTGTTTTACACATCAGTGCCTATCACAGTGGGAAATCATACACAAAGCAAAGATGAGGTCGGGGCAAAATTTCACCTTTTCTTTTGAAGATGCTGTGCTTATTTATCTTGCTTTAATAACAAAAGACTGAAATTTGCCCTACCCAAATCTGACTCACAGAGCTGACTCAGCCAGAAAAATCAGCACTTTTTTCCCCTGTCTGCAGTGAATCGAGAATCACTACTCACTCGTGCCGCATCAACTGAGATTTGAGGTGAATGAAATCCAAACTCTCCCTCTGTTCCTACAAGTGACTGACATGCCTCCTGTATTGCCAGCTTCTTGAGTGCTATTGGACCGATTCCTCCCACTTCCACTGTATCTCCTCGTTCTGCAAAGTAGGGCAACAGCATTTCACATCTCTTTTGCAAAGACTTAAGTGCAAGTGACACCCCCGCTGTGAGTCGAGCCGCTGTAAGCCATTAGAGCAAACAAAAGTTAAGTTGGATTAAGTTATATCTCAATGCAAAATGTTCTAGTTCAAGCACATTAACCTGCATTTGTGCATATGAAGAGCAGCAACTGCTGAAGTCAGGGTAAGATGCTGATGCATCTGACATGTCAATGGGCAATTTTCAACTCCTGGAGTAAACCAGCACAAAGGTTGTGGTGGTGCTCTTAAAATCCATCCTAATTCAGCTTAAAATAGCCTGAAACTGAAGCTCATGTTCACACAATGGTTTACTGCATTTAGAGTGGTTTCAAGACCACTGTTCTTAAAAAGACAAATCTTCTGGACACAGACAAAGGCCCTAAAGGTGAATTAAACCATGAGACAGAGGACCTTTGAGCCCAAGCCACTGCCTGCAGGTACTGTAGTGCATGTGCAGTAACACCAGGGACACCAAGAACTTAATTCATCTCTACAGAACTGCTCCAAAAAGGAGTCCATACTGAGCACCACTGCTGGGTTTCATGGCCAGGCAACAGGAAGGAAGCACGGAGCAATTATTGACCACGCAACGTGAAAAGCTTGGGGTTAACACGTCTCAAGGCAGAACGTCTCCCTGGGCCTCTTGTGAAGACCAATGACATCACCCCCAAACAGTTCTCGCTTGTTGCTTCACTGCCTGGGGGAGGTGGAATTACCAGCATGGGGCTGGACCTCCTGCCTCCTCCTGTCTGGGGCCGGCACTGGAGCAGGAGAGCAGAGCTGTGCTACCCAGCAGCCTCGGCTTGCAGCAGCCACTGCTATGAAAGCACTGCAGGGGGAAGCCTTTCCCAGGGTGACAGGGGGACTTAGGAAAAGGCGCTGCAGGGGGAATGCCTCTGCTCCTGGCAAACGCAGACCCAAGACTCCTACCTCAGCCTTTCCCAGGAGCCACCCTGAGCCTGGAGATGCAGAACAGAAAACTGCTCGCAGAGTTCGCTCCGAGTTCACTTTCCCATTTTAGTCCTCTTTGATTCCTGGTGTTTTCCTAAACACGGGACTTCAGCTCTTTTAGCAGGCCAGTATAGACACAATGGATGGTAAAGGCACAGCAAAGGAAAAGAAGGAGCTAGCACATTTCCCAAGTCCTGTGCCAAACTCCCAGATTTCCCAAACCCTCGGAGGCTGCACCCTTCCCTGTGTCCTGAGCAGTTACTGCAGCAACCCCACTGGATTCAGGGAGAAAGAAAACCCAAGCAAGAAAACCAACTCCTGGATGAAGGACGCCTGCAAAAGCAGCATTTCCTCCCTTTTGTCTTGGCAGGGGCTGTTCTCAGTTCCTGATTGTTCAGGCTCTTTATTCCTCACTTTCAGACTCTTGTTCATTTCCAGCTGGGCTGTATGTGTGCTTCAGAGATCCAGTGGGAAAGGTGCTGCGCAGTGACCCCCAGTCATTAATCAAGCTGCCTAAGCCGGGGCCTTTTCACAGCCAGAGCCTGATTATTGGCTCTTGGGAGCTGCGTAATAAAATGACAAGGGGAGTGAGTCTATTTCCTGCCGCCAAACTGCTGACATTAATTCACACTGGGGAGCTTGGGAAGGCAGCGGGAGGGGGAGAGCCGGGAAAGGGAATGTGCCTGTGCAAGGGAACGCTGCAGGATGCGTGTGCCGCTGCCCAGCTGCTCTGTGTGTGTGAACAGACAAGGAATGGCACAGATGTGTTCGTGTATGCACTGTCCTATGGAGCAGACAACAGCTTGGAGAGGAGGAGCTTTACAAAATACTTGGCCCAAACGCAGGATCCAGCTCTTGATCCTCCATTACTTCAGAGGCGCAGATCCCGTCCGCAGCTGCGTGCTTTATCTAGACTAACACTCACATCACTACACCTAAACCCCTCAGCTTTGTTCCAGTGGTAGCCCTTAAAACCAGCAAAGTTAGGCCAATGCTTATCAAAGCTCAGATTAAACTTTAGCTCACTTCCCACAGTCTAAGAAAGCCCCAGCCAAAGTCACTACCACCACACCAGCCTTCAGACTTACAGGGCTTTACCTCTCACAATGAACTGTGGCTACAGTAGCCTGGTTGCCAAATACCTGCCATGTTCCTTGGGATGACAGGAATCCATCCTAACAGCTAGGAAAAACCCAAGCAGAGCCCCCCACGCCTACCACAAGATCAACACTGGAAGTGTTTGTAACTGAGATCCTAGAGGCCGTGTGTCTAGGAAATCAGGGTGATTGCATCCTGACATTCCTACTGCCAAGGAACAAACTGGATGGGAAGTACAACTGGTAACAATTTTCGACAATTGCAGAAATTTCTTGTTCTCCTCTTTTTTTCCTTAGTTAATAGCTCTTTTGTCCCGGCTCTAGACATTTTGCTAATCACTTTATATCATATGGGAGCTATCAGCAGAGACAGTCAAGCCCCGGGATATGCAAAACCTTTCCATTGCCTCAAGAATCCAAGGAGACCTTTGACACTTGCCAAATTCCCTCTCAAGGGAAGGGTAAAGGAATAAAGTCAGAGCCAAAATCTGCAACGTCGTTTCTTCATCAGCCTTCAAGTATTAAACCTTCCTCTGCTGATACCATGTTTTCATGGGGCAACAATTGAGGAGCTGTTGTGCTAAGACCAGTTCTTTTCACGCTGGTTCTTACCCACAGGTCACCTGTGGTCCAGCCTGGCCATCTGGTCCCTCAGTGTGTTCATGGATGAGCTGTTTGAAGAGCCAAGTGTGTGGAAATACAGGATCTGCTCTGAGCAGGCACTGGTGTAGGAATGGGGCTGGAACAGCAACACCTCTGTGAGAGCAATGATGTTCTTCAGGAGCAGCGGTCTCTGAGACAACGTTGTTTCATCAGAGTACTTTTAGTCCCACTTTGAACCCGACTGATCCTTGATGCCACTCCTGGAACAACAAAGCAAAGCAGCAGGGAATACCCGCACGTTTCCCCCAGTGTAGCATGGTAGAAAATGGCCCCTACAGGGTCTGCAGAGGTGTAAATGTCCGTATGATCCATTGGGGAAAAAAGGCAGAAAGGCTTTCCTGAAGCATCCCATTAACGATCAGAAATGCATGTCTAATGTTGTCCTTGCCACCAAAACAAAACCAGCCTTCTGGTCTAAGCAGAACATGAATACACGTATTCCTCCATCCTCCAGCTACCAAAACACCCACCTCACTGCACGTGAAGCCACATGGGGGGCTGACAGAGGGCAGCATAGAAGTCTCTGCTCCACAGTCCAACCCATCTTTTTCCTCCCCTATTGAAATAAATGGAACACTGGAAATTGGGCAAACTGAACAGAGTCAATTGAAGCAGCAGAGCAGAACAAACCACCGTACACTGGCCGAGCTGAAGTGCCTCTGATGGAGTCACACCACTGCAGCAGCACAGATCCTCAAGCATCACTATCAAGTGCACTGGTCCTCAGAGAGCTCCTGACTGAGCCCAGGGTTCAGCCCCCAGATCCTGCAAGGCGGTGGCTGTGCCAGGAGCCGGCAGCATCAGGCACTGGGCTGGCCCTGAAAGCAGCCACTAAATCAAGGTGTGCAGAGGAAATAGTATCATTAATTCTCACGTGTGCATCTGAGCAAGAAGTGCCTGATAAAAACAGACCCATTTGCCACTGCAACTATATCAAACCTTCTACAAAAAGTCACTTCGAGGTCACTGTTTTTGTCCAGTATTTCAATACATTAAATGCAATTACTTCATTGTTGATTTACCTGTCATTAGAGGCATGTGTTTGAACATGATTTATTGAGTGAGTTTTGTGCCAGTTGACTTGCAATAGATTGCACAATATTCAAAAAGGCTCATTTGCTTGGCATTACATTAGAAGCAGGGTGATTGCAACACAAAGCAATGTAAATGAGTTCTGAGAGGCTCCATCATTCATGTTGTCATGTACTGAATCCTATTATTATTTATTACCATAATTGTACTGTGTTTCCTGGGGCGATAAATTAGGACTGATGGGTCCCGCTGACAGCCAAGGACTGGACTCGCTCTATATAATTTAATAGGGATACTGTTGGATCTCTGCTTGGAGGAGACTTAGGGAGGAATTTAGGAACTAAGCAAAATCTTTCCTTAAAAAAAAATTTAAAATAAAATAGAAGCAGTGAGGGTTTTTTCCCCCCCTCTTTTCCCTTGGCAGCAATTTAAGTCTTGATAAAAGCTGCAAAGGAAATGGGAGCACTCTGTCTTTCATAATAGGATTGTTAAAAAAAATCACTGCCCTGTGTCACAATCTGTTTTATGCTCCCTGCTGACAGGCAGCCTCGCCACGGCTGGGAACAGAGGGACAGAGGATGACTTAAAGGAATAGCAGTGACAGTTTCTGACCCTCAGCATCCCAGCTCAAAGCCAACCCGGGGCTGCAAGCAACAGTTGCTCCTCACTGGTGGCTGTGGGGAATGAGGGAGGTTACCCCTGCCTCTCACACACAGCAGCCACAAAGCATCATCAAACCCAGCTGCCCCAGGTCTCACAAAAGGGGTTGCTGACCAGCCCGACAGACCTCACTTGGCACCGAGGGCCTCCTTCAAAGCCCAGCGTGTTCCTTTGAAGACCAACACCTCTGACTTGTGCGCCTCCAGCCCTGGTTCTGACGCGCGTTCCAGCAGTCCGACCTGGAAGTTTCCACAGCTCAGATCCTGGGGGTGTTTTAGGCCTAACTTTGATCACCACCCCCTGCCTGAAGCCTGTTCTTTCTGCTGATCACTTCTTCCCATGCAAGTGAATTCTCAAGCCCTGAGGGGCCAGTGCAGCGCTCTCCAACAGTTCCCAGAGAGCAAACACAGCACAAAGGTGTGCGCTCCTTGACAGCTTCAAGCATATCCTGCAGCCACTACCTGTTGAACCCAAGCAGTTTGCTCCTCCTAACTTGAGGGTGAGAAATACCAGGTAAGTCGCAAAGCTTACCTCGTACTTTCAATTCAACCAGCAGAAGTTTTCCAGGTGGGACAACTACAGTGTCAAGAGCAAAGCCAGGACAGGGTTAGCCTGGGTTTGCTGGGCGTCAGTGGAGCCATTCAGCTGCTCTATTCCTGGCCCAGCTGGGGACACACCTTCCTGTTACTAAATGAAGAACCAAACACTTCTATATAAACTGCTGATGAATGAGAACTGTGACCTTTCCCTCTTCTATTTGAGCTTGGAATCAGAAAGTAACAGTAAAGCCAAGGTAAGGGTTTTTTTCCCCATCTCCTATGCCACAGGACTGGATTTCAAAGCACACAGGATACACAGTCATGGCAAGATTCTCACTAGTCCTCAATTCACCGCCAGTTAGGCATGGACAGTGTCTTGTTTGCTCTGTGAACAGGTTAATCTGTACACTAGAACCTCTTCTTAGGGGTTCTTTGGATTTTCAATTCTATTTAGTTAATGACCAAGGTAATACAAAGAGTTAACTCACAAAGTGTCTTTCTGCCACGATAAACCCCTTAGTCATGCTTTGTTCTTAAGGATGAGAAGATGAGAGCAAAGGATTTCTGGCCTTGAACTGGAGCTTGGAGTGTTGCTTCTGGAAAAGGGATCAAACCTTTCTGTGCCAGGGTCACTCCTCAGCTATAGAACTGCTTATTCACATTACAGAACTGTGATTGATATTCATTAGCCAAATTAGCAAGTTAAAGCCAAGAAAATGAAAGCGCTGTACTAGTATTGCTCTTGTTTCTAATGACTGCATCCTTGCTTAAACCAAAGGGAATGAACTGCATAAACCACTGCAGCAATGTTCTACCCTTAGACCTAAGGGACAAAGCCCCAGCTGCTGAAGACACAGACAGCACAAGCAGCTGAGTCATTAGAAGGAAGCCGAAGCTTGCACTTCCAGAACAAAAACCTTGAGAAGCGATGCAAGAGCTCTGGCTGCAAAGCTAAATAAAGGATTGTATAAGCAGGAGAGGGGAAAGAGGGAAAGCACATCTCAGGTTCTGCTATCCAGATTAAGATTCAAGCACAAAATTCCTCTTTCCATGCTTTTTAGCACCACTGACAATCTTTCTACTCACTTCTTGTAAAGCGATTCAGAGCTGCAGAACCTCCGGACTGTTGGACTAGAACAGGTTAATGGTCCCTACAGTCCCTGTATGTTGTATTTGTGAGCAACCAAATGTCCATAAATCCTCCTAGTGGACAACTTTATGGAATAATCAACACATCAGGGATATTTCCTTCTAACGTACCCTGAGCTCGTGACTGGCTTAAGCCCTGAGGCATGAGAGCTTATTGACTGGATCCATCTCCTGTTCAAGTCAATAGATATCTGTCAATTCAGGTCAATTCAAATGAGATTTTATTGACGGGAGAAGCTACACAAAATGCTGCCAAGTGTGAGAAAATGACAGCACCCCCCCACCTTCCTTGAGCCATCTGTCAGAGATAGATACAACCTGCACTGCAGTTACAGAGAGACTTAATCCCAGCTCCATCGAATAGAAATTGTCCTTGATTTAGCTTCATTGACTTAATTGAGCTGAGCTATGCTGAGTATAAACAAGATCCATCCTGTTTCTCTATGGACACCATCAGAAGTAGCCCAAGTGCATTAAAAGGCTGAGGTTGTAAACCCATAATCAAGTTAAAAATAGGGCAATGTTGCTATCCTGCTGTCACAGAACACCAAGCAGTGTCCACAGACCAGAGCAATGCAGCAGAGCCTGCACCTACAGCTGCTGGACTATTCCTGGCCCTCTTTCCCCCCCCTGCTGCCTGCTGCTTGGATTCTCTCTACCCCACACAGACATATGAAACTTGTCACTCAGACATCAAAGGCGCTTTTCGCTCACTCTTCCTCGGCAGTGACACATTTTTGGCCCAGCACATCACATTAATAGACCTTGCTGTCAAACAAGGCAGCTTTCAAACAATGGAAGGATTGTGCGCTGTGCGGCACGGCTGATGGGCAGAGCACCAGGTAATGTGATGCAAGAGCTACAAAATACCTCAAAGACACAAGTGAGAAACACAGACCCCGGTTTTGAAGAGAGACTTGTGGTTTGTGGAGGTTTATCTGTCGGTATAAATGTTGGAACAGACCCTGGCATGGGCCTCGATTGGGTTTCTAAACCCAGCCTTAGTTTAACATGCATGCTTCCTTGAACGGTGCAGTGTTTCCTTGACGTCTCCAGTGCCTCCTTCCCTAGCACGCGCTCCCCATCCTTCATTTCCTAACTTGAAATGAATTATGGGCTGAATCACTGTAAGCATTTCAAACACACCATGCTGCACTGCAACTTATGCAGAAGCCATCTGCAGCTCACAAGCACTTCTTACCATAAACCATGCATCACACTCTTCACAGAGCCACAGAACAGTCTGGGTTGGAAGGGATCTTCAAAAGTCATTCAGGTCCAATCCTGATGCAGTGAGCAGAAACATCTTCAACTAGATCAGGTTGCCCAGAACCATGTTGCTGGTTGAGCCCCAGAAGGAAGAACAGGGACAACTGTGAGAACTTGCGCTTTGTAGGGTGACACAGGGCACATGTGAATCAGCCACCCATGGGGATGTCCCAGGGACCTTTCCCAGTAGAAGCCTCCAGTGCGCTAGGTGATGATTAATGAGAACTTGTGGTTGGAGCTTAGTAATTGGGATGAGTCTTTTATAGAAGTCATTGGTAATCTAACCAGTACCAAGAAATAGCAGACTTTACTGCCTGGACCTCAGCAGTCACGTCAGGATGGGATTTGCTGCACACCTTGAAAGGATGAAGCATAACCCATTCCTCCTCCTCCTGCACCAAGGGAGAGCCCTGCACTAGTTTATGTTCTAGTAAAGACGACAGGGGTAGGTCAGAGCAATTGAAACCACCTTTGGGCTCCAGTGGAGCAGGCCACTGAACATCCATTAGCTACTAAAGGGATTCTGGTCCTCAGTGACCTGGCCTGGATTGAAATCAGTGACCTTGCAATCAGGCTGCACATTCCATTAGCCACCTCGGCCGCCTCCTGAAGGGGTGTTCTGTGCAGCTTTGGTAATCTGTATGTCCTTCCACGCATCTCAGGAATATAACTGGGATACAGAGTATGTCTGACTGGAGAGATGAAGATATTGAGCATGTGTCTTTGTCAGTTATGGCCATTATCATTAGCAGAATAGCTACTATTCCCTATATATTCCTTTTAGAACCGTTTACAGCTGAAACATTTTTAATGGCTCGATGAATATGAATGCAACATTTATAACCATTTACACGTATGAGACTTTGGGGCACATCCATCTTTCATTGCAGGCACGTAACCTCCCATTACCACACTGTCACGCTGAAGAGTGAGTGGGGAGAAGAGGACCCCACTTCGCCATGAAAGATGAGGACATTATTTCTGCCTGTTTGGTAAAACACATGTTCAGAAATCTCCCTTATTGTCATCCCAGACTTCTCTCCCCAGTCAAGCACTTATTTAGGCTCTTTATACTTTCATTAACAAGGGGAAAATGCAGGCCGTTACATCTGTTAGCAGACATAATTTTAGACAAATACAACTTCTTATCAAATAAGCCTGCGATAAATGTTTCATGAACAGAACCCTTCAATAGAACTCCCAACACTAATTTAATGAGAAGTATCAAATGAATTTTTTTTTTATTCTGATATCTCCCCTGAGACAAATGATACTTTGCAGGCCTATTTTTAACAAATGAATTATTGACTTAAACTGGCACAATTAATCACAATATAATGGGATCAGGGGATGTTAGAGGCTCATTCAGCACGGCAGATGATGAGTACTGACTCTTCCAAGAAATGAGGCTCTTTAATCATTCCCAGATTAACAGCTACATGCTTTCAAATTTCAATCATAGGGAACTGGCAGCATGGAATGAAAAGGGTCCACTCCAGCAACACAGAAGCAAGCAGGAGGATTTCTTCCCCTCGTTGTCTAAGAAACAGGCACTCGCTTCCCTTGGGAAAGGACAGGATCTAAGTCATGCTGCGTTTCCAAGAGGTCTTCCTTGCAGTGTTTATCAGGGTAGAGCTTGCTTTCAGGAGTACAGAAGATGCTCACAACCCATGAGGCTGTCTGACACCTGCCCCGAGGGAAAATGTTCAGGACTTAAGACAAAAAGCCTCTTAACTAATCCCCTCTTTATCAGGATAACTCTTCTCCCATGTTTTTACACCTTCCTGCAAAAGGTGCTACTACATAGCATACCATGAATGCTAACAGTGTTGGAGTTATTATTGTTTCTTACTTTCTTTGGTCAGCTCCACAGGCTTATAAAGCCATATCTATGAATTACAAGGTGCCCCCCCCTCTACTGACAACTCCAGAACTGGGTTCTTCATGCCTGCAGTCCTGCATCCAAGAGCATCCAAACTCTGTAGCAGATCTGAAACTAAGGAGATCCATCCCAGCTGTTTAATGGAGGCCTCAGGTGCTGCGCTAACACAGTACTTCGGATGCTAAATTCAGCACAGAGTCTGCCACCTCTACTGATGCTGAGGACCCTTTTACTCTGCAGAGTACTCCTCAAAGGCTAGGGGCCCATTCTTCCCTAACCCAGAGCAATGAAGCTTTCTGTGCTCCTTCCAGGGAAACCCCAGATGAGCACAGAGGAGAGCAGACCTCCTAGACACCTCTGCAGCTCTTCCCAACACTAGTAATACTCAATCCCAAATGCATTAAGACCTTGGACCCTGAGGCAAAGAGCTCTTACAAGAGGCTCAGCATTGCCCAACCCAAGTACACAAGAACAAGCTTGGGTCTAGATCCCCTACAGGGCTTACAACACCTTGTGGGAAGTACCAGGGAATCCTATTTAACCATCTGCAGAAGGGGCTTGAGTGTTCCATGCCCCTTCAACCTGCAAATGGGTTTTGGGACCCCAGTGTACAATGTGCTGCTGATCTACTGCCTTGGCTGGATTCTGAGCTCACAACTGCAGACGCAGAGAGCAGTGAGAGCGTTCCTCACATGGGGATTTGATCCAATTGTCTTGCCATGATTGGGACTGGAAATTCCTTGAGCTCCCCAGCCAGCGTTTGACTCAATTAAAGAGTAATTCAGAGGCTTTTGTGACAAACGATAACAAAATATTAAGTACACAGATTAACTTTTAAAGTCAGGAATGGCAAAGGAAATGAAACTAAATTAACATCAAGGCAAACTGAAGGCACACGGAAACTACAGGGAAAGTCAAATCCTGTGTCTGCTTTACTTTGCTAGTCTTGAGTTCAGGGGTCTGCCTTTTCTCAGCAGCAGTTAGTGACATCTCAGACACCTCAAGAGCAGCTTTTTCCTTCAGCCTGTGGTGCCTGCAATACCCTGGAATCCTCGATTTAACAAGAGATTTGGCAAATAAATCCTGGGTGATGAGATTCCCGGCACCTGAGCTCCAAACTAAACTGCATTTTGCACTTTCAGAATCAGCTTCTTTCTAAGCTGGAGACAGGAAGCAGTTCCCAGGGGGCACCATGTGCATCACAGAATCGTAGAATAGTTAAGGTTGGAAAGGACCTTAAGATCACCCAGTTCCAACCCCCCTGCCATGGGCAGGGACACCTCCCACTAAACCATGTCACCCAAGGCTCTGTTCAACCTCCAGGGATGGAGCATTCACAGCTTCCCTGGGCAACCCATTCCAGTGCCTCACCACCCTCACAGGAAAGAATTTCTTCCTCATATCCAATCTAAACTTTCCCTGTTTAAGTTTGAACCCGTTACCCCTTGTCCTATCACTACAGTCCCTCATGAAGAGTCCCTCCCCAGCATCCCTATAGGCCCCCTTCAGATACTGGAAGGCTGCTCTGAGGTCTCCACGCAGCCTTCTCTTCTCCAGGCTGAACAGCCCCAACTTTCTCATCCTTCTTCATACAGGAGGTGCTCCAGTCCCCTGATCATCCTCATGGCCCTCCTCTGGACTTGTTCCAACAGTTCCATGTCCTTTTTATGTTGAGGACCCCAGAACTGCACACAGTACTCCAAGTGAGGTCTCACTGAGAGCAGAGTAGAGGGGCAGGATCACCTCCTTTGACCTGCTGGTCACGCTCCTTTTGATGCAGCCCATCATCTGGCCTTATATCCTGCTCTGACAGTGTCCTGCATCAACCATACCTCAGCAAAAGAACTGAAGAAACTCATAGCAGGATGTCTAGGAAACAAAAGGAACTCCACCAACATGAGACTCACACAACTCACATATCTTCCTGACCGCTTAAGCAAATGCAAACCCCAAAATGTGTGGTTCAGCATTCCTTCAGTACTCACTTCGTTACTGTTTAGGGTTATTCCCCCCCCACAATAACATCATTGACAGAAATACATCCTCCCTTAGATTCACGTGCCAAAAACCAAACCGAAATCACTGTCCAGAAGTGGGTTTCATTGACACTGACCCCAACACTGATATCTGTGCAAAGGGCTATCAGAAAGCCTCACTCTGCAGGTGGAGATTCAGGGTTGGAGTTGGTAGCAGGAAGAAACCCTGAAGATGGTTTTCCCTCTCCACAGGAGCCCTTTGCTCCCTCTATAACAAAATATAGACAATATTCCAAGGTTGCTTCCTAAGGAGATCTTCCAGCAGTCTTTGCCTACTTGATGTACAATATTAGACTTCCAAGCAAACCAAACCAGGACCTGATAATACTAACAGCACTATGCATTTTAAATTGTCAATATAGTAAAAATTAGCCCTTTTCCTTCAACTTTAGAGTGTGTTCACCTCCACCAGGATTTCAATGCACAAGCAGCACCCAGGTTATTCTCTTGACCTATAACCACATCCCCATACTTTGGCAGAGAGAGCTGCCAGTTTTCTGTCCACTTCAGCCTGTTTCTGGTGAAAGCTGAGTAAGAGTTCCTCAAAATGGGTTTGCTGTGTTCACCTCGTGGCTTTCACAGCTGCACATCCTCAAGCAATGAGGAAACACTGCAGCTCCCATTACCCCTAAAGTCACACCAAAAGAGGGAACAGCTATTTGCAATGGAAAAGCAATGGGAAAGAGACTGGGGAGGTGGCAGATGGACCAGGCTGTGCCAGACTTCCTCAACATGCCTCACTGTCTGCAAGGCAGAGTGCAGAAATGGGAAGCGGTAAGTGAAACACGTTTGGGCTTCCACACACCTCAGTGTTCTCAGGGCCACTCCGAGGAACAGGGCCAGCTCCTGGGTCTCCAGTGGAGGTCTGGTAGCCAAAAACCATTCTCTACTTTAATTTATAGGCCTGTCAGAGAGTTAGAATTGATTGGGAAGAGGTCTTGTTTTACCTATGGTGGGAGGAAATCAAGTGATGTTAGCAGCAACGCTGGGCACATTATCATCTGCTGGTTCCATTTAACAACTTCTCACAACATATGCAGTTTACATTATGGTATCCTGCACATGTAGTCTTTGGCTGAAAATATCCTCCAGAGCTCTGAATTTATGGTCATGCAAATACTCTGAGAGGCAAGAAACAGGCAAGCTAAAGAATGAAAAAGGAAAGCCTTCTTTGTTTCTGCTTCTAGGTCACGTTAACTCCAACCCTGCCATGCTGCAACCCAACAAGGGATGCTGGTGTTTCAGCTACACACCCTCATCTTTTGCTATGGCAACTCCTCAAATACCATCATCTTGCACAGATTTACTTGGCTTCCATGGGCAGCTGGAGCTGGGCCTCTGAGAAAAGATCTGCTTTCAGCCAAGCTGTCTTTTTCTCTCTCTGCAGGCCTGGCATGACAACAGGCCTCATTCTGCCATGATTCCTACCAGCTCTGCATCCCTTGGGGAGTCTCCTGAGCCCCAGCAGCACCAGCACAGACCACTACTGTGGTCGAACCCACACAAGCATAGTGTAAGGAGCTTGTTCCTCATCACTGCTAGCCTTTCAGCTACGCTTTTCCTGACATAAAAGCTCAGTGTGATGTGAAAAGAGGACCAAACAGGATCTCTTTGTCCATCCTTTCGATATAACTAACCCCACTTTTCAGCTGTCAGAGATACCAGCTTCAACCCCGCGATCACTACAGATAGATGGTGAGGATCCTGAGCTCATCAGCCTGTCCTGCCCAGTTCATTAGCTTGGGCCCAATTATGCTGATTCTGGCCTTGTGGCCCCAACCCAGCTTTGGTGCCTTCACATGGCACCAGCCAGTGGCTGTGATTTTTGTCACAGTAGAATTGTAGGCTTAATAAAGGACAAGGAAAAACCAACAGGTCGTTGTTCCAAGACCTCCATTTCACTTTAGGGCACAAACAATATACACCCAAGCAATGCAGCAATCTGTCACCTGTCAGCTCCTGGCAAAAGCTTTGTGGGAAATTCATTTTCAAGTGCAGTTTCAGTAGGCCGTTGGTGTGAGGTTGTGGAACAGCGGGAAGGGTTCAAACGGGAAGCGCACCCCTGGGTGTCATTACTGGGTGCTTCTCACTGCAAAGATACAGCCCACTGCAAAGTGAAACTGTAACCAAGAAATTTTACCTGCTTTGGAATTTCCTCCTATGCCAGGCTGCGACTGTCAGTTCATGGAGATTATCGTCTATCTAGGGTCATGGATTAGGAGGAGGAATCTCACTTTGTACCCAAAGGTAACGACACTCTGTTCTGAGGAGTGGCCACTTGGAACAGGAAGGTTAAAGCAGCAAAAGGCCACCAGGATTTACCAGGAACACCGTATCAGTGACAGCATTTGTCACCAACAGAATGGTTTTCCCTGCAGGTCCAGAGCCCCTCCACCTGTGACAGTGGCCATGGAGCCCTCAGCAGGGCTCTGTGCTGTCTGTACCACAGAACAAGCACAGCAAACAGCTATTTCTAGCCCTGACTAACCCACACCATAAATCAGAGTGTCCCTATTGGCCACACATATGTTAACTATAGCGCAGTGTGGTCACAACTACTGTACAGGGCTGGTTTGGATGGATTTAATTACTCCTAATTTATACAGGGCAGAGCTGCACGTAGTGCAGTGCTTAGCATTGTCATTTTAATGACATGCTTAATACACATTTTTAGAGCCCTGGTCATTAACTACATGAGAGATTTGAGCTCTGGATTTACTATACTGTGCTCCAAGGCTTCACTTGGCCTTCGGAGGACGTTGCAGCACTCTGCTCAGCGTTGCCTCACATACAATGTGTACTCTCTACAGACGGGATTACCCCATTGCTCAGTTCTGAGCTCACCAGGGATCAGCAGCACACCTCGAGGCGCGACACAGGGTTTGCTTTTAAGAGAGATTCTCAGGTTCAAGCGTTCACCCAATACCCATCAGCGTGCTAAGAAACGCAAGCAAGTTTGTGCTTCCTGGGGAGGTTTACTATTGCAAGAGTTCACAAATGAGATCCCCGAGCTGTGAGAGAAAGATGGTGGAGGTTGTTCCTACATGGATTAAAATGACCCCCATTCCTTCTCCCCCCTTCATTTTTTACTGAGCTGATTCTCCCCCTGCGCGCTATCACTGCGCGGTCATGTCTTCATCAGAAACATTAATAAAATATTCACTTGTTTGTTTACCAAAATGCCTTTTATGGAGATGAAATATTCCGAGGATCTGCTCATTTATGTTCTTCACTGAGCAGTAGATTAAACCCCCCCAAACATAATTCGTGCTGCTGAAACCTCAACCATTTTGACAGCAGCAACAACGCGTTTTGTGAAAACTGGTTTTGAGGGGAAAAAGGAGGCAGCAACTCTTTTCAATTCCACTATTTAATACTTTCTTTATTACAGCCTCATTCTGTGTTTGCTCGCTGCTGAACACTACGGCCTTGGTACCATCTGAGGTACAATACCACAGAAACATAAATGAAAATACTAAATGGTGACTGTCAGCTGCCTGAACCATCATCCTAAACAGGCCATTTAGGACAAATTCCATGCAACTCATACACACAATTCTTGTCCTGTCAAAGATCTTGTCTACAGGGTACCTTGAGGGAAGCAGAGACAAATGACACCAGAGTATGAAGTTACTGCGCATACATCAAACTCTGTGCTTAGATGAAAGCGCAGCAAACTCCAGACACGTTATTCTGAAGCACAGCAACCACATGGGGCTTTGAGAGCCTTCGACTTCTGTTTGAGGTGCTGTACTATTAGGTACTCCTCATGGCTCCCCACATAGCCTGGCCCTGAGCCTACTTAGGAGGTTATGGGTTGAGTGACCCGTTGCTATACACCCAAGTCATTGTAACGTTGCTCATTTGCTGGGCTTTCTACAAAGTGCATCTTTTCCACCGCTCTTTTCTGGCAATAATATATAGGACAGGGAAAGTTTTGCTACAGCAACTGCAATTACTGGTGGCATTATTTATCTTCTGATTACTTATGAGAACACAGCAGCAGACCAACTGAGCAAACAAAGCCCCCCTTCCTCTGCCCCTTCTCCTCCAAACAACGCAGTGCAAGCAAGGGGACCGCGCTTACCAGCACGGGGCTGGCTTCTACAAACATACATGGAAAAACCTAGGGAGAAACCACGCTTCTCCTGATTGACAGCTGCCACTGTGATCAATAAGGGCAATGAAAACAGCTGAAATCACTGCTCAAGCTGCTGTTACACAGTTTTGGCAAACAAAGCCTGGTCTCCACTGTCAGTAGTGAGTGACACCAGCACTGTCCCCTGCTCACCACCACCCGTGTCCTTCCCAGGCACCGGCTGTCCCTCCAGGGAACAGAGCAGAGGGGGACAGAGCAGAGCCAGGTATTGGGGACTCGAATCCATCCACAAGCAGGTGTTAAGTGAAGTCCTCCAAAAGGACGCGAGTCGTTCTTTTGCTGGCTTTGGGATGAATTAGCATGAATTCATAATCCATAAATCCTGATGGCAGCAGAACAGCATCCCTCCTGTTGTTATTTATTTTGAGATTTTCACTGGGGCAATAGCTTTACGTTTGACATTTATATAGGTCACAGTGAGCTAATAGCCATCTGCCATCTGGGGACTTTTATAATGAACATTGCAGAAGACTATGAAACAATCTCTGGCATTTCCGAGTCGAACATAAGCTGAAATAGGGTTGATCTTTACAATATGCTCTGCTGTCTCTCTTCAGGTTCGCATTAGTCATTTGCCTGGCCTTGCTACACACACACACGCTTGCACATATGGGAAGTGGTGGGCTTCAGCATTTAATACTACCAGTTAATCACCACACACACAAAAAACACCCAATACCTTGCACAGCAATAAGAGACCCCCAATCCACCTGAAAATTCTTCACACATTCAAGAAATACTAATGACTCCCCAGTCCCCTCCCCTGCAGCACAGGCACAGGAGACACAGCTCTAATGCTGGCTTAGCTGCAGTACACAGATGTGAAATGGCTCCTGCAAGGTCACACAACCTTCCTTTAGCATAACCCCATTGTCCTGATCACCCAAATACATACCAGGCTGAACAAAGGCATGTAGGAACACACAAAGTCCCCAGGAAAGCTACCACAGCACTGCTGCATGGCAGATGACACCACTCCATCTCACCCTTGGGCCGAGAGCAGCTGCCTGCACCAAGCCTGACTATTTATCAGCACTCAGCCAAGCACTCCATGATTGAGACCAGCTGAGCTAGGGGAGGGCTGGGGCAGGTTATGGGTCATGTCCTCACCTCAACAAGCAGCACAGATCCTGGGAGGGATTTTAAATGCCACTGAAATCTCCATAGTGTAACCCAGCGATCATCTGCACCTCCACCAGCAGCACTGCTGATGCAGCAGGCTCCCCTCTGGATGGCTGCAGGGAGGTGATGGAACCCCACTTCTATCCCCTAGTGATAGAATAGTGCCCAAGGGCATAACCTGCAGCTCCCAGCCCGGAGAGGAGAGTCCCTGCCTCTTCCTCCTGCACTCAGGGAGGATCCACATAGGAACACGTTGTCCTTCCCAGCACCTGGGTGCACCGTGCTACTCTCACCACCTCTTGCAGATGGGGAATTGATAGAGGCAAAGATGAAGCAACTTTGCTGAGTTGTGTAAGGCACCTACCAGAGCTGTGAGTGAACCCAGGTGTCCTGAGTTCCAGGTCAGCACTTTGACTACGAGGCTGCCCCTTCTCCCAGCACCTACATGCTGTTGACGTTCCCACACAAACGTGAGAAAGGACTGAATGTGCTCAGACAGATGAGAGTATCCCATCTCAATTAGTCACTCTCCAAAAAGCCTCCAAGGGGGCCAGGCCTCCTTAATGCTGCATGTTCCTCCTGAGTTCCCCAAGCCTCAGCAGGCCTCAGGGTAATAAATTACATTTGTCTCTGCCTTAGCAGCAGCAGCCTGGCTGAATCCTCCTTTCCGTGACTCAACTCGTGATGAAATGCCTATTTCCTCGCACTGAGATCTGTGAAAATTGGTCTTTTCAGCCTCCCTCCTGAGGGACGTGCCTCAGCAAGGCGGCTGGGGGCATCTGGGAGCTCCTGTGTCGTCCCTCTGCCCCCCGTACAGACGCCTGGTCCTGGGGTGTCACTTATTTGTATTATGTCTTTGGAGGATGACACACAGAGCACATATGAAATCCAATCCTCTCTCGTAGGGCTGGGAAATGGGAGATGCCTGAGCGCTGACCAGGCTTTGACCTGGTCCTGCAGGGACTCGGGTTACACAAAGCGCTGCGCTGGCTCGGAGGAGCAGGAATCTTGTCGGCTTGCGCAATTCAGCAGGTGACAGCTTCAAGAACTGAATGCTCAGCTGCTGCCTGCTAATGCTGACACACAGAGGGGGCCTGGCAAGCCCGCCCTGCCCACTCCCACCACCTGGCTCTCTGTCCTCTGTGAGACTTGAGCTGATGACACAGGCTACAGCATCAGGTATACATCTGTGTGCACGGTGAGACTTGAGCGGATGACACAGGCTACAGCCACACAGCCCCTCCTGGCTGCAGTATCAGCTGAGTTAGGACTTGCCTTTCATTGGCCTCAAACTGATGGAGTTACTTTGCACTGATGCTGCTGCGAACAGACATTAGCTCTGCCCGTGCCACAGACATCACTGCAGACTCTGGTCCACGTGAGAGCAGTTTCATTACAATGGAAGGCATGAAGAGATAAATGCTGTAACAACCTTATCTCTGCTCCTTCCACCACATGCACGCTCCCTTCCCACAACACAGGATGTGCAACAATACCCAGTCAAGGCTGTGCTGTTAAACAGTGCTCGTTCTTCTCAGCACCGCTGGTAATACATAACACAGCTCAGCCTGAGGAGTGCTTCTGGTATTGTTATTAATGTCCATGTCATAACTGCTTCCATAGGATTTCCATTACACCCAGGGATCACAGCGTGCAGGAGGTGCCAGGAGCTCAGCCCTGACTGCTTTCCCCCAGCAGGATGTCAGACCCAGCTCTGCCTTTGAATTACAAAGAGAGCAGAAGTTTCGCATTGTTTCAGTTAAGAGGAGGGATCACCAAAGGGTACAGAAGAGAAATGAAAGCGAACGGATCATTCCTATTGCCGGGAACACACATCTGCACCAGCCACATTAGGCACATTTACTTCTGCTTTGCCACTTAGTGCTCTCCTGCATTCGTGTCGTGCTTTCGGACCTCACCTGCAGCATCAATTCAACCTCTGCTCCGTCCTGCTCAGCTCTTGTGGCAGCCCCCATGTCCTGCCATGTCCCACCTCTGTGCTCTGCACTCCCATCAATCCCCAACTCCTGCAATCTGATGTCAATCGCAGCTATTTTAATGTGCTAACTTTCTAAATCCACACTTGTGCTTGCTTAACAATAGGCTGCTTTGATCAGCATAACACAGGCAGAACTAACAAACCTGAGCCCCTCACCTCCCTCCCCTCTCCTGACGCACCCCTCGCCAGGCCTCAGGCTTGTAAAACCAAAGCAATTGCAAGCCTTAATTTTATTTCCTTTATTTTCAGGCTACAAGGTGCTGGTTCTGATTAGGAATATTCCGAGCAGGAATAAAGCTCTTTTAAATAAAAACCATGTTGAGCTTTCAGGGGAGAATTGCACAACCCCATCAATTTAGAAGAAATGTCTTTTCAACCAGTGGCATGCATAGGGCTGTAGTTAAGCCAGGCGATGTGGGAAGCAACTTTCCTTGTTAGTCACATCGCTTTTATGCTTTAGAGATCAGAAGAACATCATTTGTAGGCAGAGAAAATGGACTTTGCTGGGATTCCAGAGGACAAGAGCTCCAAGTACTTTGAGGAAATGCAGTTTCAGGAGCACATTCAGAGGTAACTTCTGAGCCTCACAAAAGCAAAATGAGATTTCACATAGACTTCACTTGGGTAAATATGAAGTCACGAGCTTGATTTCAATAGAGTGACACTGAGTATGTACTTCCCAGCTTGGTAAAGCTGAAGCTGCTGCACTGGGACAGCTCTAGAGCTGCCTGGTTCACGGAGGCTGATACAGTTATGCTAATCTGTGGTGCTGAACAAACAGGCTGGTGTTTGCAGTAGAGCTGCTTTGGACTGCTGCTGCTGGAAATGCAATCAAGTATGGCCCAGTGGCTGGATTTATATAGACCTACCTAAAAACATCATCATGCCTTCAGAGCCTGGCCCTGGCAAAGCTGATCCCGCCAGCACAGCTCCCTGACCGCTGGAAACAGACTCCACTAGAGCAGTGTCACTTCTAAACAAGCTGCTGAGGTGCAATACATGGGAAACACATCCTGCCTACACGTGGCTTCTGCTACCGCACAGATTTTATGCTAGGGTCAGGGGAGAACTCGGGACCAACCATTTAATCCTATTCATTTTAGGCATGAAATCTGCCAGCCCCAGCATCCTGACTGCCCTCTCCCCTTCAAAGCTGCTCCTGCCTACTCTGGGTAGCAGAACCTTATCTTTGTTTTCATCTGCCTGTCATTCTTCATTTTTACCTCTTTGGAGATGTGTGCTCTCCTCCTAACCCCACAGATCCTATGACCTCAAGGTCCTCCCCCATTCAGTGCCAAAGTCATGTCAGAGCTGAGCTGCTGCTCCCCAAGGAGGAACTGCTGGGACTTTTCAGAGGTCAGGGTTCGGATTAAGTTAAAGCAGCAAGGAGCTAAAAGCTGGAGAAGGCTCTTGCAGAAGAGTTCATGCATGGCTGCTGTACTGCGATAGGAGGGGCTTGGCTTGAAGTGTGCTGAAACCAGCAGGAGGTGTTCTGAACGCACCGAATGGTTTACGTGGTTTGATGTTTAGTCATTATTTCTACCCTGGTTAGAAGTGAAATGGCTGCCTCAGGACTAAGGCTAAATGCTCAACGGTAAGGCTTTATATACACCTTAAAGTGTGCTTTTCAGGACTGACAAGAGTGATCACAGTAAAAAGCTCTATAACCAGATTTAGGATGAAGAGCACACTTACCCCAGCACAGGAATTCATCCCTTCTAAGTGACTACCTCTGCTCTGGTAATAGCTATTATTATGCTATTATTAGAGTGGGAAGAAGCTCATCCGCAGACCAGGGCTCCGCTGTGCTAACAGCTCAATAAGAAGAAGAGGCTGTTATCCCAAAGGCCTGGCAATCCATATGCGGTTTTGAGCCCTGCTGCTGGCCATGGTCTTAAAAATCTGCCTCTGGCGCAACCAGTTTCAAAGCCTTCCCCTCTCACTTGAAACTCAGCGGTCTAACATGATTTCATTAAGCAGATGCTAGGCAGATAATGTGACATCTTCACAAAAGGGGTGTTTCCCAAGTGCTCAGGAGTTTGCTGCATGACTCTGATGTCAACACAAAAACTTTGGCAGACATCAGAGGACTTTGCATCAAACCCTTTCCTTTCCCTAAGCCATGCTTCTGTTGTAATTACTGTTTTCCCTAGTCATTCCGTGATAGGTACAGGCAGCCTGGCAACACCTTCAGGGAAGCTTTGTGGGACTGCAATACACCATCGCATGTGCTGAGTGTTAAGTCCGCCTGGACCTGGACCTCATTACTCCAAGTGCTGATCAAGCGCTGGCAGATCAAACTGCCCCCGAGTGCTGAACAGAAAGTGCACCAGACCAATGCAGTTGCATGCACTTCGAAATGCTAATTTATTTTCCCAATATGTGAGTTAGTTTTATGCTATCAGCATTTTGTAGCTCAAAAGCTGTGGGTTTCTTTCCAGTACAGGGAAGGTCAGCATGCTCTGCAGTGACCGTGGGTTCCCCTCACTGGCAAGCCAAGCCAGGGCCCCAGATAGCCAAAGGCAGGTGCTCAGCTTTCAGCAGAGACCTGGCCCCTTTCCAGTGCTTCCAGGTGGCCAGCCCCAAAAGTGAAGGCATCTTGAGACACATCACTTTGAAGTTTGGTCACCAGGACTGGCAGATCCCCTCCAAATCTGCCTTTGCCTTTGCTGTTGAGTACATGTGGGCAATCTGCAGAACCAGCTAATGCACTCCACGTTGAGGGGACGTGGGCCCCACGCTGCCACGAGTGCTATTGCACCTCCCCTGGCAGTTGCTGCGTTACTATGACAGCTGCAAACCCCGATGAGTGAATAACCTAATCGAGCCATTAAAAGAAACAGAAGCCCTCTGCCCTGTTTGATTTCTCTCTATAATGATGCAAAGTGCACTTTAATGGAGTCAAAGTGGTCCTGGGCCATTCTTGTTAAGGCCATTTGATACAGTGCTATTGAGTCCCACTGCTAGCGTTCATTACCTCCCTTCAGCTCTCTCTCCTGCTGCACTGTAGCTCAGACTCCCCAGCACTAGTTTCGCTGCTGCCACAGCCCCTTGCCTGCATTTTGTCTACATAAATTAGACCTTGTGCAGCATATTGGCCTGTCAGGGGACTAGGAAGAAACTGTATATTGTTTCTGGCATTCCCGGGCCCTTCTGCCCCTGACATCTGCTGTGTTTGTGACAGGGAATACATTCCTGACTCATTATCCGGGCAAGCGGAATCCCTCCCTGACAGCACCATTAATCAGAATCAAGCAGTCCAGCAAAGGCAAAAAAAATAAGGGAGAGAGAAGAAGAAAAAGAAAGCAAAGAAAAAAGACAGTTCCTAACTTTCACTTCTGTGTCATTTCGGTGTCTGGACAAGTAGCAATCTATCTTTCTGAGTGACAGCTCTGATGGATGGCATTATTTATGCTTTTGTGTATTAAAAGACAGTTCTGGCACTGGCTTGTCACTCAGCAGAGCCTTGAAAAAAGTTGGAATTCAATTTGAAGGAAAAGAGGGCAAAGATCAGATGGTTCTGGCTAGGAAGTGGTGCCTGGAAAGGCCCAAGATTAGAGTGGGAGGGAGGAACTGGAAAAGGTGTAGAAATGATGCATAAATGAGTAATTGCCCTTGCAGGTACAGAGCTTTTCACTGTGTATCTGTATTAGTATCTGCCTGGGCTGGAGAGGTCTGTTTGCTGACACAAACAGGTTTGATGTTCCTTGGAGGGATGCATCATTTGAGGGTGAGACAGGCATATGCTTAATTTTCTGTACATAATTTGTGTGTGTTTGTGTATACAAACATTTTTATGTATGCACATACATATGTGACTGAATGTGTGTATTTCACAGTGTGTCTTTACGTGCACATGTGTATTTACATCATTAATTTTAAATATAGGCTTTTTGTTCTAGCACACACATCTTCCAGATACAAAACACAGATCTAAGTATCCATACACACATGAAGACAATCAGACAGATACATCCCAAGATGAACAATACACCCATGTTTCGAATTTAGCCCTTTTAAAACATGGTTACTTACCACACTGTTTGTGAGTGATTTTAAGTACAAACACAGGACACTGTTCCTTAAACTGAAAGTGTCTTTACTTGTCTAAAGTTTTTGGGAAGAAATTGCATTGCACTTCATGTGGGAAGTGCAGTCTGACTGTTAGTCTGGTTTTACGTCGTCTTCTTTACCCACACACAGGCTACTTATCTGCTGAACGCAGAAACTCTGCTATGAAGACTTAGACGCTCCCACTTGCGTTTGTAACATTTCCTACCTGTAGAAGAGGCTGGTAACTGCATGCGAAATGCCAGGCTGAGGAGCTGCCACATACTGACCCACTTATAAAGTCAGAATTCCAAGGAGAGTGAATCTGCATCTTTGTTTAGCTGTGCTGATGTATGCGCTGGCAACGGAACCCACAGGTGTTGATACAGCCTACACCACATCGTATATAAATACTAGAACACGGTCAAAGCATCTTTGTGTGGGGATATTTATGTATACCATCTACATTCTGTATAACACAGCGGTATAAGAGGAAACAAGCAGGCCACATCCACTTCAAGAGCAAACAGATACATCTCTCTTAAAACTGTGATTATTTGTATTTATGTCAGCAGAGAACTTGGCTCTACACACATTTCTGTTTCTACAGGCCTGATGACAGAAGAGCCTCTCAGGACCTGCTGCTCCCTGTTCAGAGTGAGCAGGGAAGACTTACCTGATCTGAAACCATAGTTAAATTATTAAAGCACAGTATATGAATAAGGCCTCCCAAGTTTAGGTGTCAACTTAAATGAAAAGCAGAACTCTTACCTGCAAAGACTGAATTTGTTCAGAGAGCTTGGCTCACAGATGGATGCACATCTCTTTCTTCATCTTCTTCTGATGTATCCTGGGATCAAATTGGGGGGAACTGCCCCTACTTATGCTGTGCTGGCTCCAGGGAAGGATGGAGATGCGCAGAGGTACCAGTACCACTCGCACACGAGCATCTGCAGGAGCATCAAATCAAAGAGGGTGGTTTGGTCATAGGTGGAACTAAGGCTGCCAGCCTCTGCCTGCAGAAACATGCCCTTTGTGTAGTGTCTGTTCAGCAGGCTGTGGCTGCCCATCCAATGCCACACACAAGTCTCTAACCACAGTGGTTTGGGCTTACGGGTCAGCTATTCAGAATTGATGCGCATAGCTCCCTAGAGCCATGCAAGATGTTTCACTCTGTATTTCCAACACTGAACAACACATGGTTTTGACCTGACAAAAGATGAAATAACAAGAAATATAGTTCCCATTATTTATAACTTTTGCTTGCAGATGACCCATGTCTTGGCTATTTTGACAACCATCTGCTTTGGAACCCATTAGACAACATACAGCATTTGCTTTTAATTAATACAAATTGGTTTCTTTCCCAAGCCCCAGCAGGTTTCAGTTCCCCTCTCCTGGACTATTGGCATCAGCAGCAGTCGCCCTACCACACCTAGCAAATCTTGACAGCAACCGCTCTTGAGACTATAAATCCAGGGCAAAATCCCAAGGACTTCAGAAACTGCTGGAGTTCTTGGCTAAACCCAGGAATGGTGTTGACTTGCAGGCCCAGCTGCATTGTTACTATCATCCTCTTGGACTCTTTTTTCCCTTCCTGAGCATAGTGGGTCTCCTCATCCACAGGGATTTTTTAGCTCGGCCTCCTTACGAGACTTAGAAGTAACATCAGATTTCCAATACACTGAGCACTACACATAGACAGACAGGGAACTGCTGTTACTCACGAGCACTTGAAAACCCACCACCCAGGATCACACCGCTGGTGCTCTGATGGAGATGCAGGTCACAGGAAGGCCTAGGACTGTACTGAATTCATCTGGAGAAGCTCCCTAAAGAGATGACATCACAGCAATCCCAGGCAATGAGCTGGCCCCTCAGGGTGTGAAGTTCTGGAATTGACCTATTCTTTCAAAAGCCACAGCTTAAATTTCAAAGCGAGGTGTGTGTGTAATTCCCTCAGGCTCCTTTGAAATCCCAGCTGGTGTTTGGAGAAGGAACTGGTCATTTTTCTACTCCCAGTCTCACTGTGGCAGAGGCTGTGGATTGCCTTTTTGAATGCTGATACCCTTAAACTGGAATTGGCTGGGATGGAGGGAGGCTGCGACAGCAGAGAAATATGCAGATGGGTTTCTCTTTGCTGGCTTTCAGATGCATAAGTTGGTCAGTAACTGCTCCAGAAGGAAACACAGTAATAATCTCTCATAATGGCCAGGCACAGAAGAAAAGGAGAGTTTATCTTATTTGTCAGTCCCACTGTATCTATCTTCCCAGAATTACACAGTGAAATAAAGACATCCAAGACTACACCTCAGCTGGGGTAAATGGTGTACGCTTTCATAGCTCCACTGAAGACAATTTATACCCGCTAAAGATCTGCCCCTTGATCTCCAAAGCCAAAGGAACATAAGCTTTTGTGTTTTAAGCGTGGTGGTTGGAATGTTGAATTCTACTCTACTCTGTCGTCTGTCAGAACAGCAGGCAGAGGGGAGGAATGCGCTGGTGTCATATGGAAACCGCGGTTTGATGACGGACAAAATTAAATCCTTGCATTTGGACATAAACCATGGTAACACAAAATATGCAGCAAGTCAGGCTTGGTTTTCAGTACTGAAAACACAAGGCCCCACTTGGCAGGCTGAGGAGGGGATATTAGTCAGATTTAGACATGGTTTTCTTTGTTTTATTGAAGGATAAATAATTACGTGCTGAGATATTCCAGACACATGTTAGCAGAGCTGTGTGTGAACCACAGCAGAGGATGCTGTGAGAACTGGAAGGACTGAAGGTCCCTTCACCTAAAAAGGATCTGGGAATCCTGAAAAAGTTTTGGGGTTTACTTCTGGAAAAGAGTCCCTAAGTTTCCTCAAAATATATCTGACATGCTCATCTCCATCCATTGAACCTTCTGAGCATTTGCTTTCTCGACATCCTTAGGTTAACACTGATTCAGTATACACCACGTCCCCCCAGAGCGTCTGCTCAGCATTCCAGCTAAAGCTTTAGCTGGGGATGCACTGGGAGCAGTTGAGTGAGCACAGCCCAGGGGATCTGGGAACAGAGGGACTCCATGCTTGCACTGTACCAGCACCTCTTTTTCTCTTCTAATGCTTTTCACTAGTCGGAAGTCCAGAGACCACCACATGGACGAGTAAGAAACAGAGGGTGCACTCCTCTCGGGCACGTGGCAGTGGCAGGTTCTGAGTCACACAGAGACCTTAAGGGGAACTTTCATTATGACTTGGTAGCATTTCTTATTTAATTGAAACGAGTGTCTGTGAAAGTGCAGCAGATAAAACCAACACTTTTCTAAGTGCAAGAATTCTGACACCAATTTATTGGATACACCCAAATCTGCTGCATAGCTCGAAGTGATACTCAGCAAATGGATGTTCTGCCTCCCGCTCACTGTTTGTTCCACAGTCTCCCAAGGGGTCCTGCTATGTTCTGGTCTAAAAGAAAGCCCAATGTAAAAACTGCCTGCAAGAGAGGATCAAAGGAATTATAGCTCTGTCTCACTGCCATGATCCTGTTTTTATTTACACTGTAATACCCTGAAGGCAGAGACCCCATTTCTCTTCTGCTTTTGTATCGTGCCTCCCTCAGTGGAGACCTGATCCTGGCCTCTGGTTGCTACCTGTGCTGTCGGAGCGAATAACCAGGACAGTCAGCAGAGCAGCTTGAAACAGGGGCTGTGATCGTTCCCAGCGGCAATGGGCCCTCAAAGCCATTAGCTGCCCTAGCAGAACCTGCTCAGACAGCCACCACAGTGTGATGGATGGTCCTACCAGAGACACTGGGAAAGAAACAGGATTCATGGAGTTGTGGGGCCACACCTCTGTGGTGGCACAGGCCTTGCGGTCCACCTGAACAGCTCTGTCCTCACTGATCTGATGCTGCAGTGTACAAACTGTTTCTTTCCCAGTATCCCCGTCCCAACTGCCATTTCCCAACATGAGTTATGATACTTTGTGCTGTGAATTCTGCATTTCTGTTGCCTACCAGCACTAATGAAGCGTGCAGAGACCTGACAATATTGACTGGTCTCAGTCATTCACGTTTCTCTTTCCTGGTTCTTTGCTACCAAAAAACCTTAAAAAGAGAAATATGGAAGGTGAAAGCCACAATTCACTGATGACGTTTTGGAACTGCCTTTCTCTAGTAAAAAAGGCTGCTCCAGTGCCTGCTCTCTAGCACTGAGTCCTGGTCTCACCACCCCCAGGTTGCTCTGGATGCTGCTTTCCATCTTGCACTGTCCTGGTGCATTTACAAGTGTAAAGCGGAACTTGCGAATCACTTTTTGGAGCAGGTAAGGGACATAAATGTCAGCAGAGCAGAGTGAGCTTATGGAGAGATGAAATCAAGCTGTGGAGCAGAGATCCATGGAGCTGGATTTCACATTTCACTGATGCTCTTGGTCCAGAGGTTTGCTCATTAACAAGGCCATGATTCTGTTATTGAGACTCACGGTAAGTGGTTCCTCAGGCAAAGATCCAGCAAAGCACTTAGGCAAATTCATAAATTTATGTCCCATTGACTTCTGTGCAACTATTTATATGCTCAAAGTCATGCATGTCTTAAATGCATTTCCAGAGCAGGCCTTGTACTCAACAGTCTTTCTGCAGCATCGTAAGCCCCAAGCTTTGACAATTCATGAGTTCAAGCTCTGCTTTCCCCAAAGCTATCACACTGCAGTGCAGAATGCACCTTCAGAAAATGCAGCCCCTGCTGCGGTGTTCATATTCTGGGTGAAGGCCTTTCTGTTTCCAGGTCACCCCTTCCCATCTTCCATGACCACATTTTTCATTCTACTGGCCTGGTTGGAAAATACCTGGTGCAAACCTCAGCAAGGAAATCAGGCTCATCAGGCTGCGGGTTAAGCACTCCAATGCTGGCTTTCATAAAGCAGACAAAGACATGAAATGCTCGTTGAGGTATGAAACCAAACATACCCACAGGCCCTTGAATGTGTTCCCCAAGTCTGAAAGGACGTCCCAAACAAGTCTCATTTTCATCAGCCCTGTCTGTTAGCACCCAGCCAGTGCACTTTGTAGAGTCTAAAGAGGCAAGGTATTATAAAGATCATGCAGCCCAGGCAAGTACAGAAGTGATTTAAAGCATTCTAATCTCATTAATCTGTTTCTTCTCCCTAAAGATGTTCAAAACCCAGGCCAGATCCATAGCTGGCAAGTCAAGTAGGAAAGCACTTAAATAAGACCTTATATTTAAGCTGATACTCAAATTCTATTTACCACAAAGTTCATTTCAAGATAAATTCATGCTAAACCAGTATTTCTAAGAAAAAAAGAAACTCACTTGAGCCAGAGCCTTTGCAATATCAACAGAGCTAATCTGTAGTAGATGAGGCTTTTCTGCTTCAGGACTTCTTTCCCCCTCTTCTGAGCCTCTTTCATCCAGCAAAAGGAACAGGAACAGTGGCTGGTCTTAGCAAAGCAATTCTACTTGGATTGTGCATATTCAGCTACCTGCTGGGAAAACCCCAGTGAACCAGTCTGTCACCAAGCTGTAGTGCAAACAGACAAATGGCTATAATGAATATAGAAATGAACAGAAATCTGATGCACTTGTTCACAGCCTCAAAAGTCAGACCCTTGCTCTTGATCCCTTTTCCCCCCCGCAGTTACTCAGGTATTGCAAGTGCTGCACTGGTTTCGGGTGTTGTAAGGACTAATTCGTGCTGGTTTGCTTACAGCTCTGAACATCACAAAGTGTACATCTGTACAGCGTTATCACCTACCCTACGTGTATTTTTACTATTACCTAAGTTACTATCACAGGCACCTAAGTCTGGTAGCCAGTACGGGGATATTTGCTGTAAGACACCTGACTGGCAGTTGCCATTCTCCTATGGAGTGAGCAGGTTTCCACACACTCGATTCTTTCTTCTTCCCAGCTCCACTGCTAGTGACTACTATACTCCAGGAGAAGCCAATAACCTCTGTAGGGGAACTATCATTTTGCGGAAGCTGTCCATCTTTCACTGTGTACTTGGCCACTCCTAACTTACTACTCACAGCATGATCCTACTTAACATCCCTAAGCCTCATACATGTGAAGAAACCATTACAAGTGTTTGCAATAGCAAGTAACACCCAGCCACAGTTGTAATTGGAGGTACTACGCGCATGCCAAACGTTGCATTAGTATTATTATTGCTATTGACAGTATAAATGGCAGCACCATAATGGGACAACAGCATCAGGTCTCAGGGAGGCAGAGGGTAAGGAGACATTAATATGTGCAGTCAACTTGCATCTTGCACTATGAGAGTGTGCTGGTATGAGTGGTTCTGACACCTAGAACATAAACCAGATGGCCCCTTTCTTACGCCATATCATGCAAAAAGAGACTTGAATTAATTCATGTAGAAATCATGACAATTCTGTTACTGTTGGAACTCAGTACAGCGGACAGGGTGGCAGTAGATTATGCTGAATATTTAACTTAGAAAATACTAGTGACAGATGTCACTGCCTCCACTCCTTTGTTGCTTCTCATCCTTCCTGCATCCCCTCATGCCCTTGCGTCCCTTCTCCAGAGCAGTAACTCTGCACTACATTGCTTCAAAACTTATTGACGTAAAATTCTGGGCTGAACTTCCTCCAAGTCTGTGTGTAAAGAGAAATCCATCAAACCCCAAAGGGTCTGCCTGAAACACAGAGATGTTGGGGAAAGGAGATTTCATTCTGCAGTGAACTCCGCCTACAGCCCTACTTGAAATTCCATTCAAAATTAATAAAACATCCCTGGCCATGGGGACTGATGAACTAAGCAAGCAACAGCGCCTTCCACAAAGGGTTTGCATCCTGAATAGCTGAAGCTAAGTGGGAGAAAGGAATAGTATCATCTGCACTGCATGAGGCTGAGGCACAGGAGCATTGCGCTTCACCCAGGGTCTCTCTGCCCTGATCCCCCCAGTGCCCCTGCCCATAAGACATCCCTTGCTCCTGCTCCAGGGATGGGTTCTCACAGGTGCCCGTCAGATAGGTGCGGGGTGTCCCCGGGAGCGGGAGCAGCATCTGCCCAGGCTCTGAGTGCAGCATCCCCAGGGCTTACACTGCTGTAAGGAGATCCCAGGCTGCTCCCTGATCCCCTCACTTCACACAAGCCTCCTCGCTTCCATTTTTCAGCGCCCTCTCCACACAGCACGTCTCCTGCCGACACACCCGTCAGCTCCTCCATTGTGCGCCCAGCAGCGTCTTTCAGCACATGAGCCTCAGCCAACATGGCTTAAACACATCGACTGGGGTGGGAGGAGCAGGAGGGAAGCCTCCAGCACCAGGGTGGGGGGTGTTTGCGGGGGGGTGTCCTTTCTGCCATACAAAAGCACAAGTGGGTTTGTTGGCGCTGGCAGAGGCCGGCTGTGTTTGAAGCTCCCTTTCATCAGTGGGTATTAGGCCCAAATCGCTGCCTCTTTGAATATGTACACAGTGCTTTCCATCTCCTGTCACCGGGATGACAGATCTGCCAGGCTCCTCCGGGGCCTGGCACCTGGGGCGCGCAGCAAAGCGGCTTTGCAGCTACGAGCACACACAGCTTTTTGCCTTCTGCCCCCCCCCCCCCTTCTTCTTTTTTCCATTGGGGAACTTTCTCCTCCGCCTTCCCTCCATTCCCTCCCCCCCCCAACCTGAGCGAACACTTCTTTCAGTAATGGGTTTTTTCCACCTGGTTGACTTGATGAAAGGTTTATGAGTTGACATTATGTGCAAGGAGAACAAAGCGAGCGCGGGGATGTGCGTGCGCGGGCTCCATGGAGCTGCTGAAAACTTTATTACAAACTCAGAGACATTGGGAGCAATAAATCAGTTGGATGCTCTCTACAAACCAGCACAAAACTACCCCGGCACATCACAATGGGAGCACGCAGGGCTGTGTTGGGCACCAGCAGCTCCACTTGCACTGGGAGAGGGCAGAGGGGAAAGCTGCTGTGAACCCACCCTTCGAAGGTCCTGCTTCCTCAAGACCTCCAGAGTCCCCACCTGGAAATCACAGTTGTAGAAGCAACAGCTCCAAAGGGGGTTTCCAGAGGCAGGAACTGATGTTTAAGCAACTGCTGAGGGTGACCATCAGTAGGTTTAGGAACTAAGCCGTGTCAGGAGAGCTTCCCTGTATCCACTCACCCCTACTCTGGAATTCTGTGCCTGGTCCATCCCCGCAGTTCACTGTTTGCTCAAACGGTGCCTCTCCCAAGGTGAAAGTCTGCAGCTACTGTTTACCAGCACACAGAGGAACAACAACAGCTTGCTGTGTTTCAAAAATACCATACCTAAACCAAACAAACAAGAGAATTTCAGCTGTTGTTTGTTAGGAAACCCGAGTCACCAGGCTTACAGGGATGAAAAGCACCTGTAGAAACACATGTGAAGCGATTTTTACTTTGCGTTACAGAGAAGGGTAGAAAGGACCTGAGCTGCCACCAGCCGAGCCTGCAAAACAGCCAGGAGGTGTGTTGTCACGTCAGCTTAAAGGCAAGGCTTGGTCGCTGAGACATGGCACGAACACGGCATGAACACAGCACATTCATAGCACTGCTTCCCGCTCAGCCCTTCACTTGCCCTCCATCACTTGGTACCGACACGTTCAGCCGGTTGGAGCTTCCAGTGAGGGAAATGACAGCAGGTTTCTTACAACATCAGAGGCTGCTCAGTGAGAGCCATGTAGCACGCTCCTGATTCTATGTTATACTGGAAGTACTTCATCCCTGTGTTTTAAAGCATCAGCCTTAGTTCTGCTGCTCTGATTTCGACCTGTGTTAATTAGCACTGTCTCTACTGAAGTGAAGAGTTTCTCAGGAGGAGCAGGTAACAGCTTTCCCTGACTAAACTGACTAAATTGCTCAGAGGATGAGTGTGATGTGAAAAGCAGACCAGGTCCCACCGCATGAGAACCTCTGACCCATACAACTGCGGCGGGTCACGCAACCCAACTGCGTGCTCCCAGTGCTATTTCTCCTTAGCAATCCCGTGCTGTACACAAAGGCAAACATGGTTCTATTTTAAACTCTAATCCAAGGCTACTGCGTGCCTTTTGGAGTGCGGATGTCCTGGAAATGTCACTGCAGAGCAGTGTGCTCAAGAGATTAGAGCCGTTCCATTTTGCAAATGACAGAGTACAGTCACAGATGTTACTCTAGCCATGGGGTCAGGCACAGTTGCTCGGGCTTAACTTGTTGAATTGCATTAATAAAAAGGAGAAGGGGCAGTACTGAAAGACCCTGAGCAGCTGTAACTTTGCTCAGGTTAGGATTTCTAAGGCTTTTATCTCAGAGAAATAAACTTCCTTTCCCCCATAACAACCATGACAAGCTTTAAAGATAACTCTAATGACTGATTCCTCAGACACTCTTGTTGTTATGGGCCAACTGAAGAGTCACCAACCTTTCTGCAAACACCTCTGCAATGAAGGTGACAGCCATGAGGCTCACAGTTACAGGTTCTGACTCAAGTTCCCAGGCAAAGAATAACGTGGCCACAACCTGCTCGAGGCCTGTGGGCCTGGTTGTCCCATCAGAACCCATTTACACTTGGGCACTTAACACTGAGCAGGGAGCAGAGCCTGCAGACTGGAAGGAAACCAGGCTGTGTTAATAAGATTTCCAGAAGAGGTTAATACTATGGGATGCTTCTATTTTTACATATCTAATTTGAGAGCTCCTGATCTGCAGATAGTGAGAACTGAGCAGCTTTTACATTTTTAGAAAACCAGGTGCTTTTAAGATGTACCTTTAATTTCAAACCCCATTTTAAATCACCACTGAGAATCTTGGCTGGTTTATATTAATGCTGCTAGGCACTTGCTCTGAAAAGCAGCCTGAGCTCTGTCCTAGATCAGCATGCAGTGACATGCATCACTCACACTAATGGACTACTTCTAGCTGTGTTGGGGGAGAGGGAAGGGAAGGGCTGGGAAGAAATGCACTGAAAACCACCCCAAAATAAAGATCAGGTGCAACTGCAGCCCCAGCCTGCATGCTCCGTGTTCATCATTTGCTCTGTGGCTCATCTGCTCTACACTTCTGCAGTATGAGCAATTCTGGTGTGTTGTAAAAAGCAAAGTATAGACAAGCTTGAATCTATAGCTAGGACTGTATTAGTCGGGGTTCTGCTCCCTGCTGCCCAGGGCAGGGAGAACTCATCATCTCTTTGGGGTCTGGAGCTGCCTGATGAAAGCTGGGGTGAGGAAGAGCCTTGAACTATCCGGTCATTTACACTTGAATCAAGCACGAGCCAAACTGCTCTATCAAACTAACCTCAGTCAGATGCACTGAACTTAGGAGGGAAGCTTGGGTGGAAAATGAGAGGCATTTGTTTCTGCTGTCTGAAAAGCAGTAGGCACACTTTCCACTTTCTTGTTCCAGCTACAGCTGAAGAGGTAACACAACAAAGCTACTTTATGGTACGTCTAATGGAGCAGAGAAAGAGCTGCGCTGGGGAGACCAGGAATGCAAAAGACACAGGTATACTATGGCTATAAAAAGCAGGACTCTCTCCATTTCCTCCCTAAGCATTTCTCACAGAGCTCATGCCCTCACAGAACTACCCAGCACTGACATCTCTCTTCTTCAAGGCATTAATGAATTAAGACACAGTTTTAGTAAGTATTTTGGGCATTATTCTGGTTTGACCATGTGACGTTACTGGCATTGAATCTTCAGTGTTTTAGTGTCTGCCCTTCTGTGAAATCCTTCTGAAACAGGAACATCACCGTGGCATCTGCTTTTCTGCCTCTCTCTAAATGTTGAACATTCTAGCACAGTCTCCCCCCCTCAGCCATCACTGTTCTGATCAGCAGTTCTACTCTGGCTCACAGGGCTATTTTCTGCAGCAATTCATCCCCTCTCCACATCAGGGTTTTGCTGGAGTCACCATCTCTTGGCACGGCGATGATGTCTGATGGCTGGCGATGATCCTGAAGAGAGATGTGATCACTTTATCCAGACCACTCTGCCAAAAAGGAGGCCTGTTCTACAGTGTGACAGAGCTAAAGTCAAGACTTGCAATGTGTCCCTTGCATCCCAAAGAGCAAGGCTTATCCCCTGCCAAGCTCTTGATTATGAAAGCTGATTTTTCAGTCTCAGGCCTGCTTTTTCTCTTCCTTGGTAGCAAATCTGATCCATGCACTTGCTGACTAATGCTAACAAATCAGGGCAATTGCTGCTTACTGGAATCACCTTTCAATGGGGAGCTGACAGCAAGAACAATGCATCTGTTTGCAGCCTGCCGAGGCTGCGGGGAGCGTCTGTCATCAGAGCAGCTACTTGTCAAAAGAGGTTTCAGGCTCTGGCTGATTCTCAGAACAGGGAAAAAGAGACATGTACAGACCTAGAGCTGGACTGGTGTTTTGTACTGGTGGTGCTTTCATCTTCCCCTTTCTTTGCTTCTACAGATGACTTTGTTCTATCAGATGTGGCTTTTAATTACGAGAGTTCTCTGTGCCATTAGTGGTTTAACTGAAGGGAAACTGAACCATATAAATAGCACCGGTTTGCTATTCTCTGTTTATACTAAGCTGGATTTCCCTTTTGATATTTATTGAGGGAGACGTGGACCTGTTTGAAGATGCAGTTCAACTAGTTAAGATTTTACTGGAGGAAGGAATTCAGCCACTGAAATTGCCATAGGCAGCATTGCAACTAGTTGGGTAGGAAAGCAGCAAGCAGCAACCACTGCTTAGGCAAGACAGATGACATCAAACAGGCATTGCAGCAGGGGATTTTTAGCAGTCAGTAAATTATCCGTGTGCAAAGTAATAAAGGAAGTGTAATAATGCCTTATTGTTATATGGGCACCTTTCATCCTGGAGGATAGTAGTTTACAAGCCAGAGATCTCTCTCAGCACTAGAGCTGGTACACTGTTTTGTCTTGCAGGGCAGAAAAAAACAGTTACTATTTCAGTCTTAAGCTGATGAAGACATACTTTGGAGAACATTGTCAATGAAAAACATACCTGGAAAACTAACATTTGAAAAAGTCACTTTTGAGATACTCTTAGCAGGAAATACATTTTTATTTTCACGGAGAAAGTTCCGATGTTCATTTGAAAATGAAAGCAATTAGTTATAGGAAAAGCTGAGGGACAGCTTTACATCATAGGTGGCAGCTCCTGGTCAGCGGTGAGCTGAGGCCTGTGAGAACTCGAATTTGTAAGCAGCAGCATCAAGGATAAAAACGGGGAGACCAATGGCATAAGACAGTGCTCAAAATGAGAAGACGAGGAGAATACTGGGTAAGCCCTTAACAGAAAACTCTTCAGCCTGATTCAAAGTGGCATCAATTCTCTGCAGAGACAAAAATCCCAGGTCTTAACAGCTTATTCAAATGGAAACCTACAGAGCAAAGTGCTTGATCCCTAACACCTCGCTGGAAACCAGAAAGTGCTGAGTTAGTGCTCCTGGAAACTGAAAAGTGCCATTGTAGGGAATGTGAATTACTTCACACCAGGATTTGGATCAAAAAGGTAAGATGCCATGGAACCTGCTGGCTCCCAAAGCGACTCGCAGTGTACATGTCAAGTCCAAGGAATGCTGAGCAAGGAATTACAAATGCTTCTCAACTCTTCCTATACAGCACTTGTGAGGGTACGAAAGCAAGGGCTGGTGGGAGACTCCTGTCCTCAGCCATGCCTCTGTCAGGGCATTGCTTCCTTCCACAAGGATATGTAATTTGGAAACACATGTTCATGGGCAAGGTTGACCAAATTAAGCAGCTGCTCAATTGCATCTTAGGTGATATGGATCCATAGAGAGGTAATTGACCCCAATGCAGGAAGGGATTTTCAGGCTCTTATCTGTCTCCTGGAAAAGGCCTCCTGGCAGGGAGATTGCTTCATTAGAAAGCAACTGAAGAGTTTTACCTTCAGTTCTGTCTTCTGCTAGGCAGAAGCTTATAAGTGCACCCAGAACTAAGAATGCCAGCATGCAAACTACAATCACAGTTACATTATAAATGGTGAGACCATGAAAAGAAGGAAAAGAGTTGGTGCCTATTGCTTGGGTCAAGACTATGCAGCCACCACTAGAAAATCCTTTCTCTGTAGGGAGTATTGCTTGCTCTCATGGTAGCACATCCTCCCAGACGATGCTGCATGCTGGAGGCTGTTCAGAAAGAAGCAGGAAGGGTAAAAGTAGCCTCCGCTGTATGTTGTTCAGTTTCATCCTGGCTACTTCTAATGCTCACAAGCAGAGTTAGGTTGCAACATGAGAAAGTGAAACCTAGACTTTAATAGAAAGCAACAGACAGACAAACAGCCATCACCATCTAATGATGTTTGAAGAGCTTCACTCTCCGAGCTGAACGTCTGTTTGGCCTTTAGGCATTGTGAACTGCATCAGTCAAATTTGCTGTGCCACCCCCTGGTTATGAAGAAAGCTACAATTACTCATGTTTGACACGTCAGTCCCACAAAGCCGTGTGAAGTTCAAAGCGTTACCCACCTGGTAGCTCTTCTTTACAAGCATGCAACTACAAAGGGGAACTTTGGGAATTCTTTAACCTTTCTTTCCCACACCCCCTAAGTGTTCCCGTTCTTCCCTCCCTTTCTTTCCAGCTCTCATTTCACTGGGTATCACACCGAGAAGACTGAGATAATTCAGATAAGTGGGGGATGAGGCAGGAAAGATCTGTTTCGGATTGGTGCTTGACTGAGATTTAAAAGAAGCCTGCCACATCAGATAGGTTAGATCCCCGGGAGATCCAAAACAGCCCACAGGCCGCAGGTGGAGAGACGTTAACCAAGGACTGGAATGAGTCGGAGCAATGAACTCCACCCTGAAGAACACCATGGCTTCAGCAGAGCTGCTCAGAATGCAGCCTGCATTGTACAGACAGCAAAGGCTGGCTGCAGAGGTTTCTGAGAGCTCCTTTCATACCACTTCATTATTATAGAGACGTGTGTCTGAAGATGCCAGGATTATAATGGAGAATGTTTATTTTGTCTGTAACCCAGCTGGCTGCTTTGCTGTATTTCAAATCTCTTCAAGTAAATAAATGAGGGGACTCTACTTTCCCCTCTACACTGCAGTGTGTGTACATGAGTGTTATTTCCTCTATCAGATTCCTGTACAAAAACTGCTGTCAAGCTATTAATAATCTGGAAAAACACCTTGAAACTTGACTCAATGAGGGCACATTGCAAATGGGCTCTAATGGCTTTTATTTCTCATCTCTGTCACCTCAGATCTAATCTGCCATTTTCTCATTTGTCATCCTTTCTGGTCCCCTCAAATCTTCCCTCAGTGTCAGGCAGAGCAGAAGGGGCTGTGTGATGGGGTCAGCAGGCATTTATTAACAGGGACAGGGCAGGGGTATCATGTAGTGTGGAGCAGAGGTTTGGGCATGCTCCCAGAGCTAAGCAAAGGTGAGTGCAGGGCAGCTCTTGCCACGTCAAGGCCTGGGACCAAAATGGAGAAAGCAACGGGAGATGCTGTCCTGGAGGGAAGAGATTCCCACCACCACAAAGCCCCCTTACAACCACCCCCCAATACTTTTTGTTTTGTGGGTCAGTAGTTTCCTGGATTCCAAGACTCACTTTTAACCCACAAAGGAAAGAATTAGCCAAGACTGTGCCAAAAAGCCAGGAGCAAACCCCCGGATAGTGATGCGCTTGTTTTACCCAGCCTACAACTAAAATCAGATCCTATTTTTTTTGCTCTGGTTTGGGTGCACATCTGCATCTTCTGTGGACACAATCCTGGCACCATCAAAACGTGTCCCTACACTTAAACTCATGCTCCTTACACTGAGTTTGGTGCATCTGCCTGAAGCAAAAAGGCAAATCAAAGGCTGCTGGGAGGACATTCGAAAGTACTGTACAGGACTTGTGGCCTATTAGGAACTTACGATGAGACTTCTAAAAGATGTTCAGATGCTCCAAAGTTCTTCGGAATCTAACCACATCTTCACAAACCGTGGACCTCAGGTACCTGGGGGAAAAGGCAGGAGGCAGTTTCTGACAAAGGTGTATAGCATGTGACTCCCAGAGAGAAGACACGGTCCTTCTTCCTCCTCATGACGACGTGTTTAGGAGCTCCTTCTTTTCTGTTTTATTCGGTTATGCAAACATTCATTTAAGGAATATTTCTCAAGCCCCCTGTGGGAATCCAACCCAATTTTCCCCCGAGAACACAGTGACTAACATTGCTCTTTGAGGAGAGGAGGAGATTTAAGGCTTTTGACTCCAGGTTGATCTTCCCCCCCCCTTTTTTTTCTCCCTCCTTCTTCTAAGTATCTCTTTATTCATCACTTTCATTACCTAATCGTAAATTTCTTTAGGGGGTTACTTAGAAGGAAAATTAGCATCAAAGCTTGGCAGTAAATCCAGGGGCTTTTGGAGCAGGTCCAAGTGTTTCACCTGTGATTAATTTGATGATTTTTTTCCCTTAAGTGCCAGGGGGCTGTTGAGGTCTTTAAGCAGTTACGTGAGTGCTGCCAGCTCAGGAATTATGATTGATGCATTAGTCTGGCATTTAGGACTTCTGCTTCTTTCTGGTAGTCGCCTGGATAAGCGAGATCATCAGACCTGCCCCACGGGTGGAAACAAAAGGCTTGCTGCTGGCAAGCACCAGGCCTTGCTCTCATAGAGGAGTGAGGAACTGGGGACATCAGCTTTCCCACTGCTGGCAGAGTGTTCAATAGGACTAAGATGAGAGAAAGGGAGCAAAAAATGCCTGCTACTCAGAGCGTGTTTCAAGTCACAGCAGAACTCGTTGCCTTTAAATCTTTTTTGAAGGTAAGGGCTTATTCAAGAATGAAAATGAGACGAAAACAGAACCAAGCCTTTAACCTTCACTTGGAAAACTTCTGTAAAAAAGATATAGATGGACTTAAGGAAAACAGTTTTCTCCTTCCCAAACCCCTAATATTTCTTTCCCCTCGCCCCAAAGGGAAAAAGCAACATTCTCAGCGGGGTTGCATTTGTTCCTTCAGGAGAAAGCTTTAGGAGACAACCAAATTCCAAGTCTCAGTGATTGATCTGGCTCCTACTTCTGGCTGGAAACAAAAATCCTTTCTCGCCAAGGGAAAAAAAAGCCAACCCCAAAACCCCAAGTTCTCCATTAAAGCTTTAGCAGAAGTTAGAAACAGCTGGTTCCAAGCATTATCCCTGTGTAACTCCCACCCACACCGGACAGAGGTGTTTGGAAAAGCATCTCAACTGATGGGGAGCCCAGTGGTCTGTGTCTGTACTTTCACTGCTCTGGCTACATCTGTTTTCTGGGAAATGAAGACCCTTCAGTCACTAACGCTTATTAGTTGACACATGTGTACTACCGAAAAAGCGTCAGAAGCATTAATGATGCGCTTCCAGATTGCTTAATACAGTTAGCTCACCTAATTCACTCTGCATGGCCTCTTGCTGCAAGGAGAGAAGCAATCAGCAGTTAAACAGCTCTAGACCCTTTATAACTGGCCACTAGAGAGACAGTGGGGAATAAGACATTGGCTTTATGGTACATTGGTGGCAGGTCAAGAGAGAAAGCTGAAGCAGATGGATGGGAAAGTAGCAAAGAGCCCTTCCTTCAGTAGGAAGAGGCTAAAGAACCCGCTGCAAATTAATGACTGAGAGAGACCTCCTTCTGTTCTGGCATTAATTTAAACCATTAGGTGTTTGGAGTTTATCTCAGCAGAGCTTTCAGACACGATACATGCTTTGCAGTAAACTGTGTGTAGCTCTCAAAGGCTACTCCTGCTGTCATGCATCCTTCCTCCCAAGTGTTCGCAGGACAACAGGATGTCCCTTCTCTTCAGGAGACAGCTCCTCATCCTGCTGTGAAGTAGTTCATCTCTATGGGAAGCTCCCAGACCTCTCACCATCCCTCTCAGAGAATAATGACACTTGGTGCTTGCAGCCACCTCTGGTTTTGTCAGTGCCCAGCCTGCCTCAGCTGATGTTTACAGAGCCTGGATTCTCCTTAGATCTCATTGACTTTGTGTCAGTCACCACCGGCAGCATTCTGCTCTGCAAACCCAGCCCAGCTCACAGCAGTGACATACTTCACCACTTGGTTCTGCTGGACTGAATCTGACTACAGGAAGGAGGAGGGGGAGAAAACTTGCTTGTATGTATGGCTTGTATATATGTACATATTAACCTCTTTATGGGCAAGTGCTCTTCACAGAGTCCTGTGTCTATATATCTCTATGTTTGCCCTTATCAGAGTTCAGATCCAGGTGGATGCCTTAGCATGTTTGAGTCTCTGCAGAGTCTGCATTTCCATGCATGCATCTCTGGAGAGGTTTCTGGCTCCATTTGTCATGTACCAGCCTGAAACAACAGTGTGGCTCAGCTGACAAGAGAGACAAGACACAGCTGTAAGACAGAGAACCTGCCGGGTAAGCTCAAGGAACTGACTTCCCTGTTTGAAAGCATGATGATACTTGTCTGCTCCTGTCAAGAGGCTGACCATTGTATGCCAAATGGGAAAACAATTCATCAGGTACTGCTCCATGAAAACCATCTCAACCATCTCTGGAATGTTAAATCCGTAGACAGACCGGCAAGGGAATGATCATGTTAGCAGGAGCTCAGACCTGAGAGTAGAATGCAAAACGGCCTAGTGAGAAAGCTGCTAGCCCAGAAATCAGGAGATCTGGGTCCTGGTTTTATCTTTTCCACCAATATGCTTTCAAGCAAACTACAGCTCCTCTGCTTCCTTTGTGACTCTGTTCTGCGTGTCCCACCTAAGCTCACCAGTGTCAGGACTACCTGATTCTACCTGACACAAGAAGTTCCGGAACTCAGAAACTCCAGTAACAGGGCTAACAATTAAACCCTACCAATATTAGTTGCCAGCCACACACCAAAGTGACCTTTAGCCCTTAGAAAGGGTGCAGGCTAGCAAAGAGCAGCACAGAGATCCTGTGACAGCCTCGAGTACCACACCATGGGTTTCACTGCAGGAGCTGAATTTAAACATATGACTCAAACAATACACAGGAAGATGCTGGTGCGGAAAATTCAAAGGTGGTAGCTTCAGAAAGCGCGCTTGCAGGCACCCCCACACTGATTCTCTCCTACCCCTTTGCTTTTCAGTTTGTGACAACAGAGATTATTCCTTGCTGGAAGAATGTGGCATTGTTGACATTAAGAAAAAGGCAAAACAGGCCTTTGCTTTGCTTGAACAGCACAGGCTTTCTTGATCAGCTGTCTGAGGTGCCTCATCTGTACAAAGCATTTAAACCTGTCTAACATCAAAAAGTAAGGTAAGACAAGTCACTTTGATGCTCCAGAGCACATGCCTAACATGATTATTGCAGAATCTTCCTGGTGATAATAGAATTATGCAAAAGAGGCCTTGACCCATTAATGCTTTTACCTTTCTTAGGATTTCTCTCCCTTCTTTCATGAGAAGCAGAACTGCTTGCTCAGATATAGCAACTGAACAAAAAGGTGGAATAAGCAAAGTGAAAGAGGTCCCCTCCCCACCTTGTCATCTTTCCCCACTCCACCTCAGCCCAGTAAATCACACGCTCCAGCAGTTGCACGTTAAGCAACTGGAAATATGCTGCACTGGAAAAGCTGTGTGACTGAGATGGGCACATTCCCTCATCACAGAGACAGTGTGAATGCAGGATGGCACATGTCATCACTGGCAGTCCTGCACCTAGGACACCCTGGGGGAACAAAACCTCTATAATGGAAAGAGAAAAGATACTTGCACCAGGGGCTGCAACTGTTTTACACCAAGTAGTACAGCTCTGCACTAACACAATAGGAAAGCCAGCGTTGGTGTCTTCAAGCTAGAACTCATGTGTTCTGGATCTCGGTCATAAAGGAGCACTTTCAACATCTGCATCCCTTTTCTAGGCAAAGCAGACGACTTCGGACAGAAGTTTGCTGGCAACGCAGCCTCAGTTTCTCACCCTCTCAGGGAAGTTCTGAGACAGGTTTTGGTGGTTCTTCATAAAAATGCCTGAACGTTGCCCAAGACCTGCCTAGTATCAGAACACAGAGCCCAGGCATGTGTCGTTATTGAAAAGCAACAGAACAAAAAGGAAGAAAAAGGGACGTTACCTCCCCTGTGCCCTGCTCAGACTGAATTACAGCTGAAAATAAAGCAAGCTTCAGACAATGATAATACTTGATAATATAATACTTGATAATACTAATAGCTTGCAGGGTCTTAGTATGAGGTATTCTTTGTAGCCAAAGGAACACAAAGCCTGTCCAGGCTCTTCCTTCCACTTTTAATGCAATCCTGCCTGTTTAAAACAACACATGCTAGGGAATGGACTGAGACACTATTATTGAAACCTTGTACTGCCAGAGGGTAAACAGAATCCAGCACACAAATTCTAATCTAAGCTTGCATATACAGTAGGTGATTTTAGGCCAAAAAACTCCTACCAAGAGATCAGCTGAGTGTCCTGGCTCAGGCTCAGGTCTGCAAAGGGCTGGCAAAGGGAAAGCATGCTTCCTATGTGTTTTGTTAGCTCAAAGCACGGTTCACTGATTCCTACTTGCAATCTGTCCTGAATTGAAAATGTATGATTAGTTTGTTCCAGGAAAGATGAGCCCAACGCATTAAGGCTCAGACCTGAATCCAAACTCCAAACTTCCCCAAGCGCAGATAGGTTTTCATCTGGAGTTCTGGTCCAAGTTCTTCTCTTGTTTCTTACTCATGTTGAGTGGAGTTCCTGAATGTCCCATCCTAAATCAGTGCCTATTTATGTCAGGCCAGACAAATCACAAGAGACAGTCCTTTCCCCTAAGCTTTCATTATCCATATTAACAAGCATGTTATTATATTATTCCTGTATGCAGGAGGCAGCATTAGGACACAGTTAAATAACTCACCCAAGGTTACGCAGCCAGCTTGTTGCAGCGCTGGCTACTAAAGCCAGTTGCCTGACTCTTAAGCTCAGTGTTTCAGTTATTCCTCAAGAGGGGAAGTGTAGCCCCAGATCTGACTGTTCCCTGGGTAGGAAAGCTTCTGGAGTGTCTGTCTGAAACAAAGACTTACCTTCCCCTTTTTCCTGTCTAAAATAGAAAAAGGACCAAGACCTTATTCTTGAGCTTCAGGGATCTGTTAATTGGCTCCCTAGTAAAATTACAGGGCCTCAGCTGCCTGATAATGATTGTAAATGACAGAGACTATCAGGTTTACCTTGTGATGTCCCTGGGGAGCTTGCAGTTAGTTTAGTCTGAACTCTGCGTCAGCTGTTTGGGTTCCTTTCTTCTCGGCATGTGGTATCTGGACTCAAGCTGCAGTCTTTCAAACCTAATTAGTGTTAGGGGAAAGAGAGAGAGAAAAAACCTCAAATGACAACACTCCTTCCCTCAACTGACTTCATAATGTACAGGCAGGACCTGATTTAGGGTACAAGTTCATGGGGATTGGTTTTGCTTGGTTTCTTGGTTGTTTTCATGCCCAGCAATCCAGCATCTTCAGCTCTGGCTGCAAAAAAACTCCATTTCAGTGTGCTGGAATCTTTGCACTCTGAGAAGTTCAGCAGAGAATCTCTGTAACTCAATGGAGCCATCGTGTTTGCACATACTTGGGTCTGTGGCAGTGCTCAGCAGAAACTCAAAGTTTTGCCCTTTTCTTCACACAGAAAGCATTTTACTCTCCAACATGTTTGTTATTAAAGCTTAACTTTAGCTAACAGTAGCAACCTCATGGCAGAGTTCAGCCCAATTCAAACGCCACCCCTAAGGAATAAGAACATCAACAATTTTTTGGGGGTCTCCATAACCCGCACCATTTTTTACTTGCAGGGCATTTCATGATCTCTTACAACTCTGGCAGGAAGGTGGCTGCACTACCTGATTTCTTGCTCGGTAACTGACTTTCATTCCACATCACAGGTCATCAGTTGTTGCGGTGTTGAATGGAACAACAGAGCAACAGATACGTAGACAGCATCTTCAAATCACTGGCAGGCCAAGCAACCACAAACCTGGAAAAGCAGCAGCACATGGGATTCAGGCTGCTATGTGAGTGACCTGAGCGTTTGGGATAGCAAGACAGCTGTAGGGTTTTCTGCAACACCTGATTGTGTGTGCAGAATTCTTTGGAGTGATGAGAATATACAGAGGGTTTAATTTTACCTATTCTACATATATTTAAGTGAAACTAAAAATAGTCTTTGGAACAGCTGCTGGAAGATGTGATAAATTTCTTGATTGCTCCAAATCTTAAATCAAGACTAAATGTCTGTCCAGGAGATCTGAAGCTCAAGCAGTCGCTGGAATCTTGCAATTGAAAGAATCACTGAGTAGAACAGGTTAGATGAGAAGATTCTCTCTGCCTGCAAACTCTCTGAAATCCCTGCCCTCAGCAGCATTACTAACTTCATGCTCCAGTAGCTCTCTAATGCAGAAGGCTCCCTGGTAAAGATAAATCACATTTTAAGTGAACATAAGGGAATCTCATCCAAGCACCAGTAAGCACCATGTTCAGACCACACAGCAGTTTGCCTCAAATGGCCTTAGCTACCTACAGCAATGTCTAAATCCAAGACAAAAGTAAGTAATTCAGGTTACCAGAAACAGACGCCTAACCTTGAAGTTACAACTTCTGACTTTATGGTACAGTTTGAGATAAGGTGTACCTGCCTATTCTTGTACAGATTGGGTTCTTCCATCAGTTGATAGAGCCCAAAGCAAAGCATCCCAGACAAGTCTAAAGCTCTGCAGTAAGTGTCTCCAAAGGAGGAGTCCTGCTGTAGAAGAAGCAAACCCCACTTCTCAGAAAAGGACCAAAAGTGGACAATTCAGTCCAATACTAAAACACTTACTTGGCCAAATTCAGATCTAAGGCAAAAAAGGCCTAGCCTAGAGCCTCTCCCTTTTTGTTTTCTAATTGTGATGCCTGCAGTGCATCAAATAACTTATTTTCCACCCTTTCTCAAGAACCTCATTTCCTACATAGATCCACTTTGTGGAATCTGTCACCTGCATTTGCCTGAGTAAAGAACCTAAACAAGCTTCAGAGAAGGAATGGTGTTACTAAATCCACGCTGCACTCAAATCCGCTTAGGAACATCCAACCGTATTGTCGGGCAAAGGGGTATAATGCTGTTAGAGTAATTCCCAGTCTTTTAAAGTAAGGAGCTATAGTCCAGGGTTATCCAGGAGTGATACAGCTCCGGGGGAATCTGCACTTTACATATTTAACAGAAGCGTGCCGAGCTCTTTAACATATCATTGCTGTACTTTTTGACATCAAAAGGATTGCATTTCCATACTTGGATGAATTAATAGGATTTGCATGTCACCCTCATTCTGTACTTTCTTTGCTGAGTTACACTGCAGGAATTTGAAAGGCGGAGAAACTATAGAGGTGTGCATGTGTGTGTGCGCACTCTGAAGTACCACACTGCATTCAGAATGGCTCTTGAAGCTGACTTTAAAGGAACAACATTTCTGCAACGCACCCATGAGATGTTACCTTCTTTGCCAGTTGATGTTTGGTTACAGCTTCAGACAAGCAGATTTCTGGGAGTACTTCTGCACACAAAGGCAAGGCTGGAAACCGTCCTCCATCACCAAGCAGCTGCCTGCTCCCACTGACTCCTGTGCTGCTACTATGCTTTTCAAATCGGTCCTGTTCAGCTTAGGAACCCACAGCTAGATCAGGAAGGGAATTCAGGGTTCATTAGAGTACCTGAGCCCTAATGATCATGCTCATTTCTGCCTGTGGAGACCCCAAGGATCATGCTGAAGCAACTGCTGGTTCTGCTTCAGGCTTCCAAGGGTAACATTCCCCTTTACAGACCACATTCTCCCATTCAGATTCTTCTGCCAGTCTCCTTTCAAGCTAAAAGAAAGCAGCACTCCTGCACTGAGTGTCTGGAGATATTTCAACAGATACAGCGACAGCAAAAGGAGGTGACACTGGACTGCTGAAGGCTCCCGACCTTCTCTTTCTTCTTCAGTTCACACATCTCCTCCCTGATACTGCCATTCTAAGCAATATTGTATTTCTCCCTGTCTTCACTGTATTTACAGGATGACTGAATCCAGGCAAAGGTGCCCCTCTACTTTAAAGCAGAGTTGGGTGCTGATTGTTCCTGGACAGACTTGGAATCTTACGCTTGAGTGAAATTTTATCCTTTAAGACAGGTCATGCTATGTCTTGAGTTACTTTTACACTTGACACTAGTAGTCATTAATTACCATCTGGCTGATTGACATATCAGTGAGTAGCAGCAATATAATACTTTCCCTAACACTGAAGCCTTCTCAGAAAAGCGTTAACTGGACTTGACACACTTACTTTGGACTGCTTATCCCTTGGAGAGATTTGTTTTGTATTTATTCAGCGTCTGTAAAACTGCCACCGAAGCACTATCCCCCTGGACACGAGCTGAGAGTGAGCTGTGCGGAACCTGACTGCAGCACTGGGATTTGGGGTGAAGAGGAAGAAAGGGGCTTCCAGAAAAGGAGGAGGCTGTTTTGGAAATGCAGCTCAGGAGCTGAACCGCTGCTCCGCTGCCAAAATCCTGCCTTAATTCCACCAAAGTGGGACCCATGTGTGTCACCGCTGGCAGCATCACTCGGTTTTAACAGCACTTAAAATGATGATGTGACTGGGGGGATCCCCGCGTTCCCTCTGTTCCTGCAGGTCTGGTAGAATGGATCTGATCTTGGTGCTCCAAATGTTTTTAGAAGAACACACTGCCAGAAATTCACCAAAATAAGCACTTTGAAAACCTGATCAGCAGTGTCCCATGTTGTGGAATTTGGTTTATACCTTTTCAGCATTCAGATTTCCAGGGAATTTCTGCCTAGGTGCCAGATGGCCAGGTAAGAGTTAAGTGTTCCAGTTCTCAGTGCCTGCTATGGTGAAGTGGTGGTAGTGTGAACTCTCCACTCCCTAGCTCACCAGTGCACCACCAGCCAGGCTCACAGAACTCCTTTCTACACAAATAGGTAAGAATTCAGAATCTTCTCAGCCTTTGGCATCAATGCTGGCGCTTCCACCAAGGGCCCAGCTGGCGTCAAGTGCAACTTTGGCTTCAGTGACTGCAGTTCCTTAGAGGGACTGATCGTAACATCACGTTGTCAAAAAGCAAATAAACCAGGCTGGCTTTAAATACCTTTTGTAACTTATCAACTTCTTGGAGCTGGGAACAGGAGGAACTTCTAAAAGCACTCCGAAAGAGTATATCTGTAACAGAGAGAGTTGCTGCTGATGGCATATATTGAGAGGATGTCTCTTGGAGCTGCCTTTCAGTGTATGGAACCCACTACCCCAAGAAATCACAGCAGCCCACTGATGAGCAAACCAGCTCAAATAGGAATAGACACGTATTATTCTCAGAGCATCATGTAACTAATCACAGCGCTGATCTCTGCAACATTACTTGTGCCTTTCTCTGATACACATGGCCTTGATCATCACTAAGTCTAGCTTAAGTGGGTTTACCCTGGCTACAAAAGACTTTGTTATACACTGATGCCACTAAACAGGACAGGACATGATACTTACTCCAGACAAATGAGAATTCAAGAAGCAATCTGAGAAGATAGCTCCTGCAGGGGCACCAGCGGTGAAAAGCTGATCTTGCTCTGGAATCTCTAATTGCCACTGGGAGCTTGGTGAACAAACCAGACATTTGGTGAAAACTCTATTGGAAAAGCAAGGAAGAAAGAGGAAACACCTTAGCAACAGAGGGAAGGCATCGGGAATCAGAAACAGAAGTTAATAAATCCAGTTTGCTGTTCTGGGTCCAGCACCAGCCACAGCATGCAGCATTAGTAAAACATTGCACTGAGTGTGCCATGGCAGACAAAAGATACAGAAACCTAAAGCTAAGGTGGAAGATATCAGCTCATAATTAATCTACCTGCCTGGAAAAAGAAAGGAACAATCTAATTCTTCCTCTTATTTTCCTGACATTATAGAAATAAAATTACTATTTCTGCTGGCTTACATTGGGGTTACAGAGTCCCCTGCACAGCTGCCCTGCTGTGACAGGGATTTTCACTACTTTCTCAACCTTATTCTCACTGGCTGAGACAGTTCTGCAGAACTCCCCCACCCCAGAAAGCGATTCCTCCTTAATCTTCTTTTCTATTTTGAGGGAAGTGTCAAAGTACCCCCAGGCAGAAGGCCCCTGCTGTGCTTATGAACATGCTAGGTATGCCCTGGCACTCCAGCACTACCAGTGAGGATGCTGATGAATGACAGCAGCACAGCAGGAGACTGAGAGGAGTTGAGATCAAGAACCCATATCTTCCCATTAAAAAATAGAGAGTGAGCACAACTAACTCTGTGTGAGTAATAACTGATTTCTATTATGTCCCCTTGGGTCAGGAAGCATTTGAGTGCATCATTTTTAAAGATGACTAAAACTGGCCAGAATACCAATACTATTAATGCCTCCTGTTGTCTTGCAGTGCTAGTGTCATCCTTCAGCCGTGTATTCCCAATACAGATATTTCACCCAGCCTGGATTTCGGTGTTGGCCTTGCATCTAGCATTAATCAGTATGAGACCATTGATGGCTTATACAGGCTGGGTATGAAAGCATGTCCTGCAGCTACAGGAAGGGATCCACTTTATTTCTCTACACCATTCTCTTTCTCCTTTACATACTTCCAGGACTAGTTTCTTTACAGATCACTTTGCTGTTCCTCTCCCAGGTCTCTGTCTCCTTATGGCAAGGGTTCCTAGAATCCATTGTTTCTGGGAATAACCATTTGTAACACCTCTGAGGCCACTGAGCAACTCAGAAATTCAGAAGATGCTCAACACACTGAGCTGTGCTCAGCTTGGTGGATGTGGCCTGCAGAAGCCCATGCAAAGCTTTGCCATTCATCCTGATGCAAAGCAGCCAGTTTAGCATTTCTTGTTTTTTCTGTGTTTCTCATGTCTGGGCAAGGAGAAGCAGCAGCACATCAGAGCGCAGCTACAACACACAGCTCTGCTGCTCCTTAAGGCAAATTTCCTATCTAGCCCCCTTTAGAGGAGCACAGGCCCTCAGGTGATTGCAATCTGTCCCTGCCTAGAGAACAGACCTTTGGGACCTCAGCACACCTCTGGGACTCCGGGGGCTCTGGTGTGCCAGCCGGTCACAGAGGAACTGTGACAGAGGCAAGCCATGCTTGGCAGACAGCACATTGCTTCCTGGGCCTGTCAAGATGAATTGCAGAACTCCTGCTGACTTCAGCAGTGGCAGGATTTCAGCTGCAGGTATGAATGATCTTGGCTTCTCTGATGGCAGGTGTTGAGCAGCAACAGAGCTAGCAATACATACCGTGTGGCTGGTTTGGTGTGTCAGACACAGCAGTGATACAGATGGCCCTTGGTCAGCACTTGATGTACCCAGAATGAGCAATGCCCTTACAATGTAAGGCACATGAGTATTATCCCTCTCTGCTTGTTTCTAGGGATAGGCAAAGCAGCAAGCATTTGTCTAGATCAAGGTCTACCAAAGGGATTCATAGGGAGCTTATTCAATCACAAGAAAGCTCCAGCTGGTTTTGTTTAGCTGTTTTGTGCTTCCAGGTTTTAAATTCTTGAGGTTATTTTGCTTTGTAGCCCATCCCTGTAACTCTGAACATATTTCTGTGCTGTTCAAGACTACAGCAGGGGCAGGCATCCATGTGCTAAGGGACTGAGCTCAATTCATTATTTTGTCAAAGATCTGACATGACTAAAATCCAAGTCATGTCAACAGATTGCAGATGTTTTCCCCTCCACTGACACACCACATCCTGGAGGGAAATCACAGGGGTGCAATGCCTGTCTGAAGATGTCAGCTTGACTGCACAATATCTTCTCAGAGGAGCTGGGCCTCAGTAGCCAGCTCAAAACATTCCTGAGACTTCTGGACACAGCAAAAATGAATGCCTAGATAAAGCACAAGATATCCAAACAGCACTCTGGGAAATGCAAGAGCTCTGCTCAGGAGGAGGCATCAGTACCTTACTGTTTAGTGCCTTTTTTTACAGTAGCTCCTCGGTGTTTTGGTCTATGGAGCACACAGGACAGAACAGCCCATTGAGGTGCTTAACTGCTCTGGGACACAGCCCACCAGGTGCAAGTTTTGACTAAGCAGAGCTTCATATAAATAAAACATTGTTAGTCCAGAGCAAGGCTGCTCACCAGCCCTGTCCCACTTGCAAACCTGGGTGCAGGAGCAGGACCCCGCTTGTGCCGAGTCCACACTGCACTTCCAAGCATTGCATGGAAAAGAAAGCAACCAAAGCCTGAGTGAGCCAGGAGTAGTCATGATGCCAGCAACCATGCTATGCTAATCTGATGGGTACGTTCTTGTGCCAGTGCTTTAAATGTCCCCTGGGACTGGTACCAGCCACACCACTGGCGTGACATTGACTGCTGTGTGACCAGTAGCCAGCTAAGTGGTGCCCATGTTCCCCATTAACAGATCAGTTTGCAACTAGAGATAGCCAAGAGCAGCAAGGTACAAGCCCATGGGTTACTTCAGTTCTGAATGTAGGTGAGAGAGGCTGAGCCTTGCGGAATGAGGACAAAGGGGTTTGGGCTCTGGAGTAGAATTCCTACACTCTGTGCACCTCGGGGTGTGCCCTGACCCACCCAGGCACTGCCCCATGCAGGCCCTGCACAACACCGACTGTTTGGAACAGGCTCTGCTCTTCCACAGCCACTTGGACAAATAAGGAAGCCAGCAGCTCCCCCCTTAATCCAGAAAAGGAGGAGAGAATCAAGGCCAGTGGTTCAGAAAGGGGAGGGCTGGAACAGAGAGAACAGGCCTTGATTCATTCACCCCCTTTTGTCATGGCATAAAAACTAGGCATACAGTCTCTCTTAGTGCTTTTTAAATTCATCAAGAGAGGAAAGCATGGCCAAAGGGCAAGTTTGATTTCATCTGGGCAGAAGTGCCTTGGTGGTGCCCTTCTCCATTGAAAATAAAGACAAATCAAGGAAGTAAGCTTCTGGTTTATCTACCTTAGTGAAGTATGTCAGGATAAGTGGGATTAAGGCAGGCCACGTGACTGGGACTCAGATCCCCTGAGGTCCAGTCCAGCACAAAAGACCCCCAAGGACATTAGCCTCCTCCTAAATGGTTGCTTCAGAGTTCTGCTACACACTGAGACCTTTGTAACACTTTGTTATATTTATTCTCCTGATAAACCATCCTGACTCCTTCAAAGCCAGTGAATTAACGTCTAAGTCAAACCTTTTAATGTTCCTTGGACATGTCGCACTTGTCGCTTGCTGCCTGTGAATTCTAAAAAGGGCCTGGGGTAAATAAATAATGCAGCATGCATATTGCTGCCGTGAAAGTTGTTCCTAAAGAATAACTTACTCAGCTCTGTAGTGATGGGGATGCTTTTATAACATGGCTGTGATTGATTCCCAGTGCTCTCGCTCGGAAAACAGCATCCGTAGGAGCAGTCAGTAACAACATGAGAGAGGGAAGTGTGCAGAAGCAGAAAGGAAAAGATAAAAAAGAAAGAAAGCCTGGTAGAATGGTTCAGACTGACACATGCAGGAAACCTCTTACCTGCGCCTAAACCCATCATTGTCATGCAAAAATCCCCAAGCGGTTCCTATCTTTATAGTTTCTTGCCTTGGTTTGCTTTTCCAAGGCTCACTTCATTCACTCAGAGCTTCAAAGGATCAAACAAGAAAAGCTTTCCTGGGAGCTGCTTATTGACATCATAACTAAAATACAATTGCCCTCTGTGGAGCAGCAGTGCTGGTTACAGGAGGGGTCGGTGCAAAGCTCCCCCTCAGCCCACTTGCACTCAAAGGCTGCTTGAGGAAGGGGGTTGTGGTTTTCCTTCCCCTCCAGGAAGGCTGTACATGAAGAGATGGAACATGTGCTGTTGCAATGAAGGCAAAAGCATATACCGTAACTTATTTTAAACCCAAAAGGACTTAAAAGAGAAATCTGCAAGTTCCTAGAAGCGTGTATCTTCCATTTCCTCCCAGTTCTCACCAGCTACCTGATTAAGTAGAATCAGCCCCAATTTAATGTCTGCTTTCTGTGTTTTGATCACATCTAATCTTGTCTTACCATTATGTCTCAATTTTTCCTGTGCTACCTAGCACAGCATGTGGGGAACTGAGTGTTAACAATCCTACTGACTGCAGAAGATAGCATCAAAGTGCTGGAATCTTGACTCCATTAAAGATTTTACTAGAAATGGAACTTCTTCCAGTTCAGATAGTGTGTAATGGATCCTCTCTGCTCAGGAGCACATAAGCATTGGAGATCTGTGACCCCACCAGGGTCCTAGATGGACTGTTGCTCTAATCAGCCATGTCTGAAGTTAGGCAATGGACTGCCAAAATCCTCATTAGAGACATCAGGCATCACAGTCCCTCAAACCAGCAGAAAAAGCCCTTCCCACGTATAAGCAAAGCATCTCTGAATGCGTGTGAGGGGCAGCAGCTGAATGCCTGCAATGACTCGTTGCCTTCATTGCACACCTCCCGGTTGGGTAGGGGCTGCTTTGAATGGCTGATCACTGCCTGGATACCTTCTCGTGTGTCAATGTTTTTGCTCTGCAGCAGTACACAGTGCTCTACCTGAATTTTTACAAACTGGCAGGGTGCTATTACAAAAGATTACTTAATTGTAGATTACTACTGTACATTTGAATCTCAGTACCTTATTAAGTTGTCAGATTTAATTACCATTATATGTTTAGATTATGGCACAGATTATTTAGTTGGGTACCTAGGTTTGCCAACCTGTTTGTTTTGTGACATGACAGGGTGATAATTACAGCATTACTGGAAAACCGAAATTTTTCCATGGGAAAGACTAGACGTCCTTGGCATCAGCACTGACCCGAGTCAACGCTCCTTCTTGCAAGGGTAAGGAATGCTTCCCTCTCTGTGGCTCTGGTTCTGTAAGACCTAATTCCCTGCCCCATGAGGGAGGCAATGGGCAGAACTGGCCCAGGGCTGTTGGGTGTGAAACGCTCACAGCCAAAGCTAAAGCCACAGGAAATGCATCTGATCTGGGCGTTGTTACAACCTCCCAGCTGAGACTATGCCTGCCATGATGCTTACTGGGACTGTTAAGGGAATTAAGGGCTTTCCATCCAAATAACTATTTCCACTGTGGTTAGGATGCAAAACGCTATAGCTTCATCTACAGCAGCAGGGGTGGGGATGAGAAAGGATTTTGATGGATAGGACAGATGGATAGGACAGGTCCAGCCAAGTCATTGCTGTCCCATCAGCAATGGCAACTACGAAATGAGAAACATCAGCCTCTCTCTCTTTTCTTTGTAATAAAGCTAATAAAGATAATAGATTCATAGTCATCTTGCTTTAGAAAGCTCTCACAACTATTCTTCTACCTTTCCCTACCTGCTTGCTCTCCTTAATATTAACCAAGGCTAGGTTTCTTGGGTCCCAGTTGTGAATGTAACTTTACCCTCCTCCTTCAAAACCTCGGAGGCAGATGGAGAAGGTTTTGCTGTACAGATGCTCGCATCTCTATTTTCCATATGCAGACTGTAGTTCCATGTACTACAATTGTAAGTGATAAAAGAAAAAATGCTGGAGGGGAGTAGGGCAGTGACTGATGGGATGAAACATCCTTTTTGGTCTGAGTCTCTTTTTCATATATAGATAGAAAGAAGCAGCAGGTACAGCATCTGTATGTGTCATTATAGATGGAGATACATTATTTATATATAAATGTACATACTATTTACTTCTTTTCTATATACAACCAATAGAGTTCCATACATCTTTATATTTATGCAGCAATAAACAGATAAAAGTAATCTGTTCAAGTCATAATTACCTCTTACTCAAATATACCTTATAATTTCTCTTCTGTTCTGATTGTGTACACTGTATATTGATATAATTTTGTCTAGTTATTATTAAAACCCCTGTCTCTACCTCACTCTAATCTTTTCTTTGGCACAGCCATTGTTTTAAAAGCCTAGAATGATAATAAAGCATAGGGAGAACACTTAGGAGAGCCATCCATTCCTCAGCCCGTCTTCAGTTAATTAATACTCCACATTCTCAAGAGGACAAATCTTGGCTCCTTCACTGAATTAAGGGAGGAAGAGATGCAATAAATATTCTACTGGGCTGAAGTCGGTTTTGCTTCCACTGCAGTTCTGAGCTACCAGCTCTGTTCGCCTGGGAACAGAGCATCCACCCTATTCAGCATCAAGAGAAAGGCATTGATTTTCTCTTTCTGAAGGAGCCTCCACTCCCACATGACAGCAGTCACCAACACTGGTTACCGTTCACCCTCCAGTCATGGGCTCTTTAATGGAACCCTTGAACCTTCACTCAGAATCTGGAGGAGGAAGTAGCATGTTTCCAGGTGCAATGCTGGCTTATTTCTCCTTCCTTTGCATACCTGTAGCTACAGGACCTGGAGAGGGCTGTACAGCCAGCAATGCTAAATTGAACTTCTGGCCCTTTTAACTTAAAAAATGATTGCCAAAGATGCAGAACAAAAATGTGATCCTGTGACTTGGTCACTGCAACTCCAAACTCAAACTAGAATTCAGTTACATAAGCTATTACATTTAATTTTCTCTTCAGTTAGAAAGACAAACCCATTTCTTAGCTGTGTAACATCTAGGGGCAGAATGATGCTATATAAAGAAGTATCTCCCCTTAAGTGTTTGGATTCCAAGTGTAACCTGCATCAGTGAAAGATTCATATATGCTGGCATAAATCATCAAAACTATGGAAAAGGCAACAATACTGGGTTTATGTCAGGAACTTAACGACTTTGGCTGGTAGGTGTTTCCTGGCTACTTGATCACGTTTCTAAACTTAGCTCCTTAGTCTGGGAAAACGCAGCAAGGAGTGGATGCTACTCAGTGTGGAGCCCTATGGGTTGTAGGTAGTGTGGCCAGGCTTGTCACAGCACTGCATTAACACCCACAGTCATGACCAGCATCCGTGGGATCAGGATATCCCCGCAATATTCACTCCTTGGCAGGTTTTTTCCCAAAGAGAAACAAGAGACTTTGTCAGGGAGAAGTTTCCTGATGAGAGATTAGATTCATAACCAAATTAAATGATTGTCTCTAACTAATTAGATTAGTTTCAATTGAATAATGAAACCTTTAGCTGTATTTAATGTAACATGCCTCAAGTCCAACGATTAGTCTGCAGAATGAAGCTAAACAATTAAAACCACAATCTATTTTATAGCTTATTTTATAGGAACAATTGGAAAAACTATTACTGCTGAGATCTGCAGCGGAAATGTTCAATTACAAGACCAACATGAGCAGTCAGTGCAGTGCGCATGCAGCAGGAACAGGTGAGAGGTTCTGAGAACACTATGAAAGGACTTAGGCCAAGAAGCTGCCCGTATCTGGCATTTATTACTTTGTTCTTATTTTCCTGAGGTCAAGGAATGAAAAAATCCCATTAATTCTCAAACATCTGCATTAGACTGTTAAAATTTCAGAAAACCTATTATTTAATAACATCTACCTTATGTAAAAGTCAGAGGACCATATTCTGATATGTGTTTAGATGTCCTGTGGACACCAAGGAGGACCTTCTGTTAAATATATATATCCATCTATCTGCCCATGGTTTCCAAACAGAATGAAATGCTGGAGTGTTATGACAAATCCCATGGGATTTGCACCTTTAAGCACCTAAACAACTTTAGAAACATAACCTTTACAAACTGAAAGCACAGTCTGGGACTTTGTCAAGCACCCAACTCACCCCCAATAAACGCATCTTAGACTGAAGGCCTTTGAGGGCTTGTCTGTCCCAGAGACATGATGCCAAAGGAAGCCACTGCATGAACATGAAGTGCAAGAGCTATTATGCACTAATTTCTTTTGTGGACATTCTTAATCCTCATAAAGAGCTCCTTGCACAGGCAGGCTTAGCTACACAAAACCTCTCAGTGCAGAAGTGGCACACGGGGAGTTAGGACACACGAGCAGTTGTAAGCTTTTTTCCTCATGTAAACCCGCCTGTAAGATCTTTTCAAAACATTACCCTTTAATTCACAGAGCTGTGCTTCCAGTCCTATTGGGATATTTGCCCATTTGCAATGACTAATCCTATTTTGGAGGTTGCTGGGCAATAGGGTCCTTTTATTTGCTTGGAAGGAAGCTGCAGCATTTCAAGCAGCATGAATTCCAGCCTGCTACAAGTCTCCCAGCTGGCAGAACAGCTTGAACATTCTGTATTTTTGATGAAATCTTTGATCACCTCATTGCAAGATTTGGTTGCCTACTCTCAGCTCTCTGGCAGCTCTGAGCACAACCTGCCATTTCTAGATGGGATTTGTTCTTTTACGGATTAGACACGTTAAATAAATAAAGCAAACTGTCTGAAAGATATCCAGATCAATAATGTCACAGACACAGGGGTCTGGAAACACAACACACATCATTCTAAAACGAAACAGATGTCAATCAGACCTTCCTTTGTCTATCTGCTGAGACCCTCTCCTGATCCAGGGTGCTTGCCCTGCTTTAGATGAACATGGAAGGCATTTCTGATCCCTTGTTACCTTGGAGATCTTTCTCTGTTCCCAGGTTACCACCTAAATTATGAGGGAATGTGGCTGTGGAATGAGCCTTCAGTTCCTACCACTGCAACAGAGTCTCTACGCAACCCTGGTCAAGATACTTTATCTGCAGCTCACTCCTGAAAAAGGGTAATAGCGAACGCTCAGCCTTCCCTCCAGGGCAGGGTCCATCTCTTACCTTTGCATATGAAATCCAAGTTAGACACTGGTTCAGATAACACTGCTAAATAACCAACAGCAAACTAGAGAATGCTGTGCTCTCCACCCAGACCAAGGTATTGAATCTTCAGCTTATTCTTAGGAGAACAAGGAGGAAGACACGTGAGCATTCCAAAGCAAATACCTACACCTACCAGAACAGCCTCCTGCAGTGGAGCTGCACCACACCAGCGGGACGTTCCTGTTGCATGTAGGAAGACTCTGCTGTTCTCCTCTCCTTGGCCACCAAACCCCTAAAACAGAGAGGAACTCCTTAGCTACAGAACCACCTCTCAGCAGTGGCAGCTACAGTTTATCTGAGATCACATCCCCAGCTGCTGCTGAGATGCTCTCTTCATCATCATCATAGCTTCCACGTCTCATAGTAGCAAGGAAAAATTAGGATGTATGAATCACACATTAACCACGACAGTACAGGGGACAAGGGTTGCGTGGTGAGGAATTCCTTCGTCAATGTCAGCTGAGTGACACAACCAGAAGGAAAAATATACCACAAAGAGCTTCCATGAATTACTGTATTCAGCAAAATGAAAGGCAATTTGACATCTCTGACAAGGGGCAGGGAGAGCTTCAATCTGGCTCTGCTGAATTTAGCAAGCTAGTACAAAACTGGTGGGAAAGGGGAGCATGTACCCCTTTAAACCTCTACGGCGTGTCTATGCAGCTCTGTGCTAACTGCATCTACTGGCCACGTGCCTCCTCCTCAGATCAGGAATCCTGGGACCAGCAATTAAAAGGTATTTTGGCAGGTTATAGAATCATAGAATAGCTAGGGTTGGAAAGGACGTTAAGATCATTTAGTTCCAACCCCCCTGTTAGAACTATCTTCTCACAAGCTCCCTTTTTTGACTCACATTTACCAATCAATCAATGTATGTCTCCCTATCATAATAAAGCCATCATCTATATACACAACCTGTCAGAAATGACAACTCCTCATTCTAATATTATGGGAAATATATATGCCTTGGAGGAAACACCTGTTGGATCCCTAAAGTGGGAGATAGAGAGAAAAGACAGCAGGAAACTCACTTCATCATAACGGCATCCACCTCGCCAAAGTCAAGCACATTCTGACTTAACAAGAACTACTCTTTAGTTCAGGGTCCTTCTGCCATATACTCTGCATATGATTCTTAGGGAATTCTGATTTTCCTGAGGGACTCATAAATCATCCTGCACTGGACTTTGAGCAGTTTGAGGATGAGGGCACCAACACTGACACAATCTAGCACACAGTGAGACAGAAATAGTCCCTGATTGAGCTACAGTCACTTGAACCATTAGCAGGTTATGTGGTTCACAAACTGACTGTGCTGTGGATGCACAGCTATCTATGCTAGCTCTGCATCCCTCAGGAAAGGAAACAGTTGCATTCACATGATGCTCTGCATTGCCCAGTCTGCGTTACCTTTCCTTCACCACGTTCTCATTTGAGGTCCTTACCACTCACTCACATTGCACTGAACAGAATGTCAAAATAGCACAAGTCTGTAGGAGTGGAGCTGACTTACAGAGCACCAGGTACTCTGGACTGTGGGCATTTCTGTGGCTGTGGTCCTAATGGCTGAACATTTCAAACCCCTCTTTCACACCATCAGGCACACAAGACATTGGTGTAACCAGTGCCCAACCCACAGGCAAACTGAGCCTATTACAAGAGCCAACCACGAAACTCAGACAAACTTGGGTTTATGCTGCATGTAACCCCAGTTCAATACCTTCTGTATCATCCAAACTGGCTCCAATGCAGCAGGCTCAAACTGAGAGTGCTGCAACATGGTAAAACACTTCTTTTTTGCCTGTTTCCACAGCCGTGATCTGATATAAACCAGTCATTCATGTTACTATGAATCAAAGTAGGGAATGTGGCTCTCAGCTACACTGAAAGATGGTCAGACACATCCAAGATGTTTCAAACTTCATTTGAGGACTAACATAAGTGATTAACAGTTGTCTATAGCATTAGAAGGCAGGAGTGGAAGTCTTTCTATCAAATCGTTAGCTGCCAACAACTTCCCGCTGACAAGCTATCTTTAAATTCTTCACAATGCCTTTGCAAAGCCCTAAAGCTTTGTTGAATCCCTTGCCTGCAGTATTCCGACATCAGCTCTTCCACTCCTTGTCATGGGAAAATGTGGCTACAATGAGCCTTAATGCCACGTGCCTGCATCAAGGTCTGTGCTCGTTTGGTTTGCCTTCTGCGCCCTAACTGCAGAACAGCAGCAAACCCGCAGGAATCGGAGCTGACTTGTGTGTCCCAAATTTTGCCCAGAGAGAGAGGGAAAGGGGCGGAAGTGTACTCACAAAGCATTTCGGGACAAGCAAGGCCCGGAAGAGCTGTGCCATTGGTCCCCAGGAACCCCCACATGAGAAATCCATGTACAAAAGTCTCCAGGGAGCAACACCGGTGGGACCGGCACCACGTTGCTCCAGCAGCTGGAGCTGGAATGCCCCAGCCCATCAGCACAAACACCCTGACATCCCTCCCCTGCCTCCGTACCACAGCCTTGGGGATGATTTAACTCTTGGCATGTGGGCTGTTCAGTTCACATCCCATTTGGGAATCCTCTCATTGTTTTTTGACTGGCTCCCAGATCCACACATATGTTAACCTTTTCCTTTAGGGAGGAGTGGAGTTTCACACACACAATGAACCTCTGAAGGCTGCTACAAAGTCCCTTTGCTCACTCCCAGGCCCACACTGTAAGAATATGGTACTTGTCTGGGCTTGGCTTATTCATCACCATGGATTATATCACTCCAATCACAATGCATCAAAGCGCTTTCCCTACCTCACAAGGAACTCTGAGGCTTAATTAATTGACACAGAAAGGTATTATGTGTCATTGCAAAATACTGTAATGTAGAGTATTCCCTCCAATAATTAACAACCACACCAGGCTATAAGTAGAACCATTCTTAAAAATGAGTAGTTAAATTTTTCTTAATTACATCCACTGAACCAAATCTGCCCCTAAGCAATGCACATGTAATCCCAGTGAAGTCAGCCTGCTCGTACAGAATACACTCAAATAAAAATAGACTGTGCTTATCATCTATATGGCAGCAATACTTACACTCCCCCACTAAGTTTAGGGACTCCTGCTTTATTTAGAGTTGTAAACAAGAACAATAAAGGTAAACTAAGTTGAACTGAGAAAACAGCATGGAAGGAGAGATGTAGCATTGGGACTTACACAACACACAAACAGAAAGGCTGAATCCTCGTCTAATAGGCACTGTCTGACACCACACTTCAAAACAGAGCCAAGATTCTCTAATGACAGGATTCCAGGTGATGATGCCTTGAGAAGAGCTCCTGATACCTGCGTGGCAAAGTCTGAAGAGTTGGCAGCACTGGAGAAGTTCAGACTGCATAGGGTAAATGGACTGAACTGTCTGAATGCTGATCCAGATGCATTAGGATCTACTTCACTGAAGAAACCTCCGAGTGACACATAAGAAAAGTCATCATCTGCTTTCGTTGCCTGCTCTCCATTTCTGCATTCAACCTCCATCCAAATCACCTCCCTCAGCTAACACTTCACTGTGTAAGGACACGTCATTCAGCCACAGACATAAACCAGGTGTAATAACTCCACCACTTTTGCAAATTAACATAGCCCAGTTATCGTGGGGAAGCTGGATCCTACTTCTGCAGGCAGATGTCATGTGTCAGAGCTATGAGCCATTGTTTCTGACAGAAAACAACAGCTCGTTATTCAGGACATCCCTTGTGAAATCTTTGCTGAGCCTCCCTCACTCCTTGCGAGGTCACAGAAGGGCTGGAAGAAACACAGCTTCTTCTCCCTGGCACAGACAAGTGCATGTGCATGTTTTCATTCTCCCCCTACTCCTTTGGCTGGGCACAGGTTGTATTTTAAAACCCAAAGCCTGATCCTGCTCCCCACAGACAGAATAGAGGCTTGCTTTGATACCAGAAAGGCTGTTCAGAGAGAAAGACAGCAGACAGCTTGAGTAAGGGTGGCAAAATTCAGTTCCTAATTATTAGATTAAACCCTTCAAACAGTTGTCATGTATGAAGGGACAAAGCAGAATTTGGCAAACAGGAAGAGAAAAAACAATCTTCTCATAATGATAAATAATCTCTGAAGACAACCTTATCAGGTTTTGAGCATCTCAACAGTTCCCTGGTTTTGTTTTTTTTGGTCAGTGCTTATCAAAATTTGCATGGCTAGTTAGTGGGTTAATTTAATTGTGAGCAGCATTTATGAACAGCCTGATGGGGGATCTGCAGAGGGCAACAGAATGTGTTCTTGACTGATGAAACTGCACACACTCGCACATCTGGAAGCCGTCATGGGACGGATCGCTGTCTAGTAAATGCATGTTGAGTGTTACAATATTTTACTAAGCACTCCCAATCTGTCAAGGTTTCCAGGAGAGCAGAGACTGGGAACATTTGGGATCATTTGTAGCTTAGAGCCATTAGCTACTTCCACCCACTTATTGTGACGTTATTAATAGCAAAATAATCAAAAGAGCAGAACTTGGCTTACTCAAGATCTTAGATAATAGAACTGATTTTCACGAAGGGTCAAACATGGGGAGCCAGGACCCTGCTGAACAATAGACTACACTGGGTAGTACAGCCTTGGCTGAACTGGTGGTATCTTTGTGCAGACTGTTCCTCAAGGGACTTACCTGCAGACCCAGCCCAGCCCTTTTGTTTCAGGTCTCTTAAGAGGTAGCACATGGTGACACTGCCCAAGGAATAACCAGAGAAGACAGTGCTGTGTAAGCAATGTGATGCTGACCATCCCTTACTAGTTGCCCTCCTCAACAACAGTTAATGGTAAGAAAGGCATTAAGCACCACACACAAGGTAGATAAATTTACACTTCATTAAACCATGGACAGCATAACAAAAGCTGTCTGCCAGATAGAAGCGAGCTGTAGCTCTATGCTATCCCTACTAAAACACAAGTTGCTGGCTAAAACCCAATGCTGTTAATTCTCACATGACATCCAGGGATGCTTGTAAATAACATCCTAAATTCTCCTGGACTCCAAGAGAGCAGAATAGCCTATTAGTGACCAAGACTCAAGTCATGGAGAAGACCAGTTCTAGCCTGACACACAGGAATGGATTTCATCCCATGAAAAGCAATTCCCTGCTAAGGAAATCAGAAATCAGGACTTGGCCCGTGAAAGAGATTTTGCACAAAGTTTCCTCACAGCTCAAGGAAAAGATCTGGAAGCCTTCAAAACTTACCACTGGCTTCGTGTTAAGCCATTGCATATCTGTTTAATTTAAATCCCCATCCAATCACTAAATATGGGTGTGTTATTTTTAATGGGTCATTATAATGTGATTTATGCCATTGGTGTAATTGTCAGAATTACTGTGGGTAATTAAAATACAAAATGCATGAGAGGCTTCAGGCCCTCTCAGCACCCTCATTAAAAATCAGGAGCTGACCAAATTATAAATAGACTGGTTTGCACAAGTTCACAGGGAAAGCTAATTATGAAACTTCTCCTTATGCACTCAGAACTCACACCATCAGTCATGCAAATTCCTTCAGTGATTATACCATTGTATAACGTGGAATGGGATTAGTATGTACAGGTGGGCGCAACTCCAATGTGCAGTACAACTGTGCTTTGCACAGTGACTGGGAATCCCTAACACTCTTATGCAAGCTTGATGATAGATGCGGGACAAGGGCCTGGGGAAGAGAGAGGTGGTGCATTTTCATATGAAATATAGACAAGCCAGGAACCCAGGGAGAGGCTGCAAAGGATAAGGCTCCCTGATCTGTAATGGTAAGTCTCTGAGAAACAAGAGAGCCATGTGAACACAAGGGAAGACAGCTTCAGAAAGAAGCTGGAATAAACTATGGCTTAACTGGCTAAGGAATGGCGGCTGGCTAAAATCACGGGCAGTTTAGGTGCCAAATCCAGCCAGTGTGAATACAAACCAAGGTTAAGAAAAGCTTCTCTATGTAAGTGTAGGCAAGGACTGAGACTTTTTCTTTCTAGTAGTCTGTATTTTTTACTCTCCAGAAGGGAAAGAAACAAGAAAAAATAACTGGAAGCCCACATACAAAATTCAACCAAAATCAGATAAAGAAGTAAATCACTGATGGAAGAAGAGTCCTGTTAGAGTTAGCAGCAACATCTCCAGTGACTCCAAGCCCAAATGGAGGATGCTTTTGCTTACTATGGGCTTTCCTAAAGTGACACTCCTCTTTCCATGCCAGTAAACAGACTTGGTCTTCATGCAAAGAGACAATGCAGCCTGTAGAGAACAAGTCTGGGCAGGTTTTGCACACCATGGAAGCTAGGTTCTTTATCAGAAATCACTACAATACCTGCTCCATCACGATGATCCATCAGTCTTATTGGGTGTGCAAGTCTCAGTGAAGACCTGTGTTCCATAAGAAAGGCTGTGGCGACAGAACAATGTACTGGGGTGTTTACAGATCCTTTTATACCAAGAAGAGTCATGTTCCAAAACTAATGCTAATATATCCTTTGTGTACTTGTATAGGGTTCTGGGGGCTGGAGATTTGAAGAGAGAAAGCTGGGGGGAAGCATGCATGGGCAATGCGCTCCACCTGAATGTTTAACTCAGCTTAACCTCCATCCAACCTGTCACTTTGACTCTTACGAAACAGGCTTCAAGCACATACCAAGAAAAATGAGACTTCCAAACACAAGTAGTAGAATGCAAAATACTATCTCCTCTTCCTAGGAGTTGCCTGCCTAATGTCAGTTCATAAACTTCCACGTCCAAAATACCTGTTCCCCACCTTCCTTACGCATCCCAAACTCCAGAAACGCCATGAGGGTACTTCAGCAGGGACTCTGAACACTCCAAACACCCCTGAAGTGTTTGAGAGGTACCTACAGGCACCTCTACCTATAGGCATCCACAGTTTCGTGTATTCCTCCGCACCCTCTGAGGTTTGGCTGTTGCTGAAACACCCTGTCCACATCTCTCTCCCATTCTAGGAATAAGAGTGATGCTGAAGGAACAGGAGACTTGTCTAACTTGTGAGGGCTTTGTGCTATGCCAACAGACTGCTAAATTTTCCGCAGAGCCCCCACCCTGTGGCGTAAATACCAGGTAGTGATCAAAAGCACAATGTGCCTGCTGACAAAAGGGATCTTGCTCACTGTAACAACACTTTCCCCACCTCTATCTATCTCCTTTTTCTTGAGAACACAGTTTTACACTTGTCCTTCATACAAATAACCCGAGGGTGGGAATTATTCAGAAGGCTCGTGTTTGACACCCCATCTGTTCATTTCTGACAGCGATATATAATGTAAGGCTATAAAAACTTGAAAAATAATGCAACATAAAAAGGGATTGACTCGGCTCCAAGAGGCCATAAACGGTAACAAATACCATTGTATGATTTATTTCATGCTGTAATCTTTACAGTAAGTCATCTTTCAGACATTTCCTTGTGACAGGTTTTAATAATATTAATGCCCAGAGCAATCCAAATCATCGCCAATAGACATATTTATCAAGCTGCCAATCCAAGTAAATGAAATTCTATAAGCAATAATGTAACATGTTTAAAGGAAGCTAATAAAACAAGTCAGGAGAGAAATATTACTGCAAAGTATGCTCTCTCTAATCCAGCCCTGGGTTTTATACAACCAAAATGCAAATCTTTCCCTCCATGATTTATCGCTCCAAAAATACCAATGACCTTTTCAGGAGCTCTTGCACAGCTCTTCTCACACATGTAGAAAGATTGGGATGCATTTTGCCAGATTAGCTGAGCTGGAATGCTCAGCATTACTGCCTTGGTTTGCCCTACCTTTGGACTGGGAAGTTCTGGGTAGCATCAGAGAGTAAGATCTTAAGTCTTTAAGATTCATTAAAGACTGACAAGCCTTAACAAAGGCTTGGCAACTCAGCAGGTATCTACAAGCAATTATCCAGACACTAGATAAGTTACAATTAACAGGGAGCTAAAACTTGCTTCTTTAACCTGGTTTCCCTTTTAATCTAATTCAGTTTCTACTAATCCATGGCTTGGCTGAAGTGACTACACAAGGGCAGAAGGAGGAAGGAGACACTGCAGAGTTGTGTACACATGGACTCTTGTTCACAAACATTCCTTTATGCCTCACTAGAAACTTAGCAGGAATGAAAACCAGGAGTCAACAATTCAGCAAACCATACACCATTAAATTTGCCATGCCTTAGGCAAGAATGCATGGAGAAACTATGACTAGGAAAGCAAGTGTATCCATGCAGGGGTTCAGAACTGCTCGAGGAATCCTAACAGGTCCTTATGCACTCACTTCTGGGTGAGCTTTACAGGTCTTAGAGTTTCGTTGGTTTCTGATGGCTTTCTTTTTAATGCTGCTAATTAAGCTATTCTCCTGGATATAAAGATCAGCTGATTTTCAGTGGAGGAAACAAATGTACAAAACTTACTACATGCAGTACAATGGAAGATATCTTTCATTACAATAGTCTAGGACAACAGCAATACTGGCAAATTCAGATTAGATATAAGGAAGAAGTGAGGGAGGTGAGGCACTGGCACAGGTTGCCCAGAGAAGTGGTAAATGCCCCATCGCTGGCAGTGCTCAAGGCCAGGTTGGACAGGGCTTGGAGCAACCTGGTCTAGCGGAAGGTGTCCTTGCCCATGGCAGGGGGTTGGAACTGGATGAGCTTTAAGGTCCCTGCCAACCCAAACCATTCCATGGTTCTGTTTTCAGAGAAGCCTGAAAAAGAACAAGAGGGTGAGTATCAGAGTAAATTTAAAAGCACTGCCTGCTGGACACAGTGGAAGTAATCCCTATGGTAATCCAGAATGCTCTGGAAAGGAGACCTGTGTTAAAATGTCTACCTGATTGCAGCTTACTATCCTACATCAAATGGAGCCACCCCTGGCCATGCTCCAAACCATCGTCATTTGGAAGCAAAAGGTCAGTGTTAGCTTTTCTATTAGCAGAACACCCCAGGCGGAAAAACTCACCTTCATCTGAAATTGGGCAATTTGATCCAAACCTATTTTTGGGTTAATAACAATAAATGATTTTGGATTAATTTGAGAGCTTCGATATTGGGAAGAGTTAGGCCCAAAGAGCTGTGATTTGCATCGTGTGGTTTCTTCTATGACTTTTGATACCTCATTTCACCATTTCTTCCTTCCCTTTGCCTTCCCACTCTTTGTCTGCCCTTTCTATTTAGACTAAGAGCTCTTTAAGGCAGAAACTACCTTTTACCATGCACATATACAGCATCCAGCCTAACAGGATCCCAGCCTCAAGGCATTGCTATAATACAAATAATAAATACTGCAACTAATAATAACAGCACAATAAAATGGCCTCCCTAGGGAAGTGACTGGAAGACCAGTCCCTGGTGTCATTTAAAACTAAACACCAGAAAACATACCTGCACTGACAGGATAGAACAGGGACTCTTTATGATATGGTGACGAGGGAGAATCCTGATGGGGATAGGACCAATTATTTATCTGCATATTTGGCTAATTCTTGAGGGGATTTCAACATCTCTTAGTAACATTTCTGCTCCTCAGTGCTGAGCAGCAGCAGAGATCTCTGGGAAAATAAATAAATAAATAAGAAATTTCTAATCCCCAAGGTGTAATCCTGGAGTATGGAAACTCACTTCACCTAAATACCTCCCTCTGGCATAATTGACTTTTCATGTGCATGTTAATAATGATATTTCAGCAGGTTGTGAGGGCTTGTTCTTCTCCCCCCACCCACTTTGGTAAATTATGTTCCTGGGCATGAGGAGGGGAAGGGACACATTATAAATCTAATGATGTTTTCATTTCTATTTAACAAGTCAGCACAATCTGGTAACACACGTGCATGTATTTACTGTGCAGCCCCAATATTTACAGCTGACCTAATCAGTTGTAGGACAGCAGCACTGAGCAACGTTTTATTGTCCCAATAGCACATATGTGCTGGGGACAGCTGCTAAGATACAGAGCTCTCCAGAGGACACCTCTGAGTCCTTGCCATACTGACATTTGCCTTTGCTGCTGAACACAAGGCAGGGTTTTGGAGGGAGGGGAGACATTTATTAAGTCTCTCCAGTTCTACAGTGGCGGCAAATTGCTCACAAGCAGAAACGAGGTAAGAAATAGTAGTTTGTGCATCTCTCTTCCCCTGCCTGGCTCTTGTTTACTCCCTGCAAATGCTGGTATGACACCATTTGCCAATATGCCCTGTCACCCTCTCTGGTGGATGCTTCAGAAGAGCTTAACAGCTTGCTATTACTGACAGCTCAGTACCAGACCATGATACCCTTCCTTATGCTGAATGGAGCAGCTCAGGTTGGAGGAGCCCCAGTGCTCCCAGTGCAAGTCAACTGGCCTGGCAAACTAAGTGCACTGTAGGTCAGAACACTGCGCTCACACCTTGCCTTGGACAGCTGATGACTATGTTCTGCCACCAGTTTGTAAACCCTGCTGGGCAATCGGATTCTGTTGCCTAGGAAGAATTTAGATGGCCTAGAAAGGACTCCTCTGGCATTACTGATGCTAGAGAGCAAGGCTGGGTGGAATAATTTCTCTTGGGTCTCCATCTGCCTTTCGAGCAAACTTCTTTTAGAGTATACCGGAGTTTGTTAATCTTCCAGGCTGCTGCCAGTATCACACCACAATTAAATACCCACGCAAAGAGCAAATCTTAGTGTTGGCTGCTCATGTTCCTACCCTAAATTGCACTATGCTCTCTCCAAATGAAACGTGCTCATGACTGAGCTGCTCAGTGCTGGGATCATTTGGTTTCTGTCTGGAAGGCAGTGAGCACTTTCAGGTGCAAGAGGGTAGGAAGAGTTCATCCTCTGTACTTGGACCATCCTCATACTTGTCCTAAGCGACCTGTGGTTATTTATGACGTTATCCTCAGAGTCAAACCCAAACCATTTTTCACTTCCTCAATTTCCCATCAGGAAATCAAAATTCAGAAAGGCTAAGTGGCCTAAAGTCCCAGATTGAATCTGAGGAAGCAGATCAAGAAAATTAGTTCAAGTTTCCCAAGTCCTAAAGTAGCTATTTAACAGCTGGAACATCTTTTCTCTGACACTCGATCTAGTCCTTTCTGGGCCATAATCTAAGGTCATGGGCCATTAAACCCAGCATTTTAACACCAGGCAGTGATTTGAGGATGTACAGCAGCACCCTCTGAGATGTTTTAAGAGCACCAGAGCCTACCTACATCTCCTGCTTTTTCCACAGTGATGTAGCTGGTTCAGGATGTACAATGTTCCTCCTCGCACTCCCCTGGTCTGTATCTTTGTTGCTAATCTGCATTCCTCCCCTTGTCAGCGTTTGACAGGAGGCACAGCAAAGCTCCCTGTGTCACATGTGTCTAAACATGTCCAGCGCGTACAGATGGGAAGGGAAAGGAAAGGTTAGACTGGAGGAACATTCAGACACACGTATCTTTTTATCTCGCAAACTGACAGATGAGCCCTCTCACATGCCCTTAACTTTCTTGTGATGTTGTAACTATTGCCAAACCGCACTAACCCAGCAATTCCAAACATACCCCTGGCAAAAAAGGGGACATCTCTCTGAATAGGTGATTTGTCAGCCTTAAGCTGTAACTGTGCTGTGCAGGTGTGCTAAAAGCAGGTGCACTCGCCCTTGGTAACAGGATACCACTTTCTACGGCTCTCTGTACCGTGAAGGGGGGAGCTGGATAGGAGCAGCTCTCTGAAGATGCCACGTGCCACTCGGTTCCTGTGGTCAAGCTTAATGGAAATGTCATAAGTCAGAAACTGAAAAGTCAGAACAGCCTGTCTCAGTCATTAATAAGTATGTGAGAGAACTCTCTTACAGACTTCTAAACCAAGATACTTGGCCAAACAGACAGAGCTGGGTCAGTCGCAACCTTTATCACAGACTTCCTGGGTTACTGTGAAGAACCTGTGCAGGGTCTGATTGCTCAGGGCAGCTCTGAGGTGCTCTGAGAGGCAGAACAGGGGGAAAAACTCTCATTTACTTCTGCTGCCTGACCAGGGAATCATTGTCACAAGAAGCCCTATTACCTCTTAATACATATCTGAGGATTAAAAGCTAATGATCTAGTAATAGCTTTTGATTAAGTCTGGATGATAAAAGAAAATATAGCTTTTGTTTTCTGTTCCGACTGAACACTGGTAACACCATCTACACTCCTGGTAAATGACAGCAGTAGCTCCTTCGACTAAAGCTGACAATCTGTGAGGCTCCTGTATTGCTTTGCAGATTCATGACAATGAACTTGCTTTTCGCCAGCTAAATCTCCTTATTTCCATTGCAGCATTGCAGGTACTGGAGGCATAATCATCTACACTACCTGGGGTCTCTTCCATCTAACCTTGACCTTACCTCCCTCACAATGAGTTTGAAGGAATCCAGAACACCATGTACCACTTAAACTACGTCATATGGAGAGTGGAGGCATGAACCAAAGTGCTTATAATTAAGCTCTGTTTTGCTCTGATACATCCAGAATCCTAGGGGAAACTGATGGCAAGGTCTTATGCTTGGCAAAGCTCCTGATCCACCTCAGGCAACTACTTTCTCTACAATATAACTGGCGCAGAACTGCAGGTTTGCAAACAACTGCTTTTTATTAATACACATTTATACTGAAATGTCATCTTGTCCTTTTAAAATCTAAGATTGCCTAGGAAACAAGAAGAAAACCAACCAGGTGGAGAGCTCCTACAGTGTCAATGTCTTTCTATTCATTTGCCATTGACTTTTATTAAGATGTCTTTGCAGTTTATGCCAAGTCTCTTTTCTGGGAGGTAGCTGGCTTTCAGAGACCTTCGTTACATCTCTGCTGATACATGTTGGACTGAAAATGGGCTCCAGCTTCAATTTCTACATGACATTACTACATGGAGTCCTCCAGGTGTCAGCATGTTTGTGCTTGTTCACTCGGTCTGGCTGAGCACAATGTGAATGAGTTTTGCCTTTCTCTCCCCCATTTGCTGTTGAGGCATGGTCTGTAGTGGGGCTCGGCTGCCATCTGCTGCTTACAGGATTTGAAAGTGTTTGAAATACAAGTAGGCATGCACGGGTACATCACACTCAATGGAAAGCTCCTTGTCTACCCTTTGAAGCAAAGCAGCACCTCCACAGAGGGGAGACACTGGCAGCAAAGGTCACAGGAGCCTGGAAGAGGTGTGCCTTAAATACTTCATGCAAATGCTTCGATTTGGTGTAGTTACACACAGACATAATGCTGTCCTCTATTGCAACAGAAACCCAACACCTAACAAAACCCATATCTTCAAAATGTAGCTCTTCTCTGCAGTTAAAGAACAGTATCCTGTGATAAACAGGTAACAAGTGGAGTGAAAATACTAAACAAGGTATATTCTGTCCTACTCCATTTTTTTAGCGAAGAAGTTTTAACTCCTAAAGAAGAGCATAAATTAGAAATGCATTTAAAATATAACAATCATCTGTAAGACTTACTAGTAAAATAAGATGTTTCTGATGGTATCGGGTAAGTAAAGGGCTGTGTATTCCAACCTCTTCTCTAGTGAGGTGGTTACGAACAGTACATTTAACAAATACTTATTCAGACATCTTTTCTTTTTTCATTAGAAACAAAGTTTTTTTACATTACCTGAGAAGGGGTTTGAGCAGAGTCTACTTTTCTACTTTTCATCTTTTAATTTGCTCTGGATTCTGTACATGAATGTGACAGGCTTTACAACAGAACTGTGCCCCAGAAAACAGAAGTGAATTAGACAGAACTGAATTGTATTTAGCTGATGAGATAATAACTGCACTTGTCTGCTCTCTTGGATGTTTTTCCTTTCTAGAACTTTTTTCAGCAACACAGTAATAAGGGATCTTACCTTGTGAGTTCTGCCAGGGCACAAGCAGTAAGAAATCCCACTGTATTCCAACGAAGCTTCATCTGCACAGTCGGACTGATCAGGATAGCGCTGTATTGAGAAACAATTCAAAGAGCAATCACAGTTTGTCTATCTGGTGACATTTTTTGCCTCTGCTGTGAGAATTCAGACTACATGATCATAAGAGCTTCCTCTCACCTCACAATCTTACAGTACTTCCTCTTTGTTACAGCTTCTGTGACTTATAAGACATGAGAAAGTGCAGCCTGGATGGGCCATTTCTCCATGGGGTCATTGAAAATCCTGAATACTCACACTTAAAACACCAGTTCTGTGCAAATGAAGGTACTCAGATGTGCAGGGTTTGAAGTATCTGCTCTAATGCTGAACGTGCCAGGTAAAAAAAGGGGAGAAAACCGTATTTTCTGACTCCTTGCCCTTCTAGACCTGGAGTGAGTATCCCTGCTGGGCTACTTTCAGAACATCTATGTTGAATCCCCTGCAACATCATTAAATTTGCCAGTTTCCCCTACAAAGACCACTCAATGTACCAGCTCAGTCCAAATTCCTAGTGCTTTCAACCAGTTTTAATGAATACTGGCATTGTGAATGGCTTCAGGAAAGCAGACTAGGTTGCTAACATTTTCCCTCCACACAAGAGAAGGGCTGTACTCAGCTCCTCCAGATTCACGGCTCAGAGGACAAAAGAAATATGAATGACTATAATTACTACTACAGACATTGTAGCAACATCCAGAGGTCTCACTTTTAGAAGAGATATCTATTCTGTGCCAACTGTTGTGTAAAGAAAGCAAAAATATAGTCTCCATATCTCAAAGAGCATGCAGCTTCCCCTCCCCTCTTGCTTTGTCTTCCATCATTCTGTTTTCAGGCAGACAATGTATGAACTCAAGGAAGAATAGATCGAGTTGTGGCCTGTTCTCCATTAGTGCTAAGCCACTACATCTACTGACTTCTTTCAGTGGAGAGTTCATTCAACACTTCTGGAAGAGCCCCAGTGTGTTTCTCACAGCAGTGTTTCCCTACAACCTTCTGTTTTCTGAGTTTCTATTCTACAGTTTCATCAAAATAACCATTTCCTTTATAAAAGTGGAAAGAAAAATAATTGCACTCAATAGTCTGCATTTTCTGGGCAATTTCTCAAGCTTTTTAAAGATCTATAGCACTTATTTATCCCCTTTCTGAACTAGTTCCAGCTTCCCCATTAGGATGTCTTGTATTTCATCATTAGAACAGACAGAGTGTTATCTGGCCCAGGACCAGACTAGCTTCAGAGAGCAAAACTCCCCTGCCAGCATTGACAAATTATCCCTTTATGACAATGCTTTATAGAATTTAGGGGCCTCTGTAAACTCATGTGGCTAAAAAAATACGAGGAGGCATTTCCTTTACCAACGAAAATAAATATGCTCGAGTCACCCCTAATCAAAGTGAGTCTTGTGCTGTTTGCATGCGGAATAGAAGGTAAGAACAGTGTTTCACTTCCCATCTCTTGCCTGATTATCTGTGAGAAAAGAGGAGGCAGAAGGGATTGTTGTTAGGGTAAAATTCACCCGAGCACTTCAGTAACCAAATGACGCCCCTCTCCTGTCTCTTCAATATAGCACATAGAGGGTAAGAGGTGTATAAAACCTGTGCAGACCCTGGGGCATGGCTCTTCTGAGGTCTTTGGAAACTGTCAGTTTGGAATTAGTTGACTTCTTCCTAGAAGTCTTCCAGACAATTACCTCTCCCTTTGACAGTCAAACCTGAGTTCGGTTCCCAAGAGGGTAAGGTTCAGTTTTACAAAGCACAACCTGGGGAAAGCAAGTTAGTCACAATATCTGTGTACTGTGAAGACCCATCTGGAAGGAAATCACTGAAAACCAACCACATCTGTGGCACATACCTCTATAAAAGTCAAGTCTGCAAAATCATTGGAGAGCTGAAAAGTCATTACTTTGTAGTCTTTGTCTTCCAGAAGCATTCTGTCCTTCAACTATTTTCTCTTTGCCTAAAAGAATCAACCATAAAGATAATGTATTTATTCAAAGGTAAAGCAAACAGGGTAAGTAATCAAGCACTGGGCCGATCCACTAACACTACACAGTGTTAGATCAAAAGCCCTTAGTGACTGAAAGCAGAATGACAGCAACTATGTTGTCAGAGACAGTATCAGAGTTAATAAATAACAGCCAAGGGAAAGTCTCAGCCCTCCTAGACACTCCCAATTCATATTGGCATGGAAGAATAGGACTTATTGCTGCATACAAGTAGAGTTACGGGGAAATTTCATGCCTGCGAAGTATTGGGAGCACATTAAAGTTACACCTTACTTAGCAATAAGATTAGCCTGCTCCTTAGTTATCCAGCTGAGGCCTGATCTTGCGTTAAGTTTTACCAATTATAAACACAGTTACAAGAGGTGTGATTTACTGCTGAATTATGAGTGTCTACGCTAGTACACACACCTTTTTCTCCCATTTGACATGGGAAGGGTTCTTTATACAAAGGCAGTTAAAGCAGCAAAACATCCTACTGCTCATAGCTCCTTCAGGTTTTAGACTGACACTCACTGTGTCACAGCACGTGCTGCTCTCCTGGCACATGAATGCTTTCCATGTCAAACTTAACAGGCTACTAGAACGCGTAAAAAAGTGTTGCGTTCCAAATAAAAGTTATTAAATGGATTCTGACAGAAGAGGTTTCTTACCCATTTAAAAAGTTTATTGAGTTTTTTATAGTATGCTTTAAAATAATCCTAAAATACCAGTTTTGCCATGTCTGTGAAATATTTGGACTTGAATGAAACAGCATGTGGCAACACAAACACACTCGAAGCAGCAGCCCAATTCTACGTATAACTTTTGCACTGATAAACTTGGTTCGTTTTACCCAGTATCTATTTAGTTTGTCTAAATTTTGTGATTGAGAAGTAGCACAACAAATTCTGTAGAGCAGGAGATTAATGTGAAGTATCACCTACAGCCACTAGGTGATAGCAAAGGCATGTCCACTGCAGGACTAGCAAACCAGGGACTTGGTCAGACTTCACGCCAAATACTTCTGCCTGTTTATGCTTTTATTAGATCTTCTGGTATTGACTTGGAAATATCTGAACAACTTATGACTGCAAAGTCAGTATGTAGTTTATCAATTTGGCATTGCAGCAAACGATGAGGAAAGACAGACAAAAGGAGGATGAATGTGCATCACCTTCCTTGCAGGGAGATGACAGGATTTCTAATTGTCACTGCTGTTGTGCAATTTATCCCATAAGACCCACCCAAAGAAAGAAATAAGCCTAAAAGGATACTGAAAAGAGCATGCTTTTGACTGGAAAGGGCACACTGGACTGGTTTCCAGCCCATTTTTGCGGGTGTCAAGCCAAAGTGGTTCCTCTGATTCAAATTATGAATGCAGGCAGAATGGAATCAAACACAGACACAGAGAAACTCACAGGCACCATACTGTGCAGCAATCAAAATTGATTTACAGTGTTCCCTCAGAGGCAGTGGAGTACCAGCATCACGCTATTGCTTTTGAACCTATAGCGACACAGATCTCACTGTCTCACTATCTGGAAAGAAAGGTCGTCACCCTCAACAGAATTGAACACATCAAAAGATGGCGCATGGCTTGTACAGTGTGAAGAACTGTACCTGTACACCACTGAAAATCTAGAGCTAAGAGAAGCAACAATAATGAATACTATTTACTTTGCCAGTTCTACCTGTAAATTGAAGTCATAAACTAGCATCTCCACTTTGGTAGATGCCATACAAATAGAAAATAAAGATAATCTAATTTGGAACTTGGACTTCTGGACTGTTTGGGGGGTATACTAATGACGCCATCAGATTTACATAATCCAGCAATATGAAAGGAGTCCCCAACTCAAGTCTGCCCAGTACAAAGACATGTAGAATGATCAGACCTGACGGCAGAGCTGTAGTGTGCAACTCTCTCCAGTGTAAAGGAGCCAGACTCCTCAACTGCTAATATTCAGGATATTGAAGAAGGTAATTACACCATAGTTAGTACCATTATATTCTGTATGGGGTTGCAAGGCTGCACAGCTGCTACCTGTCTCAATCCCTCAACACATCTGATAAAATCACAGCAGAAAGCAGTCAGTTGGCTTTCTGAGTTCTCCAGGCAGAAAAAAACGTGACAGGACAAATATGTTCCTCTGCCAGCAGCACTATCTGTGTCACTGTTAATATCAATCAGACAGAGAACAAAAGCACTGGAGTATCTCATCCTACCTCGTGTGTCGTCGTTTGAGCCCAGCTGGCAACCCAGAATGACGCAGCCGCTCACTCACTCCCCCCTTTCTTCCCCCACTCCCGGAGGGATGGGGAGGAGAACTGAAAGAACTCCCACAGGTTGAGATAAGAACAGCCCAGTAACTCAGGTATAACACAAACCACTCTTGCTACCACCAATAATAATAATGATAAGGGAAATAACAAGGGAATACAACCACTCACCACCCACCAACCAATACCCAGCCTGACCCGAGCAGTGATCTAACCCTTCTGGGTAACTGCCCCCAGTTTATATAGTGGGCATGACGTGCTGTGGTATGGAATAACCTCTGTGGTCAGTTTGGGTCAGGTGTCCTGTCTCTGCTTCCTCCTGGCTTCCCCTCCTCCCTGGCCGAGCATGAGGCTCAGAAAGTCCTTGGTCAGAGTTAACATTACTGAGCAGCAACTGAAAACATCGGTGTTATCAACGCTGTTCCCAGCCCGAAAGTCAAAGACACAGCACTACACCAGCTACTAAGAAGGAGAAAAATGACTGCCACTGCTGAACCCAGGACACTCATGATATTGCAAGTATCTTCAGTATAAGGCCGTAGAGAGTGAACATCCTCCAGAATGAGATGAGCATCCACAGATTCCATCTGCATTCCAGGAGAGAAAAGTTAAATCAGGATTTAACCCCAGATGAAGTACAACAATCTCTAACAGTGAGCTGGTTTAGTGGCACATGCCTTCAGTTAAAAACTTGTGTAAGATCATCATGATCCTATCACTTGGAGGATTTTTCTTTTTTGGGCATCCATGAATGAGACCCAAATACAATGCATGCTCTGAAGATGGGGTAACTGAGAGCAAGTCCAATTATTTAAACACAGTTTCCAGAAATACCGCTCTCCATAATGTTCCTCTTCCAAACCCAGGTGACCACAATTTGTCTTCCCCTTTTATTTTTCCTGTTTGAATCCTTGAAGAAAATTTACAGCCTAAAAAGACTGAAAGAGTCAGAAGAGTCATACACGACTCTTGCATTCACAGTTCCCATGATATGATGGTACACAGAAGGTACCACTAAAATCAGTGGAGCTGCTTGAAGTGCAAATCTCAACATGAATTGACTAAAGGCAGCTCAAGCCTCCTTTCATAAGGGACAATATTGTCGTAAGGTTGGCTTATCTACAAGAAAGGGCAACTGATGAAGTTCTTACCCCAGCACTCTTCAGATCTTCAGAGTTTAGTGCAGAGCCATAAAAGAAAGTCATGTAGGGCTGAATAGCATTTGAACACAGCTTCCAGCTCCAGATTGAGAGACCTGTTCAATACAAACAACAGGGGAGAGAAAAAAAAATCCATCAATCTCTCATAATTACATTCTCTGCAAGTCTCCATTTCTCAGAGAAGCTATTTGCCATAACTACTTGCTATTTAAAACAAGCTACAGGGATTTTGGCAGTTCACTTAAAGCGCCTAGTTTAGATTTTAATGAAAACAAGCTTTTATAAAACTTAACAGTCATGGAAATGTTTTCTGGATTTTTCCTGTCTTCTGCTATTGTCATTAATTTTTCATGAGTATCATTCTACAGCCATCCATGCAACTAATTTTACAGCTCACTGTTACTCCACAAGAGTCAGGAAATGACACTTCCTAGGGCTTGATTCTGCATTCTCTTTTCAACTGAAACTGCTGAACTTCAACTTTCTCTCCAATTCAAGTGTTATTTTCCTATTCAATTTATGCAAACTGTATTTCACCCAGGAACTTCTGTACCATTCTCTTCTCCGTGAGCTGTACAATGCATTATCAAGATACTCCTACATCAATCCCAGTAATGAAGCGTGCCCTGTAGGAAAGTGTCCAACCTTGGCTTCAAGACAGGAGTTGGAAAATCCACCTATTCTCTGAGCAGTTTGTTTCAGTGATTAATCTTCTCCCTCTTGAAAACACACACCTTGCTTCTTACTTGAGCTTGCTCAACTTTGAGCTCTGTTATTGCCTTTTGGTATGCCTACCTTTCCCAGATTAAAGATTTTTATACTGGTTGTGAACTACTTAGGCACTTTAATTGAACCCAGCTCCTTCTCCTCTTCCTGTTATGCTAACCAGACCGCACTCTCCATCTCTTCCTCTAAAGCACTTGCTCCTGTCTGAACCATTCCTGTACCTCATTTTTATGCATCTTCAATTCAACAGCTCTCTCAAAATGTCATGGTATTTCAAAAGAGATGCCTATAATATTCTGCTCACCTCTTGCCCCACCTCCACTGCATTCCAAGGCAAAATCCTGTTTGTGCTCCCAGCTGCCACCTCCCTCTGAAGCTTTTGCTTTCAGAAACATGTCTAATAGCTTCAGCCAGGCAGAAGAAGGGGGTCTGACAGGACAGTTGAAGTTTTGCTATTTTTGGCTCAGGAAAATGGCTCCTCTTCCCTGCCTTCTACCAAGCGTTTACCAAGGGGAAGTTACAAATTTTCTCCCCAGGATGAAAAAATGTAGCAGGAATGGAGCCAGCTGACAGTCATTTTGACTGCCAGACTTGGCAAGACTTGAAGTGGGGTCTATCTGGCAACACCAGCGTAACTGTGCAACGTGCAGGGAAACATATTTCCTTCTAATTGATCACAACAGCAATGTTTATCATGAATATCCCAGCCTGAAAGCCTCAATGCTACACTTTGGTTTGTAATTCCTATTAACTAGTTACACAGCATCGCTTTCCTTTTCCTTCACATCTCCTACATTTCCCTGAAGTGCTCAGGGAATCAAAGCGAAATATCTCAGAAATGAGGATACTCTCCCAGAAGAAGGATTTCTGTGCAAACATTTCCCTTGTCCTGAAGCAAAAAGTCTCTTAGGAATGTAGTGACACTCTCCAGAGTGATATTACCACAGCCAACAATATAGCTACAGCAGAAGATGAAGCAAGATTTGTCACTTTAAAAACAGTAGAACGGCTGCTGCAAAGCTGACACTGCATGAAACTACACACCTGCTTCTGGTATATTCATCCCAGCAACGCAGAAGACAGTTTGTGCCTTTGGTTTGCTGGCAATTTCATTCATTGTGACTATGTACTTCAGGAGTTATTTTGGAAAGAACTGGAAATGTTAGCAGCGGGGAATGACAGACATTCCAAGCCCAGAGTCATAGAGGGAACTTTGTAAGAGCTGGTTAAAGCTGTACCTGCCCAGTGTGGTGAGTGGCCAAAGCAAACAAAACTCCCCAGTAAAACCAAACCTACACTGAAAGAACAGCACCACCACAGGGCAGGCAAGAGCCCATCCTCATTACATCTCCCAACAGCAGGGAATATCCTGTTTTCTAATGACTTAGACAAAAAATCTAATGTCAAAAGCTACAATCAAAATGTATTTCACACCAGTGCAACGAATGTCATTTGAACAACAATGCTGTTGAAATGCTGGAAATAACCTGATTCCAAAGGAAGAAAATAATTACGAGAAAAGGTGACAAACCAGAGTGGCTCCGAGTTAAGCTGAGGCAAACAGAGCGCCTCTACCGACACAGGCGAACTGCTCCCAAATACAGCTCATTTTTAGCTCAACTTTTCCATCAAGTGCCTTTACCTGCAATCCAAAGTGAAGGAGGAAGAAAGCACTGAAACCCGGATCTACACAAAGGATGATGTCTGGAAAGGAGATCTTGAATTTCTCTGCTCTACTTGGGAAACAGACATCACAGCCAGTGGAGGGAAGGGTAAAAAGGAAAACAAAAAGTAACAGAGTGGCTATAAAATGACATTTGGTCCAGGTTTTTATTATGAAATAATCACTAAACCCAAATTTAAATGTATCTACAGTTCTGTGTAACTTAAACCTCCACTTCCTCAGTGAGTTAGGCAGAATAAATGACTGTTAATAGCAGGTTTTCATTAGCATTAGCTAGCACATTGAAACATGACATTATCTATCATGCAAACAGACTGGCGAGATTGGGTTTCACCTATTTGTAGAGTGCTTATGCAAATTCTTCTGTTGACTTCTTCAGGAAAACAGTTTCCCCTTCCTCCTGTGGCCCACTAAACTCTTCCATACTCAGCTTAGCAGAAGAGAGAGCTCCTGTAGCTGTTTCTCACTGAACCTCTTCAGAACTTGAACTTCTCACTCCCAAGGGAGCAGTTTCTGTCAGCCAGGTTTGCTTACAACACCCAGTTACATTTTCCAGGCCAGCCCCACTGCCCCGTGCATGAAATAGGCTTAGAGTGCTCAGAGTGTAACAGCACAGACTGATAGGAATGGTAAAATCTGGCAGTAGAAAGCCGCGGGAATATGCTTTTCCCACTGGCACCCCCTGGTCCAGTAATGGATGTCTGACAGTGCCTAAGACATTACAGGCCACATCCTCACCCTCACTCACTGTTACATTGCCTGTGTGAGGCTGAGAGCATCAATCACGGGCAAGCCAAAGCACCTCCTCTACTCATGCAGGGGATATTTTAGAAGCAAGGAACACAACAAAGTAAACAAGTCCTATAGGTCAGCCCAGGTGAATATCTACCCTCACCCACAGGTGGAATGCTATTCATGGAAAGAGCTCTGCGTAAACAGGGCTAACTGCCTGTTTACTGCTTAAAAACCCAACTCTTTCCCTTCTGAAGCTATTCCTGGATGTTTGTCAGATTTATAATGTCTTGGGATTAAACACAATATTGGATTGCTCTTGATGTATAATTCTGCTTCTCAGGTTTACCTCTGCTGATTGAATTCAGTTCGGAGTGCTCCTCAGCTTTTAGATTTTATTTATTTCCTTTTATGATTCCATTTTATTTTTCCAGTGCTATACACCAGCCCAAGCAAAGAATTGAGAACAATGCTCTGGCATATTAAATCAAAGGGGTTTACACATTAATAGCTCTTTTCCCCTGAGCACGCTTTACAAAATATATGTATTCAGCTGCAGACTGGTGGAGGCTACAGCGTGCTTCCCTGCTCACTCTGCTTATTTTATTCCCATCAAGTTGTTTACCAAAGGCTGGATTTTATAGAAGGGCTCCATTTCCATTTAGGTACCAAAAATAGATGGCTGGACTTCCAGAAGAGCTCTGGGTAGCGGGTGGTGAGCTTTGTTAAGAATCCAGCATTCTCTAAGCAATAGCAACAGCTGGGCTTTGAATGCAATTCCCATCTTCTCTGCCAGATGTGAATTCATTTTCTTAGTTCCGATCACGTAAAACATTTCCCCTGCATATACCCTGGAATATCGCAGTTCCAATGTTCTGGTTTAACATGGCCTGTTACCTCTTCTTATGTATTCCAGTAACAGCCCCAGGTTAAGACTTAGATTTACTGTATAGCTTCAGTTAATTCTCAATAGCTTTTGCTACGAGGTAGGATTCTGTCCTTCTTGCAAATACAGCTTTTAATAACTGTAACAACTTCCACAGATTATTCAACGACAAAAAACTTGTAAACACCTACTGGGGGTGGAAAGAAGACCAATACTGCTTGTAATGCGAGACACTGTGCTGGCCTCTTCTGTTACACCACCTCCCAGACACCAGAAGCTGTAACACAAGAACTAAAGCCAAACTCTGCTCAGCAGCCAAAAGGGGAGCAAAGAATCAGCTCTATTTAACATTCTGGCACCCACAGATGCAGCAGCACAGGTGTTCCTTCATCTCCTGCCCACACAATCCAGGTGAGCTCAGGAGAATGTCAAGCCCTACCTTGGCAATGATGGACTGAAACTGCCTGTGACAGTTGTTAGAGGCAACATGCAGTGAAACAAGGGAAGAGCTCTTCAGTCCTGCAAATTACATTGTAAGCAGGTACAGAAGTGACCTGGATATGTCATATGAAACATCCTGGTGATTTCTTTGGGAGCTATTAATACCTTCGCAAAAATTCCACACTGCATATAAGGAGGGCCAGGGCCAAAAGATCACAGATCAAAGATCATAGGTGCTGGGCTTGTTTTCAGCACACTCAACCCCAGCCTTGTCCAGTCCGTTCGGACCATATTTTCACATGTTTTTCAAGTCTAATCTAAAATACTGAAGAACAACTTCAGCCAATTTTTCCAATAGTTGCAGTAAACACAGTGGAGAGTTCTGGTTTTGAAAGGCTGCTTGACCACATACATGTATATTCCTCATTTCTGTTATGAACTCTGTCTTTAGTGTTTAAAGATCTATGTGTAATGCGATACTGTGTGCTTGTGTGCTTAAAGAGGCTGTATGCAAATATGGATTGAAAAGGCAGCATTAGTGTTCTTGTGTGCCTCAATCTACACACACACATAGGTGCTGAGGTTTCTGTATGTATCTGTTGGTGCAGCTAAAAATATCTACATTGGTAAGAACTATCTTGTATCACTCCCTCCTCTTAAAGGAGGAAATACAGCAACATCCAAAAGCTGTTAACTTGAAGATGCTGTTCTTGTCAGTGACGAAGTACAGTGTGACCTTTTCACTGCTCTCTTCATTTCACTGGATTACCCTCTTTTCTCTAGTTTAATGAACTTTTTAATCAGAAGAGTTTTAAGCTAAGTCGAGTTTCCAATGAGATGCCAGTAGCCAAGCTGGGATAACCGCGCTCTCATGCCCGCAGGTGGCAGCATTTCCTTGGAGATTAGGCTCTTTTTGCATACCAATGTGTAAATCCGGTCTGCTCCCTGCAGCCCTGGACAAAGAGAAAACAAAGCGCAGCAAGCCATCTGCCAGCAACTGCTCAGTAATAGCAACAGTTCGTGTCGTACCACGCAGGCCTGTCCCATTCACAGCTGATGGGGTGGCAACGCAATCAGATGCCACCAGTTCACACAGTAGCTTTCGCCTTTCTATTGAGATAGAATGTCATCAAAAGCTTTAGGTCTAGTCAAGAGTTTTGAAGTCTTTCATGAGCACTGCAGATGAATAATGCAATCAGACTCTTCTTCATGCAATCAGGACAGCTGAGTATGGAAGTAGTGATTTTGCCTGAATTGGGGAAAACATGTGCCCAGGAAAAGAAAAAACACAACGGAAAAAAAAATCCAGAAAAAGAATGGTGAAATAACAGCCAGCAAGTAATTAGCAGGAAGGCAAAGAATGTGTTATTGTAGCCTTTAAATACAGCAATATTTAATGCCAGGCCCCCCCTTTCCTCCCTTGTTGAGCATCACAGTGGTCTGTGAGGGAGCAGAATGGTGAGGGTGGTTGTGGGGACAGCCTGTGCTTTCATGGAGACTCTTGTAAGCAAACTGCAGTCAGCTCATCTAAGGCTCCAAGATGCCTGAGGCCAGCACAGAAAGAATTTTAAGTTCCCAAAGGAAGAAGGGGTGAGAAAAGCAGGTTCACTCCCCCAGGACCCAAGGACAGTAGTAGCAGCTCCCTCACTCCGTAGATACCACAGCTTCAGTCAGGCAGTGTTCACCTGGAGCTTCGACAGGAATTCGCCCAGAAGTCAAAGGGATGAGACACCAGTCAGTGCAATTCTGCTCCACAGCTAGTGCTTCCTTAACACCTTTCTTGCACCCGGCCCCTGCTCTGTCTCAAATCTTCCTGAGCTGCCACTTCTCAATTCCACCCCTTCACTACTGCAGGGAGGTTCTGACTGCAGATGGCAGCCTTTTCCTACTCGTGCTTGCTGAGCCGGGGCTGGCAGCAAATCCACTCACTAACTCCCGGCTGGTTTCTCAGTCCAGCTGTCCCCAGAGCAGAAACAGGTCATTCACAAAGCACAGCCACTCAGCAGGAGCGCAGAGCTGCGAAAAGAAAGTCATTTATTAGCATGCAGTAGCACACTGCCCAGTCTTTGCAGTGACAGATACATCCTCAGAGCGCTTTATAAGCGTGAAGATGTCCACACTGCCTCCTGATGGGCAATAGCCTGATGCTACCGACATTTACAAATAGCAAAACTGAATGAAAAAAATTAAGATCCCAAAGGAATTCAGTAGGATACCAGGAACGCAACTGCATGATTTCCTGGCATGGAAATCTGTGCTTGAAGCTGATTCCCTTCTGCAGCCACCCCACTGCAACATGACAGCACAATGCTCAGGCTCCAAGTGGAACATTCAGTGCCCATTGGGACACATCATTTAGCTTAGTCTCTGATCAGTAGAATAAATGTTTTTTCATCAGAGAGCATTACAGACCTCCTCAATTAGGCCCATATTCTGGAGCTTCCTCATTTGTTGCTCTGATAGTCAATTCTTCCAAAGGCTAATTATCTTCCCCTCAAAACATATGTAATTTTGCCAACTCTTGTGCTAGCTCCAGCTTCAACTGAAAGCTGAATCCTCACCTTCCAGCCAAATTTCACTGTACATTTTTCTGCTGCCTAGTGGAGCCATGAGAAGAAGTCATTTTCCCTGTATTTGTGCTTGCACATTGTGATGGAGTCTCTGCTTTATTTCCTCTTTGATAGCCTAAATGGATCAAGCTCCCTACATCTTTCACTAGAAAGATGCTTCCCAGACTCTGAATCATTTATATGGCTCTTTTATGAGCCCTTCCAATTTTTCAGCACCCTCTTTGATTCGCAGACACCAGACCCGAATCACTATCCCAGTGAAGATCTGGCTAATGGGAGTGGATGGAGTGGTAAGCTTATTACATTAGACCTATGAAAGGAAAGATTTGATTTTAAAGTGCACCAGTTTCACTGAGAGGAAAGAAGGATATCAGAGGCACTGATTTGGGGAGACATTTCCTGAAAGGATTAAACTTCTGTCTGGGTAATGAGAACATCCCCAGTCGCATTAGACCAGATTAAAGAGAAAGATAAATTCTGCTGCTTCAGAGCATAAACCAATAGCTAGTGGGGACTACAAATAAATGCCTCCTTTGGGTAGGTTCTTCTGTAACTGTTCACTGTGGAGAGAGCTTCCCATCTCCCACTGCAGCAGCTGGCCACGAGCAGACCCACAACACCGGGATAAATGAGTCTAAGGGAAATTGCCTATCTTTCTATTATGTACAGACACACATAGAGGCTTGAAGAGACAAAGGGCTTGCACTTAAAGATTGAATCCTTAAGTCATGTCTCTCTGCTCCCAAGCCTATCTAGGGAAGAAGGCTAGGAAATTAAAGGAAGGGGCAGGTCTTACAGCCTGTATTCTCCCAGCCTCCTTCCAAATGGAGATTGCATTTGGGATGGAAGTGAATATATGTGAATGAATGCAAGAGTCCTCTCTGCTTCGTAAATAGTTCCCTCTTCCTGCACTCTGAACCTTCCAGGTGCAAAATCAAACAGATTGGTCTGGAATTTGGAAGCAAATGAGCCAGGCTGCTTGCTCCCGGCTTCCCATTTAATAAACATGCATCTAGGTCTAATGGACAGTCTGTCACTTCCCTTTAACAGAAATCACCTGCTCCTCTAATAATCATTAACCACATTGACAGCACATAGCCAAGGCCTCTCATCTTAATGCCACCTGCAGCAAAACAATCACTATTATCTTTTCAGAAAAGCCATTTTCCTGCCTAAGATGAATGCACGTATATCCCATATGACATAGAATCAAACATGCCCATGAAGAGAATAAACTGCATAGGAATTCTCTGTATTTATATAATGCATGTCATTTATTAGTAAGATCATTTCTCATTTTCTCATAATAAGGATAATAATCTCATGCTTTCTGTTCTGCTTTCCTCTGCTAGAGCTAGACTCTGAGCAGCTCTGTGGGCCAGACATGCCTCCATCTACACCTGAGGTGCAGCTACTTTCCAACTTGGAGCTTTCAGCTTATGCCAACACTGCTGAGACCTAGAAAGTTCTTGAAGTCCCCTTGTCAGCATTCCCAGATGTTCATCCAAGCACCTGCTTGTCTCTTTGGCCTGTTCTCCCTCCCCACGCACTGATTCCAAACACAGCCCATCAGAGTTCTTCTTGCTACTGGCCTTCAAAAGCTTTCTTGTCAACAGCATTCATTACTGAGGGATACTTGAGGTGAATGAAGAATTCTCTTACCAACCTTATGCAACCAGCTGGAATGTCTCAGTCATGCTGATTTGGAAGTCATGTTGTACCTTACAGGTGGAGAGTGCAAAAAACATATGCTGGGAGAAAAGACCATATGCCAAAGGAACAGTGACAGTTTGACACCACAGCACTTCACGGCCCCAAGAGATACCTCTCAAAGCCTGGGATAAGCTGTTTTGTAAAAGGAGATGCGCAGAAAAGCCTTACCCATATGCCAGTAGACAGAATATCCTAAGGAATCCCAATGTGTCCTTCAAGACATCTCTGTACGCAGCCACATGGCTCTCACAGGGTGGCAAGCACCTCAAGAGATCTTAGTCTTTTCAAAGCAGCCTGTTCCCAGTTCTGCTCCCCAGGCGGTTAACGTGCGGCATGCAGCACAACCAAGAGCTCATCCCTGTATGAAATGGGACATGTTCTCTTGGTCTCCTGTCTGTGCTGAAACTCTTCTGCAATTCCTGCGCTGCAACTGTTTTCCGGCAACTGTGCACTAAAGCTTTGCAGTGAATTACTCTCAGCTAAAGCAGAATCAATTGTCCTTCACAAACACCCCCTCTGTGGGGGAGCAGCCACAAACAAAGTACTCAAGAGAAAACAAGGACATAGCAGGACAGGATCTACTCCAAGGCAATCCCTAGATTTAACAAACCTCATGGGGCTACTGATCATCTGATGTTTAAAGTGGGAGTAAGGATGGAGGATGCAAATGAGGTATCTTAGATGGTTGTACAGGAATAAATTGGGCCCTTGCTGTTTGTCCGGTCCTTATCTCCACAGTACAATAACACATCAGTCATTTGCAGAGCTCTCTTCACAGCATGCCAAGTGTGGGAGGGAAACTGCACATCCCATTTTCCAAAACAGGGAGGTGAAACAGAAGGAGCAGTGTACTGTTCTCTTGTTTCTCCCCGAAGTCAAACAGGAGGTCTGCAGGTGAGTTGAACTGAAACTCTTATCTCCCAAACTCTGAGTCCCTCAACTATCTGTTCTTTACTAGGAGAAACTCCTCTGCAATCAGCCAGGCTGATGGCATCTCAACACATCTCTTAACCAAAGGCTTTTCCTTGGTTTAGGCGGTTTCTGCTTCTAGTTTCAGTTTGAGGCTGGATCCTTGTTCACTTCATTACTGCAGTGTTCACTGCAAGGCACCAAAATACACTGAGAGGTGTGATTATGGTTCACACACCACTGAAGTTAATTCGAATGGTGGTATAGCTGAAAAGTAAACTCTGAGGTGTCCATAGAGTACTTGCTCTTCCTGTCACTCCTCACTACTGTCTAGCCTACATTTGGAGGCCAAATACCACCAGCTGTATTTCAAATACAAAAGTTCTAGAACATTCCCGTCCTTCCCCTAAACTGATGAAGAATCTCTTTTCTAGAACTAAAACTGAACTGTAAGAAGCTGGATATAGGTTAGTCAACCCAAAGCACATCAGACAAAGATTAACATGCCTAAACGATACACGCGTTCTAATTAGAGAACGTAATCACCTCAGGCTTGATCATTATTGCTCCCTTTCTGTTTATCATTTCAGCTGCATTAAGGGCCCTGGCAGTTCTTTCATCTAACTTTCAGATCCAAGGACACCAGGTTTTTAATCATTAAACACCTTAAACACTATTTTCTCAGGAATCTTTGAAGAATAATTATTACACCAGTATAAACTGTATACCTCTGAAGGTTGTTTTCAAATCCTCTCATCTCCAGCTGCTGCACTTCTGTCAACAGATCCCTTTGGAAATCACACTGGGAAAGTAGCTCGGAAAAAGAAAAAGTGGTTTGTCATTCCCCCTCTACTTTTTCATCCATTTTGTTCTGGTGGTGGATTTTCAACTCAACTCCAGGCACTGTCAGAGCTGCAGCACTGTCAGAGCTAGGGGGATTTTCAGTTGAGACAGCCCCCAAGGGCAGCATTGCCCCTGACAGCGGCAACTATTTCCTCTGATTTAGCTTCAGGTGTCTTCTCACCCCTCTCTGCATACATCCACATTTCCCCTCCACAAAGACAACCACCCATAGGAAAAAAAGAATTAAAATTGCACATGATTTGCCTTCCGAAGTCCTTTTCTCCAGTATTAGTGATATGCAGGGAGACATTCAGGAAGAGTTGGCATAACTTCTTGCACATTCACCAATGCATGCATTTATTATGTGGTTGGCTTCATGTGATTCTGCAGAATGCATAAATCTGGCTCAGAATATAAAAATAGCCCACTATCAATCTTCCTGTAGTGGGAAATGTAGATTCATTGGTGCGAGCAGAGGGAGCACTGGCAAAACTTTACAGCTGCTTCCATAAAGCTGTCAGCAGTGAGGAAAAAAACAGGCTGGGTTTTAAGCTCAGGGAACAAAGACCACATCGGCAGCAAGTCTTCCTGCAGGAATACTGATGAGATCCCACAGCCAGAGGTTTTTGGCTAAGATGAGGAAACATGGATGTAAACCTCTGAGCTCTGTACCAGTGCAATTCCATCAAGATGCTAAAAGTAACTGCAGCTCTTCTGAACGTGTCTATATTGCATTTGCTCTGCAATTCTTTCAAAGAGTCCTTAGTATGGCTGCCTACCAGATAAGATATTCTGGACATAATTATTCAGAACTGTATAAAAGAATGGGCTGATGCTGCACCTTTTGCTTCCCTCCATGAGTATCTTGCTGGATATTTTCAGTAAAAGACTACAAGCAATTGTATCTATTCTTCTGAACTGAAAGCCAGAACTCCAAATGGGGGTCTATGTGCCAGCTGCTTTCGTGATTCACACCCTCTCTCACCACTTGAATAAGCCACAGGGGCTGGAGACCTGTACATACCTAACACTGAACTTTGCTTTGAGACCTCTTGTCCTACAGATTGCTAAACACAGTTACAGCCCACAAAGCTGGCTAGTTTTAAGAACAGAAACTAGAAATTAAGCTCCTATTTTGAGCCAAATGATCTTGTGAGCAAAAACTGATTCAGATTGTTCATGCTGTATTTTGCAGTTAGAGGCTCAAACTAACTTTAGGACACTATTACCATAAGCATTTTTTCTTTGCCTTCTGATCACTGAGAATTGGTACCTCCACATAGCAGACTGAAGAGTACATAGGCATTGCCAGGCTCCAACTCCCATCTCTTAACTGACAGCAAAGTGACAGAGAATGTGCAATAATTCAATACAAATATTATGAAAACCCACAAACATTACTGACCCAAGCTGCATTTCTGATGCAGTTCACAGAAAACTGGATCCAAAGCCCTTTGAAATTCCTCTGAAAGCCTTTCAGAATCTGTTTGAACACCGCTGGGTTGACCTGCTGTGATTTCTCTGTAACGTGGCATGTATGGTTTTGGTGCATGAATACCAATAATTCAGAATAAAAGCAGCAACACATCTTTTGAGACTGTGCCCCAGACGCAGAAATCAGTCAGTAAAAGACAGAAGGCTCTCTCCCCCAACTGGCAGCTTTTACCAAGACAAGTAACCAGACTGAAGAACATTAGTTGTTTGCATCTATAAAGCGAAGAGCCCCACAGTGCACTGCATACCATTCTTGGCTCCCCATCGCATCTCTGGTCCTCTCCCAGTGTGGACAGGCAGCTACTCCATGTGAAGAAGTTACTCTATCTGCCATTCCAGCCTCTTCTCTCTTGCTAGAGGTAATCATCCTCTTCAGATGTATTATCAGAGCATTTGTTTTTCTGATCTGTTTCTGTTATGATGCAGACAGGTCAGATAGATCTACTGTTAAAACAAACCAGCTCTTTTGTCCAAGAATAGCTAAAGAACGTTGCTGGAAGAGGCAGTTTTCCACAGAAGGCAGTGGTATCCTTTACTGGCACAGTGCTCCACAGCCTTAGGCAACCTTTGCATTAAATGGGAGCAGAAGAGCCTGTCCCACCCTGCCTTCAGGAAGGCAGTGCCTGTTTTATCAGTACCAGGTCTCATTGGGATTTGCCCTACACAAAGTTGGTACTTCATGCCTCCAGGACTGTAGCACCAGTTCAAAACGGGCCAACAACTCTGCAGCTGTGAGAAAGGGGAATGCATTTTTGAAGGACTTTAATGGTTGGAAAGCCACTGACTTCTTCCAGTCTGGACTGCAGGTGATCTTTTGCACTCCAACTTCTCTCCATACAGCAGGTGTACCACAGAGGTGGTAATAAAATCCGTAGCCAGTGGTTCATGCACATTTCAATATTCCTCTCCCACAGCTGAGCCTGGTAAATGGAAAACCAAATTTAAATCAAGACATAAGCCCAGGCAGATGCTATCCATATTGTTAACTGCTTGTCACAGGTAGAGATGTATTCTCTATCCTTTGGGAATGGAACTTGCCATTTTTTCCTCACTGTAAAGCCGTAACTTCTACTGTCTCTGAGCAGGAGCTGCAAGTTACTCCACTTGGATGATACACATGCAAGAATGGAGTCTGGTGGTTTCAGTTTACTTCCTTGTACTCCTCCCTCCATTACTCCCCAGCAACACACAAATGCTCTGCCCTTATTTTTGTCCTATCTTCATTGTTGTAATTAAGGGATTTGACTCAAAACTCACTGGCTTCAGAAAGATTTGGACCAAGTGCTAATAACGTTATTGGCTCTCTTGTGAAACCTGCCATGACACCCTGAAGACAGCTTTTGGAGGCAAAGGTACAAATATTCATTTCCTACCGAAGCAGGCTGCAGGTGGGTCCTGCAAGAATCAGAGGTACAAGTGTGTATTTTTAGGTTTCTGTGGGGTTTTCTATATTTTCCAGCAACAATTTTGGATGGGAAGGAATCTACGTCCTGTTGAAGCCTGTTTCTGGTCCTCACTAAAGATACAATTTAGTGGCTCAACCGCAAAATAACCAATAGCTCAGAACATGGCAACACCAGCCATAATCCTCAGTTACTTTTCTGTCAACCATACAAAGAGAACTCATGTTACATCACACCTTATTATATCACATGCAGGTGAGCCCTTGTCACTTTCCTTCATCACTTTATGCACGTTGGACTCTGCCTTATGTAGCCAGCCCAGCCTGTGACAGACACATAGCTTGCTTTTAGCTTTGTCATGTGTCAGGGATGCAATCAAATTCCACCTGAAACTCATATGGCCAAACAGCCCCATGAGATGCTCTGCTGAGCTTTAACATCTTCTCACAAGCAGTAGGGTGATTAGAATTGACAACTATTAAAAACCAAGCAGCATGAGAGAGACAAGACCAAAAAACCACCCTAAACTAACTATGAAACACTCAAGTGTGTCCCTACAGAAATTCAACTTCTATGTTAGCACTACAGAGGACTTCAGAGACGCAGGAACTAAGGTTGCAGTGCTGTTGGTGTAAGTGGAAAGATACTCACTGCTCTCCCAGTACCAGGATATGGAGGGTTATAGCTGCAAGGATTAGTCCAGCTAGGTATTTGTATTACTATTATGTTCCTCATTTTCTCTCCCCTCTACTGCAGTTTTCAGAGCACAGTTTAGTACAAGCCCCCCCAGAAGCAGTCAGGATAAAGGTATGCTGTCAACTGCATTTTTGTGACTGGATAAATCAGTACCTTCAGGGCAGGAGAAAAAGGGAATATTTCATGTCAAAATAGCTGACCCAAGACAGCTGCTTTAATGCAAAATCCCAGCAAGAAGCATGCTTTTACCCAGGTTTAAATAGTCAAGATAAACTGCAGAGTGAGTGGTACATAGCAAACTACTGTTTTGACTGTGCTTCATTTGTACTGCTGTTTATTTGAACCTGGTCAAAGACAGCTTTACTTTCCCTTCACAGGAAATACGCAGTCTGCCAAAGCAGCAATGGCTTGAATTGCCTTTAGTGGGCCTGGGGTTCTATTAAAGAGACACAAATAAACATGCCTGAGATGACTGTTGTAGTCTCAGCCCAGCTTCTCTCATCCCTACTCCCCTTACATACACCATCATCACAACAGTTAACTGCCCCATTTCTGACCACCAGAATCCTCTATTCTAAGTAAAACTGGTGAGCTGAAGCTACTGCAAGAAGTCACCAGTCACCACATCTCAGAGTGTTAACATCCTCTAATCACCAAACCACACCCAGTGACTCCAAACCCACATCCTAACCCACATCTCTAAAGGAGTTCCAAGTTCTCCGTCAAGCTCTTCTGCTTGGTTTGCATCTCATTTTCTGTTGATCATTTCTGGTTTCAGAGCTTCAGGAATTAGAACTATTATGCACAAAAGGCCCCATTAAGATTATGCCATTTTCACTAATGAAAGACCTTCTAAATGTGTTTTTAAATGTAACTATTTGAATTCTGAACTTTGAAGCCCCCATAATCCAGGGGGAATGGCCTCTTGGAGACACTTTCCATGGTTTATCAGCAATCCTGGTTCCCTGGGGAGGTCCCAGCTAACTGGTGAAGGGTCTGGAGCACAGGTTCTATGAGCTGAGGGAACTGGGGCTGTTTAGCTGGAGGAAAGGAAGCTGAGGGAATCTTAAAAGGTCTTTTCCAACCTAAATGATTCTATGATTCTATGATTCTCCATGTAGTTGCCAATTTGCTAGGTAAATACCAGGCTATTGACATTTTCCAAGGCACACATTTATAAATAGCATATTTAGAATGCGCTAAACTTAATAGAATCCTCTTAGAAAACCTATTATACACTTTAATGTAATGTAAAGTTTTATTACTTTTTAGTAATGGCAGTGTTTGCTTTGCAGAATTAATTACCAGCTTCAACCTGAACCCAGCATTCCACACTTCTCCAACTTTGGGTCTGGGTCATTGGCATAATAATCAGAGACGAAGAGGGAGATTTGTTTGTGTTCTCTTGTATACTTGACAAAAAACATACTTCCTCATCAAATATTCTGCTTTGAATTAGACTTTGAACAAGAAAGGTAACAGAAAATGACAGTTAAAAACAAAATAGTGGGGTCTCTTTTTGCACAGGCTTAAGTATCTAAAGCTTATACAGGAATTCTGTCTGTATTTTGTATTAGGAAGAATGAAAGCCTTTGAAAGATGACTGTGAGGATCTTTAATGCTATTACTACTGTTACTATAATGTCTCAGTGAGGTTCCCATTGTAGTAGGTCTTACATGAACACTGGTCAAAGAGCCTCTCTGTGCTCTGTCTTGTAGTAAGACACCAGCAAGAAAGATTACTCTGTTTTCTATGAGTTCTACAGTCGTCCAATAGGAATGCTCTCTGAATGAGAAATGCATCCCAACAGAGTTCTGGGAGCATGTATCTCAGAGCCTTTCAGTTGCATTACTCCATTTAGGAGAAAGCTCTGCTCTATTAATACTCTTCAACAGCCAAGGAAATTGAGGAACACAGAATCATAGACTGGTTTGGGTTGGAAAGGACATTAAGGTCATTCAGTTGCAACCTCCTGCCATGGGCAGGGACATCTCACACTAGACCATGCTGCTCAAGGCTTTGAATTCTGCCAGGGATGGAGCATTTACCACTTCTTTGGGCAACGTGTGCCAGCGCCTCAGCACCCTCACAGAAAAGAAATTCTTTGACCTGAACTTCCCCTGTTTACGTGTGCCATGAAAGCTCAAAACAAAAACCATTTCATTCCACTCCTTCACACTGTCAACATGACTGCGCTCACAGAATGTTAGCAACCCATTGTAACAGTATCTTTTCTTGGTAAATATTTGGATATGAAAAAACCACAATGTATCTCCTCAGACAGAACTTGGCAGAAACCTGTGTCAAGACAGACTCAACACTAATTCCATAGAAGTTTGCTTTCTCCCTTGTTTTCACATGCATGCACACACAGCCTCTGTTCTGTAAATTAAATCCACACATGGACATATGCAAAGCCCCACATTTTCACAGCAGCTCTGAATGCAGAATTGGGTGCCAAAGCTTTCCAGCCCTTCTGTGACTGCTCAGAAAGGAGCTGGTGTATGTTTGAGATCTGGCTGCAAGCGAGTCAAGTTATACATATGCTGCCATAATGACATGATCGAGGACATAATAACTACCAATTATTTTACATCTCCAAGCTGAGCAATTGTTGCATTCTGTATTTTTTTGAAAGCCTGCAGTCTTAAGAACAAAACCACTGCAAACCATTCTGTGCCTTCCTGGAACTAGATTCCAACTTCTTCCTGCTGAGCCCATAGATCATTAACATTGTTAATGTTCTCACTAAAACTGTTTGGAGAATGTGACACGTCTAATTTGTTACTGCCAAACCAGCTGGGTGTATGTTTAAAATGCATCAGTCTTGCTGTTGTACCCTTTGAATAGATGTGTGGCTCCTGTCAGGTAGACTTGCTATTTTGTTAAAGACTATCTGTTATTTCATCAATCTTTTTAGCTGGTTCCAGAAGGGAAAAGCCTCCATTTCGCTTACTTTCATTTCTGCTCTTAGATTAAGAAAAACTGTCTTTCAAACACGATGATCACAGCCCAGGGAGGGAAAGAAACAGCTTTTCAAGGCAAAGCTGGGAGCCCAGAGGTGTTCAATTCCTCAACTAGAGCTATTTTTAATTACGTTTCATAGCTAGTTACCACCAACTTTGATACTTACATCTACCTTTCCACCTTCAGTTTATAAATATAGCTCAAAGTACTGAACTTCAGCAGTTACGCAGCAGGGAAGGAGTATTTTAACAGCCTAAATATCAGATTTGGCACCAGCCCCTCTTCACCCAGGAAGTACTTTACAGAAGGAAACAGACCAGGTGCCCGTTCTGTCAATTCACCCACCTCTGTGGCTTTCAGAAGTGTATTTAACCACTTTACTTTATTCAGCTTCCCAGATCAGGCCAGGGTGGATTTATCAGTCTTGAAAATGCAAGAGATTTTCAATACTGCCGTCTACTTCTGATAATGAAAATGTCCTAAATCCTTCCAGCTTCTTAGGAGTTCAGCCCCATGTGGGATCAGTCCCAGAGGAACTGGGCATTGCCGTTTCCTCTATCTTTAAAGCACTGGAAAATAAGTAGCCTTCATGCTCATAATTTCCAGCAAAGAATGTCAGTTCTGGGCTGGTGCATTTGCCTGAATCAACACTGGGACACGTTAAGGTTCCCTCTTCCCCTCCACCACTTTTTCCCTTGCTTCTTCTGCAGAATGGCAACGAATCTGTTCACACAAATGCAGAGCTAGCTTTTGTTTTAAGCAATAAAGCTTATATAGAAAGTAGATCCTAAATTCATCTCTATGGTTAATTTGGGGCTTACCTTTTAAATATTGCTAGAATCATAAGGATACCAAGAGCTGCTCAGAGAAGATTCATGTCTCCTTTGGTGTAGTGGTATTTATGTTAGTGCCCATCCTGATAATGACTCAGTGAGAGTTCCAGACTGCCAGAAATACCTTGAGAACTCCCCTCTGGGTGATTCTGCGGAGGCAAAGGAGAAAGTGAATATTAAACATACTGTAGACAGTATTTTTTTATCATAGCAGCACTGCTCCAGAGCCTGAGCCAATTTGTGATTTAGCAATGCTGAGTCTTTCCATCTCAGCTGTAACAATCTGTGCCTATCACTGCCTAACTCAAAAAAATCAAACCTGCTCTCACATTACAGCACAGAAGATGCGTTTTTCCTTTCATGCAGTGAAGGAGACCACAGCTCCAGAGATTTAGCTGGCCTCAAAGCTCATTTGGAGCTAAAAGCCCTATGAAAAACCCATAATGAGAAAGATCTGATAGTTTAATGCATTCCTGCAAAGAAGGGTAATTTGCTAGGAAATGGATAGGATAATACCATTCCTGAGATCAACTGGAGGTTGGTGTGTTAAATTTCAGCCGTGTTGGTACGAAGGGATTCAATTAGGAATGGGTGATGCAGTTCAGAGACATTCACAGACTCTGTGGCACCTCTAGGGACATTCAGGTGATTTCTTAATCAAAACCTTAACATTCAGTTATTTTTCAGTCTTGATTCCTGCTTCTGGTCAGGATGATTCAGTTCAGTGTTGCATCTCAGTAATATGTGGATAAGTACTCAAAGCAAACATCCAAATGTATTTATTACTGCAAGATTCAAAGGCCTTGAATAATATCCTATAGTACTGTAAATGGTACAAAACACAGTACTTGAAACACAGAACATAAAATCTAAATAGACAAGACAGGAAACCAATGTTGTCAGGTGGAGAATGAAGTGAGCAGCCACCAACTTCTCATTAATTCAGAAAATTGAGCATCACCTAAGGTAAGCAAATAGCCAGATTTGGAGAACCAGGAGGAGACAACTCCTGGGTGCACACTCACCCAAGCAAGTATCAGTAATCCCACAGATTTGGAATAATGATTGCAGCTGCTACCTCATATTTCATACATGAAGAAGTGCTAAACAATTTCAAGGCAAGACTGACTAGGAAATGAGATACAATAGGAAGGAGAGAACTATCATTTCCTTCTAAGGATGCTACTCAGATTTATAGGAAAATAAATCTGGAAAGACCAGAACTAGCGAATTAAAGGGGAAATGCTAAAATACATCATGCTGATCACCTTGGATGAAATAAGAGAACAGTGTAGAACAAATCCACTACATGAAGCTGGTGAGATGGGCAGAGTGAACTTCAGAAACAGCTGTAAAGCCAGAGGTGGGGCTAATGCATCTTTAGGATTAATGTAGTCATAATGTAACACTGCAAAGAGAGCTGGTCATAAACTGCTGCAAGGGAAGGAGATGACAATGGGGAGCCTGTGTGGACTTACTGGATAGTAGTATCATAGCATCTGCTACACAATACAGTTTGAACTTTGCAAAGCCCCACTGTAGTGACAGCCTCACTTGTCACTTGGGCTGAGGCACAGGTGACAGACCTGCAGCAGAGCTCAAAACCAGGCCTATTTATTATCATTCTTTTTCCAAGGAGAAGTCTCTAAGCCAGCTGTTCTCACTGAGACAGTGTTTCAGCAAATAGATCAGCTTCTACTTAAAAAAAATAATAGCAGGACCTAGTAAAGGTTCCTGTAAAAGCAAGAAAATGCTCAAAATGAAATGTGGCAGCTCCAGTTAGCTTCCAGCATGTAGTGATTTACAAAGCAATGGAGAAACACTACACTGGAAGGGACCAACTGGGCCATCAAGCCTAAACATTCATGATGTGACAATAACAGCAGTGATACCACCTATTAACCAGCACACCTGAAGATGCTTCTCCTCCTCTCCAGTAATATCCGAGACTGTTCTGAGAAAACAGAATAAGACAGAGGCTGCTGCTTGTCTTCTAGTTGAAGTGTGCAAGTGAATTCAGCATCTATTTACATAAAATCTGACCAGGGTACCAGGGCAGTGTCTAAACTCATCTGTATGCTTGGCAGAGGGGGGTCTGGGCGCTCATCAGCTGGGAATTTCTCAGAAGTCTTTTGGTAAAGGAAAGTTCTCCCAGATCTCTTGGGTAATGCAAGATCAATCCAGTGCTGTCATCAGCATTATTACTAAAATGTAGAACGATGTTGCCTTTGCTAACTGGAAATGTAGCAGTTATGCTGATAGCCTGATTTGGACCAGGATATTGTACTTTGATTGTGAAAAGAGAAAAACAAGTCTTGTTTTCCTTCCCTAATCATTCTTCTGCCTTAGCTTCTGTTGAGTACATGTAAGAAATGGCAGCTTTAGGAGGATGGCAGAAACAGATACAAATTCACAGCAGCAGCACTTGTTTCCTCCTTTCACAAGACATGTAAGCACTTGGCCACTCGGCTCACTGGGCACTTGGCTGGTCATTCAGGCTGTTTATCACAGGTATTTAGGCACTCCAACTGCCCCAGATATGGGGTTTAGGCATGTGAATAAATTTCAAGATCAAGACTTGTTCTCACTTCAAATGACTTGTTTTTCCTGACAGATGTATTGCACAGATACACATAACAAAGCATCATATAATTACCCAGACACCAGGGCTTATGTAGGGCTTGCACTCAAGTCATTGTGCTTCATTTCTTTAAGAAAAGTAATCACCTATTTAGTTATTTCCTGAACTGTCACACGCAGATTCATCAAGAACTGAGAACAAAGTGTTTTGATCACTGAAAAAAAAAGAAAATACAAGCAAAGCAAAGACAGTTGCAATGACATCTTTGATGTTTTATAGATAAGAGTCTCTCAGGAACAACAGCCATTTCTTGTGTCATCTCTTCTCCAGCTTTGGGAGTTTTCATTAACTGAGATTAACACTAACTAGAAAATAATTAAACTGGCTTAGGGAGCGCAGCCTTCCCATCATCACTAATAGTAATTACTCAGCATCAGCAACAGGGTTTAATAGCATTAAAATTCTGATTCACTGTATTCCTCAGCCCCACACCATCCACTTCTATTCTTAGCTTCACTGAGTACAAGACACAGTATTCCTTTAGACAATATCAAGAGGACAAATAGAGGAATGAAAATTAACCCTCGCTTTCACCAGCTGTGTACAGAAATGCCATTTTTCCTATGTAATTGCTCCCCATCATTCACCACTGATGTGTGACTCTAAACTCCTCATTCAGGTTCCCTGTTCAGCTCCAGAAAAAGAAGCTTCTATGAAGAAACCACAATAAGGAGAGAAAGAAAAAAAACAAGTAAAGCTGACACAACCCCATCTCTCCTGTTGGTTGTTGCTGTTTACTCACTGGCAACAAGCTCAGCTTAAACTTGGTTAAATCACATCAGAAATGGAGCAGGGCTTTTCTACTGTTATTTTCATTTAACTTCAATGAAACTGAGTCTTATGTCCTGAAACAAAAAAGGAAGAAAAATCAACAGTCCTGCTGGCACTAATACATACATGACTTGCAGAGATGGAACAAGCATCTGCTCAGTTTTTCTTCATTCTTTCTGATCACAGAAGATAAGTGATGCAACACCTGCTTTTGTCCTGGCTAAACGAGGCATCATTCTCTTCTACACCACCCCATTCCTACTTAGGAGAACAGGCAATTTCTTGTCAGCAGCCAGGACAACATTACAGTCCTTGGGTTACTGAAAAATGAGTGGAAGTAATCCTAAAGATCTTCTGTTTTGAAGCCTTATGTTGAAATACAGGCATATTTTACAGATAGAGAAGTGAAAATACATCATATTTGGAAACTAAGAAAGAAGCTTAGGAGCGAGCACTGGTCAAGCTTCTGCGGTAGCTGAAGCAGATATCGCATTGTCTACTTCAGTTAGGAGCTCTCATTTCCATCTATAAGATCCAAAGGCCCAATTCTCACCATCACTGCACCATTTGAGATCACTAGTGTTCAAAGAGGAGTAATTTCACAGCTGCCCAAAACAGCTGTCCAGACCCATACAGGATCCAGAAGCCCTACAATGCTGACAACTGTGGCTATTAAGGATTCTATGTGTTTTCTTCAGCCACATTAGGTATTTTCGCCAAGTTCACTGCTTTTTGCCTTTTCTTGAAGAGACTCTCAATGCACTAAGTTACATTTCTGCCCTTCAGAGGAGAGCTCCCAGCACAGCTACTAGCCATTTAAAAACCCCAAACCCAATATGGTTATTCTGACCATACCTTCATCAGATTTACTACTTCAAGACTTCTGATGCAATGCAGAGACAAAAGCAACCACCATTTCTGTCAGTGATGCTTGCACGAAAGATTTGTATTCAGATCTGGCACAAACCCATCAGTGAGACAGAAGCAGTACAGGAATTGACCCCATCCCTTGCAACTGAAGCAAATAGGAGTCCCACAGGTTTCAGTGGGCCCAAACCACTGTTAACTGTAGCAAATGTAAGCTAACCAAAGTTGTCTATGGGGAGAAGACCAGTATATCTACATTCCCCCTCAAGGAGCTTGCCAGTTTTGTTCTCTTGAACATTTTACTAGTAAATGCTGATGGAGAGAGGAAGACTCCAGCTTCATCACTTACTCTGGGATTTCTCTGTGTCTAGGTACTCTACATGCAAAGAAAGGAGACATCTCCCCCTGCTGCAGTGATTGCACAATTTTATCAGAAGGGGACAGGTTTAATTCTGTATTTCTTTATGTCTGTGGGGTTCTTTCAATTAACTTCTAGGTTGCTCAGTAAGCTCAGCATTACACAGTTTTTGTTAAAGATGAACTAACCATTTCCTTATCACCAGGAACCACATTTTACTAGTGCAGCATCTGTTCCAAAGAATGCATGCACTTGAGACCATGCAAAAGCATCTTGGCACATGACGGAAGCCTGCAAGCCCTGTATGACTGAGTTCTACAACTTCAAGATGCAGGGAAAAGAATTCCAGGTACCTCATAAGCCTCCAAATGCAATGCCTAATCCAAGTAATCCAAAAGCAATCTTGCTGGCAATCAAATTGCGTTTTCTAAGCAGAAGACTGCATTAACAACTTGTTTACATATTAACTGGATCCCTTCATATGTTTACATTGTGTTTATTTCCAAAGCCTTGCAAAATTATATGGTCTCCTGTAATATTTGACTTGGTTTTTCACTCTAACCTAAGGGATTACACATTAGTTTACACATAATAGCCCATACAAATATGAATTCTCTATTAGTACTGATGAGAAAGTGCAGTTGTCCCTTGAGAACCAGCAAGCAGAACAGGCAGGAGAAACTGAGAAAACCGCACTGATTTTTAAATTGCTTTTTATTTGGATTTTTCTTCAGAAGCTCTTACTGTCTCCATCAGCTTCTCCCCTGTAAATGCAATTCAGTGGGGAAAACAAGGGAAGAGACTTTACATTTGAGACAATTTTGGAAGTTACTACAAGTTTTTCACGGAGTATTGTGTATTTGCATGTGTACACTGAAGTGTTTAACACACAGATTTCAGAGTGTGTATCCCGCACCGGTATTATTTATAGCTCTCATTGGAAACACTCCATTTGCCTCTTGCATTCAAAAAGGGTTTCCACAGGACTACACTGAAATGGAAGACCAGAAACTTCTTGTGGCTGAAGAGCACACCTTTACCTCTGCAAAGAAACAGAATCCTTGTGCAGAAAACAGCTAATGTCACATTCATTCCAAAAAGCCAGTGTTGACCGATTTTTCCTCCCTAGTCTTGCAACAGATGCCCAACTCCAACTTCCCACACTATGCTCTTGTCGAAGTTCTTTACTTGGAAGCATTATTGCCTAGGGGTGAATTGAACTAAGAATTTAACAAGACAGGATTTTGCCAAGCTACATCAACTCAGTAGCCCACCAAGACATTACGCTGACTCCATCCATGGCTACTGCCTGATGCTTGAGGAGAAGCTAAGCCTCCATCAAGCTAAAGCCACTGCGCACTAATCTGCAGCAGGGGAATTCCTTCTTGACACCATCACCCCTCCCCAAGTGCTCAGTTTGCAGAAGTGTAGGAACTAGAACCAGAAGAAATTCCTAAACCCCGTCACTCAGAGCTCTCTACCAGGATCTGGTTCTTACCTATTTCTTCTGTACCTGGAGAACACTATTCCATGTTCCTGGAACACAAACCTGACTGGAATAGAGCAGTCAACATTTTTCTCTTGTCATGTCCCCTTTTAAGGACACGTATCTGCTTGCCCGTTCAGATAGACAGGAAGTCAAAGAAAAGCATTATCAAGTGAGATGCATTTAACAAAGGAAGAACACTACTTGCTTAAAAGCTTACTGACAGTTGGCTCCCAGAGTTCTGGATTGCAGTAAAATAGTCTTCCCTAGACTTTACTTTGGAGAAATGCTGAGGTACAGGAACAACCTGAGATTTGCAGTACCAGCTCAATCCAGTCATTCTACACAGAAATCTTTCATGCTTGCTCTCACAGGAAACAAAGATGCAGTCTTCATCACTATTTGACAACTCCAGGCTGACACTTGTAAAGCTATTCAAACCAAGCGCACTAGATTTGTCAGAACAAAGCTGACATTTTAAATGAAGAATAATGGTAAAATCTCTAAAAATGTGCTGCAGAAACACTCTCACAGATAGTACTGGCAATTTGAACACAACAGCAATGTATTATCATCTAAAAATCAAACCACAAGTTCTTTCATGTAGCTAAACATGGAATTGCATTATGTAAAAAGCTGCAGGTACTCTGATGCACAAGAGGATATCACAAGTCCTTGCTTTGTGGCTTAATGTATATGATATGGACATTCTGCATTAAGAATTACACTTGTTTCACTTTCACTCTTGACATAAGGACAGCTATTTCACAAACAAATAGTAGATGGTAAGTAAGGATTCCTTATAGGCAAAGGAAATTAGTCTCTTCCATTCTGTTGAGTTAAATTACTCTGAATCCTTAAGCATTTTAGATATGTGCACTGCTATAATAGCACTAATAATAGTAATCTATTTTATAAAGCTGAAGATCGTGAAAGAGCTATAATGTGTGGACAAGTCAGTTGGGCATGTAACACCGAGTTTTGTTATCCCCTGCATTTGGCAGGGCATTATAGTGGAATCTGTTGTCTTTTTACAATGAAGCCCAGATCTTTGACATTCACATTAGTTAATTTCAGTGAGAATTTAAGAGATTTATTCTGCTTCCCCTCATCCTCCTTCCCAGTGCAAGGTAAGCATTCCCAATCCCACAACAGAGCCAGGTTCCGAAGTTCTAATACAGTTTTCAACCATCCTGGATGCAAACAAAATTTGTGAGCATACCTAAAGTAGCTAATGTCCAAGTTGAAGACAGACTAAACCATTTCAGAAGTAAAAATCTACCGGAAAGCTCCAAAGACAGAACCACTTCTCAGAACAAGTAAAGGGGAATGGGAAAATCTAAGTATGCACACATGCTTTATACACTGCTGAATTCTCACAGAATATAGACCCCTTTTAGGACTGCTTTACTGCATAAGTGCTCCAACCAAGCATTCTACCCCTCATTTGTTTTATCATCTCACTAATCCATAATTAAAAATTAAATAATTAAAGAAATCCGTTAAGTTCCTTAAAAATTACAGTAAAGAGTCAGTTAAACATGATGGACCATTAAGTTATTGAATGAGGTTGCTGTGTTTGCATAGTACCAACTTCCTTTCTCAAAAGCACGTAATGCCTGGTAACTTGCACCTATCCAAGGTCTGTTAACTAGAATTCTATCCAACAGCCCAGTAAAAGCAGTGTGTCAAAATGCATCTTTTTCCATAGCTACAGAGCTTGCTCTCTCCTGTGGTTTGAAGGTAATTTAGCATGGAACATTTCCCTACTAATATCAAGCAAGATGAAGCATCAGAGCAGAGGTGGTGTCAGCCAGCAGATGGTACTGTAGGCTGCCATCCTGCGGAGGACAAGCAAGGCTGCTGTCAGCTTGCTGCATCTCAAGCTGCCAGAAGTGAGCCCTGGCAGAGGTTGTGCTCTCAGGCTCCTTGTTTCTCAGGATTCTGATGTCAGGAGACAGGCAGCTCATTACAGCATTAGCCAGCTGCAGGAAAGTCAACTTCTCACATGGCCAAAGCATCTTTGGGAATAGTTTAGACAGGCAATGTATACTAGAAAGCATCACCTGTACCTCACAGCACCACTTCCCAGTGCTGGGCAGGGGGAGGGCAATCACTACTTCTCATGGCTGGGAGCTCATTTGCCCTCCCTCATTAGCTCTATTCCGCTCAAGGACAAGCAGCTTTCCTCAGGCAGTATGGAACCAAGCCCTGTGTACTGGTATCACAACCCTCTCCACACCATTTTAGTAATTGCAAGTGCTACCTTTCCCAGTTGCCTTCCCAGAGAAGCCACACGTCTGTAGAGCAAGCTTCAGCAGCTCTCCCAGTCACCTTCGGTTAGCCGGGAGGCAGTTATTACCTGTATTCTTTTCAACACCACACAACGAGACACCTAAAGTAGCAAGCTCTTACTAGAGTTGCATTTCCTTCCTTTTCCTAGGGGCCAGAGGCAGGTAATGAATCAAGCTCAGGGAAGCAGTATAACTTGCAAAAAAGCTTAACTTCATGGTATGTATGATTTGTCTGCTTCAGGAGATTGGGGCTTTGTTGAGGGTATGCAGAGGTCTCTGGAGGTCGACTAAGCTAAGGCAGACACTTTTTTAGCACCTCAGTCTATTCCTGGCTTCTGATTACCTACATGTGCCCTCCCCTCCTTCCCCTAAGATAAACTGCATTGCTTATAGAACAGGGAGATTTGTTTAGCAAGACAGGTGATGACCCACTTTAGAATTGCATGATTGGCAAGCGAAGGGGAAAAATGTGCTTTAATTACTAGTCTCTCCGGGGAAGATCTTAAATAGTTGAGCTAGTTCTAATATGACAGCACTTAGCAGATTGTTTTCTTTCCTCATTTTGAAACTCTTAAGTTTACAGCTCCATGAGGCATCATTTGGAACAGCTACAGGAGTCTCTGCTGAAGACCGGTCCCTCCTGGGGACCCATTCCCTACTCCTCCGAGAATGTACATACCATACCCTAGCTGAACAACAAGCCAGCCTAATTAGGGGAAGCTTTGCTAGTCATTAACTAAGCTAATTGAGAGAGTCAGGATACCTTGGATTTAGACCAGTCTGCACCTCCAATTCTCTGACAAGTCAAGTCAGTCACTTCCACTAATGTTCTCAGAAATGGCACTCAGAGGTGGGAACTTCGAGATTCTCAGGTGTCATAGCCCCTGTTGGGGTCAGAAGTGAAGGAGCTCTTTGGAAAACAGTGGAGCTGGGCTTGTAGAACTTTACTTCCCTGTCCTTCAATTTCACCATCTGTAGATTGCAGATATTTTACTAACTCCTCAGACTTTCACAGACCAAAGAAAATTTCAGTGGATGACTAAGATGAAAAACAGGTCTTATTTTTTCCAATAATTTCTAATAAAACAATGCCACTTTCACCATATAGCAGTAACATCTCTTGCCCTGGTACTACTTGTTCTGTCATGACCCCCAAAAAGCTGAGATATTCAGACCCAAAATCCTTAAAAATCAATTAAAGATGACCACATGCTGGAGTTCCTCACTGAAGCAGGAACTCTTCCCAAACTCAGCAAATACAAACATCACATACTACAGGCTAAGTAAATTACCATCTCATAATTTAGATGTAACAATTCAGTTGTAGCTACAGATACTCAACGGGAAGCTAGGAACTGCAGGTAGGTCTGAAGCCCTGATTTTGTCACTTCAGCCACTGCATCATCCTTCTGTCCTTCCATCTCACTGAACTCCCAGCAAGTTACCAGCTGTCCTTTAGGCTGCTTTGATTAGGTGGCTCACAGGCACAGAACTATCCATATTAGCTCACTACCTGGTTTTTCTTTGTCTTTCCCTTGGGCACTGAATTTCTAAAGACTGAAAAATGAGGATTGAAAAAGTTTCCTCAGTCAGCAACCTGCAATCTAATATGGCAATTAATCAACGACATACTTCATCAACTTCTCCTTGTTCTCTTATGCTTTATGATCATGTTATTTCATCAATACAATAAAAAGGGATTAATCTTCATTGCTGGGAAAATTGTTTTCAAGACTAAGGGAAGCTGCCTTAGCTACGCTCCTGTTCTTGCGGTCCAAATCAATACCCAAGAGCAGGATTCGTTCTTTCTAACTGGGATGCATTCATTATGCCTGTCAGGTGCGTTTTCAAGTTCTGCGCATGATCATACTACAAATCTGCCATTCAAGACAGCATAGTCACATAGTCACTGCAGGCTCAGCAAACAACACACAAGGGCTGCATACAGCCAAAAGACTTGTTGGGGTGACCACATATATGGTGGTGTAATACACCTCCAGAAATACATCAGTATGTTATGGCATTAGTTTGTTACCGAAAAGAATAACTCTTACGATGAATATTCTACAAAGTAGTAACCATCAGTTTATCATATGTATAATGATAATTTAATCATATAAATAATGTTTCTATAACATTAGAAATTGGGTGGGTTTTTTCCTAATGTGGACACTGATAAACCAGCAGATACTCCACAGTGCAGGCTGACACACCCTGGCATTATGATAACAATTTATCAATACAAGTTCATAAAACTTTGTCTCGAAGCTTTCAGAATTTGGCAGAGCCCAGCTAGGAAAGGCCATGCAAGATATCCTGCAGCCACAGAGCCCACCTGCATCATCCTGGTCTCCCCATTCCTCTGCAGTTTCCTTTAGAATAGCAGCTAATCTTCAATTTTTGTTACACTTAGAGGCCTGGTTGATGTTCCCAGCTTGGACTTACCGTAAAGTGACATCCCAAATCTTGCCTCGGTCACCTGGAGTATAAACTCCATAAACTCCCAATATCCAGTAATCTACAGAACATCACTTTTCAATACTCAATAACATCTTCAGCATCCCCAAATACTTTAAGCTCCCTGATGCCACAACATCTCACTTCAGTGGTGAAAGACTTTATTGTAGTCACTGTCTTTACCAATGCATTTCAGCAAGACTGCCCAGACATTAATGCTGTAAAGGCCTGAAATATTTGCACCCCACGTCTATACACTGACAGTGGAACTTCCAAGCATCAAGTTCATAAGTTCTTTGCTTTTCCCATTGCTCAGTTTGGCTTTAGCATTGGCTCATTGCCCACAAAACATTGATTAGCCACAGAATCTGTGTGTAAAACCAGCACAGATTTGCATTCTGGAAAGAAATTCTGACAGGACCAATAACAACCTGAACCCCTTATAGGCTCTTTAACTACCAAGTGGATAGAGGGTTCATTTCATCAACTCAGTAAATAATTGGATTCAGTTCAATGTTCTTGTCGTTAAAAGGATTACTAACAAAACTTGCTCAAGAAAAAATACAGCAGTAGCCTCAGGTACATGTACTAATACACAGTGGTCTTAAGTACGTAATAATACTAGCAACACACTTAGCTCAAAGTTAGATGCATAATGTTAAAGTCTTCCCTGTGGACACAGCCAGTACTCTTCTTAATGTCTCAAAATAAGGGCTGATGCAAGATAGTCCAGATAGATATGGCACTTAACTATTATTCAGCCATTTCACAGATCACAGCCAACTTCTGCTCTCTGGTATTTTGGGGGTTATCTCAGAGGAACTCCACTGGCAGCTCAAGCAATTGTACTCTGGACTGAAGCAGGGGGTAATGTTCACATGTCTAGAGCCTGTGGCCAGTGGATCAGACACTCATCTGCTCAAAAAGCCACCTAGACCACTGCCCCTCCCAAGCCCCAGCTCAATGCCCCCATACATCTGGAAGTTTTCTGCAGGGAATGCAGCAATGGGAAAACTCTTCCCCGGTTTCACTTTCTGGAAAATTGCTTTTTACTTCATAAGTGCAAATTTCAGAGATACAGTTTGTTCCTCACTACTCAAGGGAAAACCAAATAGTTTTTCAGGTTTTTGTCAGCTGCACTCCATCCCATGCCACAACACACCAGCAGCCTTACAAAGGCACCCCTGTGCACTGGTCTCCACAGCACTGGTTACAGCTCTTACAGAATATTCATCCATGATTTATCAGCGCAATACCTGCCCCAGCAGCACACAACTGCTGCCTGCTACAGTCTGGGATTCATGCACTGCTAGAGCTTTGGCTGCTACCATTTATTTCCCCAATTAGACCGATCAGACTTTTCCCACTCTTACTGAGTAGGGAGGGTGGGTGCAAGGAAAGGAGTTTCTATATAATGGCTCTGTTACTAGAGAAATCTTAGAGCATTAGCAAAATGAACTGCTAATTCTCTGCATCTGCCAATATCCAAGCAACATATAAGTTTAGAGGCATTTCCTTACAATTCCCAAGGGAGGTGAAGAAAAGGAAAATACCAATTCGAGAAGAATAGTCAGATTTACTACTGATGTTTTGTATGAAACTGGTCTGTTCCACCCTTGGGAATTACTCTTACCTCCCTCAGGCAACCTTTCATCACCTTCCAAGCCATAAATTAATCTAGAAAGGAAAAGACAGCAGAAAGGCATAGTTTATGTCACCAAATCTTCAGTATCCCAGAAACAGCCACAAGTGAGATGAGTTTTCATATGGGCAAATCAGTTAACTGCTGAGCTATGAAAAAGCCAAGAAAAGTTGGTGACATCAACCAGGAGAATCCCACTGAGGGGCTCTTACATTTCTTTCAATTAGCCCAAGTGTAACATGATAGACTTTGATTAAATGTATCCCAAAGCTTACACCCTCTGTAACAACAGTAACAGCTCAAGTGAAGATGCAGACACAAGTTAACTAACTTCAATGAGTAACTTTGGAAAGCAGCAAGGAAAATTCAGGGGAGAAAGCTTTGATCAGCCCCTCCCGTTAAGCTTGAGAGTGAGCAAGAACACTCCGCTGTCTTGGTTTCTAACCACGACGCCCAGATAGAAAAACGCATGAGATGCTCCAAGAGCATGAGCAGCAAGAGTCATTTCCTTTAATTTTCACTGAGTCATTCTACTCAAACGTAATTAATTTGAACTCCCCAAATAAATTTAACTTCTGCAGCAGGAGCCCGTTTCTAAACCTTCAGAAACCAGCATACAATAATTTCAACTATTTAACTTTCATTGCCTGAACAATAAAAATCAGGTCTCTGAGTTTAAGGGCTTTCCAAAACTCACCCTCCTCAGGAGGCCTAAAGCAAGCGCATGAGTCAGCATAAGAGTACAGTAATTGCTGAAGCTCAGTATGGAACAAACAAGGAACTCAAACAACCAGCCTGCTGGCATCACCCTCATTCATGGATGATTTGAGGACAGAGAGGCATTAGAAATAAAAGCTCCCAACAGCTCAATAGGTGTAGTCATCTCTCCTGATCTCCAGTTGCTTCAGCATTTACACTCTCTGTAAGCTTTTCCAATAGCTCATGAGTTAGAAAAGCCATGCCTTGAGTCATAACTGCTCTGTATTAAAGTGATCATAACAGATTAGTGATAAATATAAATTAATTGATTTCTTTTCCGTTTCCTTCCTCCTTCAACAAGCTTAAACTAATAGCAATAATTACGTGAAAGTATTTCCATTGAGAAGTTTGTACATTTCTGGCAGTGAAATCAATTGTGCCAAGGACAACTTTTATCACCAGAATTAATCACTGCTATCTTCAATTACTGTATCACACAATCATCAACGTTATTCATGAAGCAGGAGGGTATCTTAATTACAAAATAAGACTGGGTAGTTACTGCACAGTCTTCTGAAGGCAAGTGAATGGGAAAATATTCCTCAATGGTACAGCATAGCAGTTTGCATACTCTGTCATGTCAAGACTTCTGAGACCCACTTTCTTGATTCACTATGGAAATTGCATACTCCAAGTGTTGTCCTGTGCTGAGTTTGAAGTCAACCTCTACCAAAAAGTCAGATTTCAGCCTTAACTTCTCAGAAAGCACATTTTTAATTTGTCATTATGAATTATTTTTGCTTTATTAAAGGCTACCTTGATAATTCTGTTCAGAGTTGGACAGGAGCTCCACAGAATTCAGCTCAGGACACTGATTCACATACAGAAATAAATGGGAGAAGCCAAAGCCTCCCGCAGAAAAACACTGAGGCAAAAAACCACCTGAAAGTCTGGTTTTCTGCTCTTCCTCAGACTTTTTGTATAACCTCAGGCAAGTCACTCGTGCTACACAAAAACTGCTTTGATGGCACTACGGCAAAGATAACCACAACCTGGCTTCACTAGTGCAAAAGCTAGCACAAGGAGAGCAACAGCCAGCACAGAGCTCTACAGATTGCAGAAACCACTACACAAAGACAGATAAATACAATGGCAGCTGCCTAGGATGTCACAGCTGGGCAAGTGCTATCTACCTATTGTACAGCCAAATCACAGGCTTCCAAGATAGTGTAAGCAGTTACCTTGGCTATTTGGATTAGAAGAAGTATACCACAGGGAGGGGTGTCACTTGGCTCTGAAGTACCTCATTAGAAGTATTGGCACATCACTAATACAGATGATAATCTACACTGACAGTGGTTTAGGAACAGCCCTCCCATCCTTAAAAGACTTTACAGAGCTATGGCTTTTCAGATAAGCTGCTAAAATCTAAACATTACCTATCTGATCTTTTTGCTTTCATACAGCAGCCTTTTATTAGGCTAAAAGTCACATAAACAGCTAATAGTTCATACACTGGTGAGTATTAAGGCGAGGCAAGATCTGAGTAATCGAGCTAGGGTACCCTTTCCACTAGAGCAGGTACTCTACTACACCCTGTTAGTTTTCATTGGTCAGTTACAACTGCTATCAGCACCTACAGACACAGCTTGTCTAATTAGGCTTTTCATATAAAAAATAATTGGCCTCACCACTGTCCTCTTAAGTGGAAGAAAATGAATGGCTGCATGGCATGAAGGTGGTTTTCTTTGACAGGCACAGACAGCACTTCCCAAGCAGAAAGGCAGTGCCTGTCTCACTGGCACTTCATTTACACTCACACCTAGGTCAAAACCAAATTGTGCTGGCAGTTTTATCAGCTTTCCTTTTGTTTATAAAGGGACATTCATAAATACCTGGTTCAAATTCTTAGCTATCAGTTGCAATTGCTAAGCTAATTTATACCTGTAAAGGATCTAGTCCTTGATCTTAAATTTCCAATTCATGTTCTTAGTAGCAAGTCTAACGTGTGTGTTTGGTGAGAATGACTGCACCACTGTCACGCTGTTCCATGAGATGCACTGTATTTATCATGTGGTTCTAACCATGTCATTTCCACAGTGCCCTGTAATTAATCTCCCATAACCCTTACTTCATTCTGAACCCTTGAGCAGATCCCCAAGGGATATTAACTGTTAGCATATTTATCAGGCAAGTACATCCCCCTTCTTACCCAAGACTGCTTGGCTACTACAACAGGCAGCATTTTGTCTCCACTTTGAAACCTGTAATGAGCCTCTACAGTTGTAGGGTAATGCCTGCAGAGTAGAGTCCACAGAAAACCTGACCACAAACTTTCACTCAGCTGTACTGAGGGCACATATGGCATTATCCAGGGCTATTAAGTTTGATTTGTGTCAGGCAAGAACTATGACAAGATAACAGGTGCTGGAAAAAATCTCCTTAAACTTAATGTACATGGGAAATTGTCTAGACAAAAAAAAAATAAAAATCAGGACCTGGCCTAAAGAACACAATTTCACAAACAGCCTGGCAAGAAGCCCCATTTGTTTTAAAATCAAAGTGAACAGTAAATTGGTAAGTTAAGAAAGTGCTTGAGTCATGTCCCAGATTGATGTAGTTTACTGCAAACCTGCTTTAAATGCTAGAGACTTCAATGTCTACAATGGAGCCTTATGTCTGACCACTTCTCCTCCAACCACATCTCCAGTCTTGTGCAACCCTTGATTAGAAGAAAAAATTAATCCAGACTTCCTGCTGTGGTAGCTACTTTCCTATAAGTACCTCCCTGGTACGTGTACAAGCACAAGAGCTTCAGGAACTTCCCAATTCACAACTCATTTTTACTGCATGTTTACATGAGCCAACAGCAGGATGACAGGAGGCAGCACAGGGCTAGAGAGATCAATTCCCTGTGCAAGGAGAATAGGCCCTTTCTTTGGCTAGTGCAGGGGCTTTCCACTAGCCCTCACAGCTCACAGGTGTAATTAAGGTAAACTGCAAATTTCCTCTTTTAAGTGATACTAATTTCCCTTTGTGTACTCTGCTATGGTCAGGTCACCATGCCTCATTAGCCACAGCAGCTCAGGTGCCCAGCTATTAGAGGTTCAGGCCTTGGGAAATCTTTCCCACAGAGTACTCCTTTAATAACTGTTATTTAAATAATGCTTTGGGGACCAAAGAAAATTATGTATTTTAAGCATTAATGTATCATTAGTAGTAAGCAATAGAAATGATTGTTCTGGAATAGAAAAACATTCCCTAAAAGAATCTGTGCCAGCCTTAATTACACTCCCATTGTATTTCATCTCCACAGTCCCCACACAGAGGGAGGATTGGGTGGGAAATAATTGGAACAAGGTGAAAATGAGCACTCATTAAACTGCAGACTCCACAAGTGCTCATTCCATGTGAGAGGGCTGTAAATAGGATTTGTAATGAAGTTATGACATACTTGCCAATAAAAGTCATTTACTTCATGGGATTACAGTTAATTATACACAGCTGGAACCATTTACTGCCCATCCCTTGTTAACTTTGCTGGGTTTATTAACCCTCTCACAGACCCATGCTTATGGTACCTCCCATTCAGGAAGTGTAGCTCAAAAAGGCTGCAGGAATTTTAGGAATGGGAGTGTAGATACTGGAGAGAATCTCTGGAAAAGTGCAAGTGCTCCAGCTGGAAACTGAATGGCACTCAGTTCAGGGGAAATCCACAGCAGAAGCATTAAAATCTAACTGAACTAGTGCAGAATCACCAGAAGGAACATGGTAGTGGCAGGTGTGGACAGCACACTGGGCAAAGTTATCAGGGCTGCAGTGCATCTACAAGCAACTGTGCAAAAGAGGGACAACAAAGTGTAGTGGATTTCAAACAGTTGGTTTGTAATAGTCACTTCTTGACATAAACCTACAGGTAGTAGGAAGTCACATCACACAAATATCTGTTTTCCTCTTAAGAAACCTCCACATTCTCTATACACTAGAAAAAAAGTGGCATTTTCTGTAAAGGAAATGCACAAAAGTCTTGCCTGTTCCCTGATTCTTAGTTGCTGGTATTCAGTCCTTTTGGCAATATAGAACTTCAGCCAATGCTGTCAGAAGCACACAGCACCCACAAGAAAGGGACATGCTTTTGCACAGCATGGCAAGTTTAGGATGCCTAGTGCTAGACGAGGTTAAGAGAAAGTGCTAAACTAGGAGAAATTACACCTGTTGGTGGAAGTTCACCAAACAAATGATGAAAAGGTAACTATCCCTGCAGCTCAGACTTCACTCCATCAGGAACAGTCTAAATAGGGGAAGTTTAAATTGGATATAAGGAAGAAATTCTTTACTGTGAGGGTGGTGAGGCACTGGAATAGGTTGCCCAGGGAAGTTGTAAATGCTCCATTCCTGGCGGTGTTCAAGGCCAGGTTGGACAGAGCCTTGGGTGGCATGGTTTAGTGGGAGGTGTCCCTGCCCATGGCAGGGGGGTTGGAACTGAATGATCTTAAGGCCCTTTCCAACCCTAACTATTCTACGATTCTATGATTCCTTCCACAGCTAGCAATTTCTTTTTATTATCTGTTGCAAATAAAAAAGCTTCCCAATTTGTACTGCTTGTACATGTTTTTATATTCTAGGAGTTCCTTATCTTCTACCGTTCCAAACAGTGCAGCACCCTAGCTGGAGCTAGAATATATTGTCTGAGCACTTTACTGAAGCAGCACAATCCTGACCAATCCCTCCCCCAAAAATCTCTTGAACAATTAAATGAAAAGTAGGACTTCATAAGTGTTGCTGGGCAGCTTTAGCATCCCTGCAGTCAGGAACCCCCCAGCTGACAGCGACCTGGCTCACAGTTACGCAGGGATTTGGAAGACTTGTGAGGACACAAACTTCTATAGTGCCAATAAAAAGCTTTAAAGTACCCCATAAGCTTCAGAGTCAAACAGCAATCCCTTAGCACTGCTCCTAATTAGCTTCTAACCTGCTGGCTCCGTTTTTTCCCCCCTCTTCCTTTTCACTTGCTAATGAAGTCTGAAAAATTGAACTTTCCCTTGATTTTTCTAGTTTGATTCAGTTAATAGAGTTTGGTAAAGTGAGACAATAGAACAGACACTGCACTTACAAGGGTTTTTTTAGATGGAAGAGAATAAAAGCTAAAGCACTGGAATGAAACCACCTTCTAGGCTGTTCAAGCACTTTAGGAAGCTTGTGTATAAAAGGGGAGTTCTGAATTTAACCATCATTCATACTGGAAATCAGCTTCACAATATCACATTTCTTACCAGATGACCAAGAATCTGAAGATAGCAGAGAGCTCAGACTTGGCAACTCTGTACTTTATGTCACCAGCTCTAAAATCCTCAGCAACCCTGGGTTAATAGTCTATTTTTCATCCTTTCTCTACTTTGTCTGCAACTGCTTCTATCTGACTATATATCTACCCAAAGCTGAGTCCACCTCTAGATGAAACACTGGTAGAGCAGTTCTTCGTTTTTCACCGCCCTGGTGCCCTGAAGCCATCATACAGAATCTGGGCCTGCACCAGGTGGAACATTAACCCCAAAAGGTTATGGTACTGCCTTCACTTGCTTTACCAACAGGACAATCTGTTTCATTAGACCCATTATCTAACAAGAAGCCTAATCTACATTGCTGTCTTACAGATAGCATAACAGTGAGGAATAATAATTTCACTGACAAAATTGTCATAATTAAGTTTAAATGAATCCTGTAAAGAAATTTTTCTTCATTAGAGCTGCCTTCTGCTTCCCTTATCTGCATTACTGGTTGGAGATAAATATGTTCCTGTTCCAACCAGCCAGCAAAGAAAGCTGAAGGATAAAACCATACCTAGCAGAAAAGTGCACTACAGTCTTGGCTTTTATCCTTCACCACAATGATTCTCAATCTCTTACTATAGCACATATAGTTGTAGAGAAAGCAATGACTAGAACCAATTCCATATGGTTTACCATAAAATCATAGATTTGCTAAAAGCATTATGCTAAGTGCTTTATCTTTGTGCTGCCTAGCAACTTTTTAAGCATAACAGCTATGAACAGAAAAGCAACCATCACTGCAGAACAGGTTTAACTCCCTTTGCAAATAGCATTTTTACAGACTGCAGCAAGATTTTTCTCTGATTCTCAGCACCTCACCTCTGGCAACTGACCAGTATAAGACCACTGAAACTGCTCTGGCATTACAGCATGAGAAAGCAAGTTGGTTCACAGTAAACCACATCAGGCTACCTTCACCTTGAAGGTGATCTCCCTGAAGTGGCTGTGAAAACAGTCTCACCAAAAGCATTCAGATATAACAAATGGTTAAACACAAGAATTTTGTATACACTGTTATAAACATCATGATCATGATCAGTAACTCAAAGTTATGAAGTCAGAAGCTTATTCTCAAGTATCCTCCTCTAAGACTGTCTACATAGTTTCTTGTACCTTACCTCTAATACACCTCCCTTTTGTCTTTGTTAGCGTATCAGCCAGATAATACTATGATGCAAATCAGATAAATAACAGTTCTCTGCTAGGAACACACAGCAGACTGCACTTCCCTGTGAAACAAAGGCTTGATATTACAGTACCCTAATATTAGTGCACTTATAAATGCATCAGATGGATGGAAAACAAGCATGCACAGTAGTAGACAGTTCTACAAGTTGCCCATTAAATCCTTCCCCCTCAAAACTCAGAAGTGTTATCTATTACATAATGAAGCTTTTTGTCTATCATGGGTTAGAAAGAGGTCAGGGTCTAACCAGTCATCACCATTATCCTTTGAAGCTACTCTAGACACCCTCATGAAAGGGAGGCTAGCAGAATAGGAGATGCTTGTTCTACCTGATGTAGCCACATAAAATGGCAGTAGTAATGGGAGTAGATTATAAATCATCTTCCCTTAACCTGCTGGCAGAACAGCCAAACCCAAGACTAGTATTCTAAACTGGGTAACACCCAGATTAAAAAAAGAATTTCAACTCTCCCTCCAGCACGTTATACAGCCTTGGCACTGTATCATAATTTGCTCCAATTTGCTGAAGATTAATTACCCAAATAATTCAACATGACTATATTCCTGACCACTGCAAATCATCCTGCTGTTACCCAAAATCCTGTTTGTTCCCTCTCCCTTCTCTCATTTTATGCTCCTGACTGTTCCAAGTGCCTTTTATTTAAAGAGAAATTGGTTACCTACTGTGCAAATTTCTGCAGAGAGCCCTTTAATGTAGACTGTTGCAGTTTTCACCAGGAATATACTAATAATTACAACAACTAGGGACTTGCACTTTGTTATCCTAAGAGGCAGCAACAAAAACATGATGAAGACTTGTTAAAGTCCACAGAGGAAAAAAAACTGGTGTGATGAAGTCATGGGGTCTTAAGAAGAAACAGGCTGGAGAAAAACTATAATCAGAAAAAACATTAGGGAAGAAAGGAAAGCAGGAGCAAACAATGAACTGCTCACATTAACTGGGAAAGCAGATCTTCCTCTGCCTCCATGGAGCTTCTGCTACAGAGAAGTAGTGTAGCACAAGAACTACTGAACAGAGCAAGATGACTCATTTATGCAAACAGATGCATAGCTTGTTTAGGAAGCCATCAAAGTACTGCCTCAGTCAGAAGGCAACTGTGTTGAAGGCCAGTAGCCCAGCACACATCCATCACACCTCACAAAGCAATCCATCAACTACAGGCACCATAGAGGCCAGTTCCTTCTTTATGGAGGAGCTTTAAAAGCTACTTTTCAACTTCAAGCATCATTACTATTAAAGCTCTAGTTTACTGCAGAAGAACATGACTAACAAAACACACAAATATGTGCATGAGTCACTCTCCTAGTTATTAGAGAAGTCATGAGGCAGAAACAACCATTTCAGCCCCTTTCTTGCCAAACACTGAGAAGCCAACAGTGAAATACTAACTAGAGAAGAAGCTAAAACTTGCAAAGATAAAAACATCAGGAATCATTTCCTAATGAAAAAGCAGAATACAATATCCAGGGAGTAATACTTAATCTGCTGGATCTCTAGCTACTAGAGTTTTTTAAAGCGATTAGAAAAACATGTGAGGAGTGTTAAGTCTTACTTATACTGCCTTTGAACACAGGACCTCAAGAGATTCCTCTCAGTTCTGTTTTCCTGTAATTGCATGTTGTGGAAGGCTCTGAAATTCAGCCTGTATTGAAAAACAAACGTAAAGCGTGAGTGAGTGCCTGAATATGAATATACTATTTCACTCCACCCCAGAATCTGGGAAAATGATTAGGAGATCTCATGAGCATAGTCAAGTCTCATACTAGCTTTCTACCAGAAAAGCTCAAGTCTCACTAGTGTTGTAATGCCTTATTTTAATTATTTGAGCCTTCTTACTATCAAGCTGTAGCAAGGTCTCCACAGAAAACGTATTAAGAATGCTTGAACAACTAATACATCAAGTGCTATACAGGGCAGGGGAAGCTTCCCTTCTCTCAAGCATTCATGATATTCAGCAACTGGACTGATCAAGAGGGAGAAAAGGAAAAAAATAGCCCTCCTGAATTCAAGAAACCTACACAATGGAGCTGAAAACAGAATCTAGGTATTTTAGCTCTGATCTCAAACACAGTCCAAGCCCTAAAATAAATAACAGTAAAGAGGTACAATATTTGGTTTAATTAATTAGGAGACAAAGCAAAATTAACATTATGGCAGAACATAAAGTCTATAGGCTGGTGTGAAAAGATGACGATCATACATTCAGTAGAAGGGCTCTGTTCACATACACAGAATAATGGATTAGTAAATCTTGGCCAGATGAAACTCATTGCTCCAGTTATTGTATAGACTGGCTTTAAGAGGAAAAAAAAAAGACAAAAGGAAGGACAGATCATCTGGAAAGTTTTTACAAGTTAACTTACATTGATTAGCAATGCAGGTCTCAACCTCAAATAAAGCAATTTCCACTACAGAAAGTCTCTATTGTCTTTTAGAAAACCATGGAACTACAAGAGCAGCACCAAGCAAGCAATAAAAAAATAATTACCCACAACACACAGAAGAATAAGAACCTCAGCAGGATACAGACCAAGATACTAGAAAAGATCCATCCACAGCTCAGCAAGCATTAACTCAAAGCAACAACTCAAAAACAGGACTAATGATTTGTCCCCCATAACAGCACAATCTATGCAGGAAGCAAGGCTACAAGACTAAGCCGGCTGCAGGATTGAGTTTATACGGCGCTCCTGAGCCAGCAGGGAGGGGCATGGGGGTGGAGGCCCAGGTCAAAAAAGCTAGAGGGGCAGAGCCCTGTTATGCTTGGAGCCTGGGAGATGAGAGTAGTGCTGCCGGACTTACTTTTTGCTTTATAGTTTTTCTTTCTCTCATTTCTTTATAAAGCATCCAGGCTCTACAAAATTAAACCTTTTTAAAAGTAAAACACATCAGAGTTTTCAGTCAACGTAAAGAAGGATTAGGCACATCTTTAGCAAGTAGTGGTTCTCTCTTAGATGGCAGGCCCTTTAATTTCTAAGTTAACGAAGTAATTACTTTAGTTAAACAGTAATTGTAGATTTTAATCATCCTATGCTGAAGCACATTTGTCTGATAGCCGTAGTTGTTTGCAGAAGCTGTATTTACAGTTCAGCATCTTCTTTTCCTCTGAAAGATTTTTGCTGAAGAGATGTTTGAGTCTGAGAGCAGAATGTATGCTCTCAGCTTCTCTGCTCCTGGTCATTTGCAAGGTTTGTGGCTTTGGGTTTTCGGTTTATTCTCTAGAGCTGCTGGAGATTGCATGTTATTGTCAAAGACCTATCTTCTTTCTACTTATGGCAGTTTTGAAATTAGCGTAAGTTAAATGTGTCACACTGCAGTTGAACAAGGAACAAAAGGAGAAAAAAAGGGAAATCTACTTGAGGAAGCTTTTAATCAGTTTGTGTGGGTGAATGTGGGCAGATAGTGTAATAGAAAGGCAAATATGCTGTTAAAAGAAGATTTACCAAGTTTTCTTTTTCACCAAGGGGTGACAGACTTGCACCACTAACTCACTGTGAAGAGCAGCTCAACAGATATTCCCAAAAAAGGTACCTCTGGTCCCTCTTTTATTAAAAAAATTGCTTGCTCATCTATTCTGAGCTCTTCCCCTTTTGATTTTTTATGCAGGCAATGGTTCTCCTATTATTCCCTCACTTTGTATTCAAGGCTCTTCACTTCATGCTTGTTACAAATAAAAAAGGGACCAAATTTCTATAGCATTATATATAAGGGCATAGAAACAGCAGAGCTGAGAGTTGCCTTCTGAGGTTTTTTCTATTCCAGTTATTACAAATTACAGAATATTCACAATACAGCACTTCAGTTAGTGCCAACATGCATGTCAATAAATAGATCATTTGCCTGCTTATGGATACTTTTTTATAGCACTGTTCCATGTAGGCTCCCACAAGCTGCTTCATTCAGACTGTCTTTAATCTTGATTTCAAGGGGTACAAGATTGGCTTCTCTCCTTTTTCTTATACAGTACTTGTGAAAACTTGTTACCCCCATGTGAGTCTGGAATATGTATTTGCTGTCCCTAGAAATGTGGCATGTCTGCTGCCAACTGAATCCCTTGGGGTATTCATCCATTGCCTCTGTGTTCCCTCCTTTCAGCTTCTTTTATTAAAGCCTTGTGAATTCTCGTTTATTAACACAGCATCAGAGAATGGTCTTGGGATGCTTGTGAGGAGCCTGTTCTGCAGGGTGGCATGGAGCAGGGTGCTAGCAAAACTTTATTCCAAAGAGCTAAAGAAACAATTCCACATACCAGCATTTAAATTATCTATGTCCAGATAACTGCTCTTGAAGCAACTCCTCAGACTCTTCCATATTTTGAATGAGGATTACCCACCAGGAAATAAAAATCTAAGTAGGTGTAGCACTCAAACTGCAGTCATAAGACTAGCTGAATAGGCCAGGCCAGCTCATCAGCCTGCTGCAGAGAGGTGTGTGTTTCCAACCAGCAAACCCATTTATCAGTCAGAGAGGAAGGCTTTTTGTAGGCTGCATAGCTAAATCACTGGTTAACCTTAGATACTGAAATAAGGGGAGTCACTTCTTGCGTGTAAGTCAGTTACTATAGCTTCCTGCTTCTTCCCTGACATATAAAGGCAAATGGGTACAGCTTCATCTGACTTACACAGGTGTCAGAGAAGAGCCAACTTTAGTCAGACAAGTTTTGCCAATTTGAATGGGGGCAGCTGAAATACAGCCCCCCATGCCCTAACTTACTGCTGTGCTGCTGTAGCAAACCACGACACAACCTTTCTTTTTCATATGTAACTTTTATTTATAGAATTCTTTGCGGCCACAGGAAAGAAAGTAAGATTTTGAGATTACTGACAATTTAATTTCTTTGATTCCTAATCTCTCTGCAGATCGTGTTATTTTAGACGCTGTGCCTTATCAGGCTTTCTAATCCTACCTCAGCAGACTCCAGGGAGGGCTTTACAAATAGGTGTTTGGGAAACAGGAGGGAAACACAGATTACCAAGAAAGGTCTGATCCAAAGCACTTCTAAGTGTGGATATCCAGAGGAGCAAAGACCAAAACAGACCACCATTCACGGCTGTCAAAGTTCAATTTTGAGGATGCTGTGTTTTAATTTGGCACACAGCAGGTCTCAGCCATGAAGCACAAGTCTGTGCAGGGAACTTAGGACAAGCTAGCATTCGCTGTGCCTCAGCTCTGGCTGTTAGAAAATGAAATGCAGTAACGAAGGAGAAGCACAGTATTATATTTCCAAATATGCTTTACTTTCTAGCTTACAGCTAGTATTTTTTAAGTCCCAGTTGAGATCTGTTTTGGTTTAGAGATGGGGATTTCACATTCAAATGCAGAGAGATGTTACTTACACTATTTGCAAGAAGTTGCAAGTTAAGATGAGAACATGGCTGTGACTGCATTTTACAAACTGCAGACATTCTTTTAGCAATCTTATTTTATCAAGAAAAATAAATTCAGAACAGACATCCCAAACCTGCAAACTGATTTAGCCAAAACGGGGGCAGTATGCTATGAACCACGGGAGCCTCTGGGGCAGGTCATAACTTTAGGCACATTCTCTGGCTGAACATTTAAATAGGTGTTCCATTAGAGTTGCTGAAATTGGATGAGCTGATTTCAGAGACATAAACCTGGATTTGAGATGCTAATGTGCTTTGAAGACAATAGTATTTGAACACCTTAGAGTGTCACTTTGTGGTGGGGTGTGAAGGGATAGATGCAGAGATTGGGGGTGTACACATTTAGATTATCTTCACCATAGCAGAGCTTATTCTCGGAATTTAATTGCAGACTGATGCAGAGTACAGAGCACTACTGTAAATGTGTTCCCTGCACTGAATATTTAATAGTAGTAATAATAATTAACAGTAGAGACATGCAAACAGTTTTCACGTAATAGCAAGAGTTGCCTGCAAGTGCTTCCATTGTTAAGAGTTTGTCAGAGCTTTGTACTTTAATTAAAGTGAACATAATGCTGGCAGAAAGGTGTTGGACTGACATTCCCTGAAAAGGAAATCCTCGGCTTATCTGCTACCAAACAACAGCCACAGCTGCCTAAGTGCTACTTCTGGAATAAATTTGGGAGGGCCAAGCTCCAAATGTATCTAGGGAAATATTGCCTGTACATTTCAAACGGTGGTGAAAAAGATATAAGGATGTATGCAGAACTTAGGTAAGAGTTCTGCACTGCAGACTGGGCTTTGGGAGACCTAACTGCTACTCTTGGCTGGCATCTTGGAAAGTCATTACTGTAAAGTTAGGACACCGAACACTTCTAGGGCTCCCAACTTGAGATGTGAGCAAGTCAGTCTGTAAGAAAAGCATGGAAAAGAGATACTCTTAGTTTCATGATTCACTTCACTTATGAAGAATTAAACTTCTTCTGATTTATGGCATGTTTCAAGAAACAACTGCTTAGCCTAGAACTAGAGATAGCTCTCTCAACAACGCAGTAAGATTTTAGAAATTTGGAAACTAAATTTAACATCAAAATCCTGGGAATGCCCACTGGAATTTCATATCCTGCATATCCCAGCCAAATTCAGAGCTCAAGCTTTAAAAAAGTGTGTTGGTACAGCTCTTTTAACTAAAGATGTTTGGGTTTGCTTTTGACTAAAACATTAAATGTATACCTTCCTTTTTATGGAAGACTAAAAGGTAATTTGTATCAGTCTATTTTTATTCCTGTTGCAGAGGAACAGCAAAGCAGCAAACCCATATTTATTCTGCTCCATCACTTTAGTCATATCAGTAAAGGGGTGCAGACAATCAGATGAATTCTGACTCAAAGGGTCCCAGACTGAACCTGGAAACAGTTACAGCTTTGCTAATTTCCCAGCGAATGATCAACTAATGGATTGTAGCAGCTGTGATAAGAGGATCCTTGTTTACAACATTCCAGATAGCCTGCTTTTGTTTTAATAGCACCTTTTTCATCTTCAGTCTAGGAGTCTGTCATAGCAAGGAACTATAAATTACTGCCAAAACAGCATGCTTCTTACCACCTACAGCCTTTCTATGGCAATATATGACCCATAAATCTTACTGACTTTTCTTCTCCATGGCTCTTTTAATGCTCTTCCCTTTCCTCCCTTCCCCTCTCCTTTTCCTCCCCCTTTTTGCTGCGAAGAAGTCCACCAGAAAGAAAGAAAAAAGGGGAAAAAAAAAAAAAGCATGGAACAATGTATCAGGCTTTGTGGGGAAGCCTGAAGGTGAGCACAGTAAGAAATTAATGGACTCTGCATACAGAGTCCTTCTGCATTAAATACTCTGCAACCTAGGAATTGTTAAAGGGCTGTGCAAGGACAATAAGCTCTTTCACATAAAATATCAGCAACCGATTTCAATTCATTATGAATTTCTTCCCAGAGATCACTCAGTGTTCTGAGTAGCCACATGTTCTAAAGGAAATTGAATTACACGAAGTTTTTGGAATAACTGTAATTCACTGAAGTGAACCTGGTGGGTGGGCGAGTGATGAATCTGGCTCTAGAGGTCCATTTTCAGAGTAACTCACAAAGATATATATATATATATACACATGCACACACAAAAGACTGTAAGAATCCATTTCAGTTGCTTTACATTTAAGATTCCAAACTACTAGCATCCTCCTAGCAAAGAAGTTCCTTAAATGATTCATAAAATAATTTCCCTTCAAATCTTCTCCTTGGACAATTCAACAACTATCACAGATATCTGTTTCTATTATTTCTTCGTTATTTATTCTGCTCTTTGTTCTGTTACATTTATTCTATTTAGACAATAATACCTCTGTCAACTGCAGTTTAACTGGTATCTAAGGCCTAGTCTGCATTTACATTTTACTGGAATAACAATGTTGGTAACAGGCATGATTTTTTTTTTTTTTATAGAAGAGTTATGCTACTATGAAGTCCTTGGTGGATGCAATCAAGTAAGTATAAAAGTGATTTATACTGGTTTAGTTCTTCCCCTACTCTATGGTAATAGCTATCTAATTATAAAGTATGTTTATACTGACACAACTGTATCGACAATCCTGTTTTTCTTTTTCATTCTTCATTTGTCTTAATGTAAATTCTGATGGAGAAAAGTGTCTCATGCACACACATACACTCACAAGCAACATCATCAAAGTCCTGAAAATCCATTTGGTCAAATTCATCAGAAGATAATTCTGTCCCTGGGGCTTCAATCTCTAAAAAGCAAGATCAGTCTGTGGTAATCATAACTGCTTGATTTGCATTACAGCAGTAATAAAAGACTCCCACAGTGCTGAAAAAAATACCATTTATGGAACTTCCTTGAAGAAAATAGGATCAATAGCACAGTAAGGTGCTAAACTGCTGTTACTTAAAACGTATACCAGATTAATTTAACTCTTAAAGCTCTGAACACAGCAAATGCACTAAAATTCTTAAACTGTCTTAATAAGAGAATCACAGTTTCTGCATACAATTCTGCAACCCCCTATGGAATAAGCACAGCCCTGAACAGATGGCATACAGGGAGCTGATAGCTGGGTGGTTGTGTTTTTATTTAGGGTGGTTTGTTTGCATCTTTTTGATAATACGCTCCACATTAGACACCACCTGGAATATGGTCCTCTATCCTGCACCTCCTGGTATTTAAAAGAGGGAGTTACTCCAGGAGCACTCAGATTTCTGCGATGATAGAAGATAAAATGGAGCTCAGAAAAGGGGTTTATCTGATAAGGGAAGGGTTTGTGGATATTTACAGGCCACCACCGTCCCTGCCAGTCCCTAACAAGCTATAGGGATGGCGACAAAAAGCCCCTGGTGGGTACCAGGTGATGAGGCCCCCTCTGTGCTCATCACCGGCTCATTAGCACTCATTAATGGGCTCACCTGTGGCGTTAAGAGCGGTGCCATTCTTTCCCCGTATGCCAGGCACACAGCTCCGTGTGGGGAGAAGGTTCCATGATGAAAACCAGCGTTCATCCTCAAGAATTCATGCAGTTTGAGCTTGCTGCCGTGGCCGCGTGCAGCAGAAAGGAGGTGAGATAGAAGCGGTGCGCACAAATACTTATTTTGCCTTCTTTGTACTGCAAAGCGGAAGGTGCTGCTCTTGGGCTCTGCCTGGATTGCTTTTGGGCCACATCGTGTGGTAGAGCTGCTTTAGGGAGCCATGATGGCCGCCGACCCTGAGTGAAGACTGGCCTCCCTCAGCCACCGAGGCTGTTCCTGAGGCGGCGGGGCTCGGGTGAAGCCCTGTGAGCCCTTAGGGCTGGTCCTGCAGGGATGAGGGGGAGAGAGAAAAGTAAAGCCCTAAAGAAGCTGATTTAATGTATTCTGACCTTAAAATGCCACCGGCCGCTTTCACTGCCGCTGGGCTTCTGAGCCGCTGAGGGCCGTTAGTGGCTGAGGGGACCGGCCGAAGGTTCCAGAAGGTCGCAGAGCTGAGGGGGGCAGCGGTAAGCAGCGTTTTATGGCATATACGCGTCTCTGTTTATGTTTAGAACTGAATTTACCACCTTCTAAGGTTCGGGGGTGGGGTGTGGGTTTTTGGTACGAGTGTGGAAATATTAAATATGAAAATTTACTTTTTTTTTTTTTTTTTTTAAATTGGTGGTCCCTTTTCAAATCCAAGCCTGTTGATGTGGAAGAAAAAGGGAACTTTGCCTTAAGAGTACTGTTTTCAATTCTGTAATAGAATGCATGAGGGGAGACCCCAAACCAAAGTGTTTGTTGGTCATAGAATTAGTGAAAGTGTGATTGATTTTTGACCTCGGTGATGAGGTTTCCAAGCAGGAGCCATTAACTGGGATAATGTGCCACAGATGACTATAAAGTGTGGTGAATTCCTATGGAAAATAAAATAATTGTTATGTTAAAAGAGTAAATAAAATGGCCTTTATGGGATGATCAGTTCAGTAAGGAGCAATACTCGTTTAGAACAAGTAATTGCATTAACTGAGGCTTAATTTTATGAGGTGGGAATTTGGCAGCGAAGGGGGGAAGGTTGAGATTTTGAGTTCAGAAGTCACCCAGAATGTTTCTGAACTTGTACATTGCAGTTCAGAGGACTGTTAAAGTGTTGTGTTCAGTAGAATCATAGAATAGTCAGGGCTGGAAAGGACCTTAAGATCATCCAGTTCCAACCCCCCTGCCATGGGCAGGGACACCTCTGCATGGAACTACATCAAAGTTACATCAGGGATAGTGTTTAAAACCAACATGAAGGATCAAGCCTATGGCAGGTCCAGCCCAGGGTGTATTGGTGTCCATGTATCTTATAGTGACCCTTTCACTAATGGTAACCCAGCCGAGTCCATTTGCTTGCTGCAGCACCCCACAAATCCAGTCCTATTTCATGGAAGCTTGTGTTTGTAGGTGCTGTTGAAGGGGTCAGTTTCAGGTGTGGTTTTATTTTGGGGTGTCTTTTTGAATAGCTTGTGCTGCATGTGGTCAGTGCCAGCCTGTGAGGATGGATCCAACCCTGTGCAGTCAGGTAGTCCTGGGTTTTAATCTGATTTTTTCAGTACCACTCAAGATTAAAAACTATGACCAGACAAATGCCTGAATAAAGCTGAAGTGCAAGCAGTGTTTTCTGGACCTCTCCATAAGTGGGTTTATAATACTGTTCTAATATCCTTGCAGTCTGATATTAAGATTGAAGAAGGTGAGCTACATAGATGAAGGGCTATGGTAACTTTTCATCTCCCAGGATAAAGATAAAGGAATTTTAAAAAGAGTTGCCCTGAAGCCATGCAGCATGATCTAATTCTAAGGTCATAAAAGAAGAATCCTCCTTGAGGTATGCCCACAATAGACAATTGGGATTCACCTATTCCCTGCTGTTGGGGCTAAAGTGGCTGAGGATGTGGGAGCATGGCTGCTGCTGGTCCTCCTGGTCCCCCCTCCTGTTCCAGTAGATGTAAGGAGAGATGATGGGCAATGGGAAGAACCTTGGTTGTGTCTGCCCTGATGTGTCGGCTGCTTCCCTGTGCAATCCCTCTTCAGTTCCTGTATTTGATGGGGAGGAAAATCTGCTGGGATCTGGCTGAAACTGAATGGCAAAAACACAAGAAGGGAGCTGAGGCCTTTCTGAAGTGCCAATAGAACAGCAAATCAATATTCTTGTTCAAAGAGCAGAATGAGCAGAGAATTTAGAGTGAAACTAAGGGGGGGGGCAGGAAAGAAAATCTTCTGCTGCTGTTGCCGTGACAAAAAAAAAAATGACTGAACCATTTTAAAGGTAACATCGCAATAAAAAATATCCTGTGGGTTGCTTGGTTATAATTGGGCTGGGCCTTGTCAGCACTTGTTAGGGCTGAGAGCGACTGCTCTGCAGGATGCACAAGCAGTGTGTGAGCTGGCTGATGCAGAGAGAGGAGATAAAGCTGTTGTAAAAAGGCCCTGAATTTAATTCCTCTGGGAGCACTCTTTTTTTTGTTTCCCACTGCAACTAGAATTTGGATATCTGTTTCTGTTCATTCCTTTGTTGTTCTCACAGTATATTGTTTTGGAAGTTACAATTTGGGAATTTGCCTCTCTGTCTCCTGGCTTGTTCATCTGTGAAAGTATAAAGAGTAGAGCTTGGGAATGAAATTTGGTAGGAGAAAGAAGAAAGGAGGCAAACAGTTGTGTGGGGTGTTTCCCCACTGTGTGAGAGAGGTTGAGGGGTAAAGCATTCCTCAATGCTTTGGTAGTGCGGATTAGTTGTATATAGACTTGCACTTGAGCATTGCAGAAGCTCTGTAACAAGTATAACCCACTGGACTGCTGAATTACTCTCTTCAGTATGACAAAGGCATAGTATGGCAAATTTCTTGCCCTACTGCAGTAATCCTGTGTATTTTTGGAATTTGTCCATTTCTCAGTCTTTCTAAATAGATTGTAAAAAAGCCGAAGGTACCTCACATTAACAGGCTTGATTTTAGGCATTGTACAAACACTGATAGCTAGTGGTTTCTTTTGCAGTTTCAAAGACCATACCTTTTCCTCTGAGGAAACATGCTGAATGAGTTAGTACCGATTCCAGTGTGAAAAATTATCCAGTAGTGTAGGAGGTACATAATTTTAATACTCAAACTGCTCCCATTGGCTTGTAATGACCACAGGCTGTCCATATGTAGTAATTCCACCAGGGAGTGATGTTACAGCAGTAACAGTGTATGTGAAGGCATCAAACATTCAGGACCATATCTGAGGCTTTCTAGTCCATAAACCTTCTCTGAACTCAAGTAATAGAGTTATCAAAAAGATAGAGCAACTGTTCATAAGTGTGTGATATTCACAGGCCTTGTTGAAATGCTGTAGCATATTGGTATAATTTGGTCTATAGTATAATGTATTTACCAGTATTCAAGAGACCTAAAATTCTGGCTTTTTCCAATCTTTCTTCCCCCTTTCGAGGAAAAGCACATTATTTGGTACAAACTTTTCTCGTTTGTGATCCTTTTAGAACATAGAGAATATATAGGACTTTGTAGCGTCATTTCTTTGCTATTTTAATTAAAACCCCAAACATGCCCATTCTTATATTGACTTGAATTTCCAGACTCTGAGGGGATGTTCTTGTGTCAATGCAAAGACTTAGTAAATCTTAAATGTTCAGTATGTTAGTTGTCTTTCAGATCATGTTTGGATTGGATCTGTTAGCAGATTTACTTAACGGGTGGCATGTTTTGAATGGAGCTTTGCATGAGCTGAAGATTTCTACAAAGCCATTTACACAATGCCACACCCCTTTCAATGAAAACTGTGTTTTCATAATCCATGTTCTGCTGGATTTTCAGAATGTGGGTTGAGCTTGTGTGCTGTAGGCTGGTGGAGAACATCCTGTACAGAAGTATGCACTGGGCTTCACTCTCCCTTGTAAGTGGATATTACAGAGGTCAGTAAGTTCCAGTGGACAAGTGCTATGTGTAAAAATGGACTTTACTAGGATCATACAAAACGAGCTTTTGCTTCAAGTTTTGTCAGTGAAAAGTCCGGTGTTGTTACAGGCTTTAACACATTTTCATATTGCGCCTGTAGCAGAGAGGTGACAGACTGTGCTACAAATTGTTCTCATAAAACAGGACATTTTAGCAATATTCCAGACAACCTTGAACAAGCTTCATCAGGAAAAAAAAAGGTCAAATTCTATTTTAGCGTGGAGGTTTGATGCTGTGGGTTTTTTTTATTACCTTCTGAAGGATCTTGGGAACCCCTGCTGAAACTGTTGCTTAATTGAGTCTCCTGTCTTTGCAGAAGAGGGTAAGAGATTGAGTTAGAGGGATTCTAATATTTGCATTAAAAAAAATACATCTGTTTTTTAGTTTCGTAGAGGTTTTTGCGGAAAAGCATGAATACTTGGCTGCCAGTTCTCCACCACCGATTTTTGTATCCTATGTCACTACTGAAATGTAATTTAAATTTCAAATTGAGGGCTTGCTTGTAAATTGAATCATGAAAGGTACATGAGGACATGCTGTCTAAAGGTTTACTTTGTCTCAGTTTGTGTTTTTCCCCTAGTTCGTAATATTTTCTGTGGTTTCACAGTGAACCTAGTACAGAGTAAATTGTTTCTTTCTAAACAGATTAGTATCAAACTTCTGTGAGTATTCACTGATAGCAAATACATCCTTTCAATGATTTTTCAGGTGTTTTCTAAGCAATTCCAACTATTACATTCTAGTACATAACGTTAGTCATTATGCGTCTCCTAAATATCATAGAAACATTTGGGTTGGAAAGGGACCTTAAAGCTCATCCAGTTCCAACCCCCTGCCACAGGCAGTGACGCCTTCCACTAGAGCAGGTTGCTCCAAGCCCCTGTGTCCAATCTGGCCTTGAACAGCTGCCAGGGATGGGGCAGCCACAGCTTCTCTGGGCACCCCGTGCTAGTGCCTCAGCACCTTCACAGGGAAAAACTTCTGCCTAAGAGCTCATCTCAATCTCCTCTGTGGCAGGTTAAGGCCATTCCCCCTTGTCCTGTCCTTACAGGCTCTTGTCCAAAGCCCCTCTGCAGCTTTCTTGTTGGCCCCTGTAGGCATTGGAAGGCTGCTATCAGTGTTGATAGCTAGTATGTGCAGTTGTAATTTGCTTGCTTATGTGGTCTTAGGTTGAGTTAGAACAAATGTCTTTCCCTGGTGTTGGAGAGGCTCTCAGTGAGCAGCACACTAGATTATTTGCTTGGCAGAGCTTAGATCTCAGCAGAGAAGGCTCTGCTCTTCTTGTAATTGCATCGCTGCATGGGTGTTTAAGTCAGATGTCTCTGCATCTTCTCTGTTGCATGTTCTGGGGTTGTTAGGAGCTCAGCATCTGAAACAGATACACCTGAAAATTGCAGGTGCCAATAAGTGAATGAACTTTGTTCATTCAATGACTTACTAACTAGAGCAAATGTTTAAGCTTCTGTTACAAACTGTTTTGTTTGAGGGTCATCTTGCAGGAAAGTGGGTTTTTGTTTTTTTTTTACTGAAAGGATAAACCTGGCGTAGAAGCAGCTCTAAAGAACTCTTAAACCCTTGTTGTTCAGCGAAGGGTAACCTGACAGGAAGCTGAGGCTGTTACTGTACGTTAGCTGTCTGGCTTTAATCCTATTTCCCTGTTGTGATCTTCCTTTCCATGCTTTCTGTGTCTGACCCATTTTCAGTACGGTCTATAAATTAACTGATGAGTTCTTTGAGCCAAGAATTGCCCTTTTTCAATGCATATTTGCAAGAAACCTGGCATAATTGTGCCTTGACCTTTATTTTACGCTTAAGAACAAAGAAACTAATGTTGATCAAACTACTGTCGTCTTCAGCAGTTGCTGTTTCTGAGCTCTGGTTATTTCTGAGATGGTGTGCAAAAAACCCCATCAGATGACAGTTACAGAGTATGTAACTGCAAGGGAATGGTTTCGTTTTTCTTGCTACTTTAACCTAAAATAACACCCAAATCGGTAGGACCTCTGTTTAAAATCTCCCAGAGCAATTACACTGATGTGTCTGGTTGGCCTCAGTGTGTCCTGCAAATTCAGGACTACTGTGTGCTATAATTTTATGTCCAGGTATCTATAGCCATACAATTTGACAGCAGTGATTCTGAGCTATTTACAAGGACTGAACAAGAGATTCTGTGGACTGAGGTGGTTAACAAGGTCATAGGGATGCTGAGGAGGGACTCTTCATTAGGGACTGTAGTGATAAGACAAGGGGTAATGGGTTCAAACTTACACAGGGGAACTTTAGATTGGATATGAGTTAGAAATTCTTTCCTGTAAGGGTGGTGAGGCACTGGAATAGGTTGCCCAGGGAAGCTGTGAATGCTCCATCCCTGGTGGTGCTCAAGGCCAGGTTGGACATAGCCTTGGGTGACATGGTTTAGTGAGAGGTGTCGCTGCCCATGGCAGGGGTGTTGGAAGTGGATGATCTTAAGGTCCTTTCCAACCCGAACTATTCTATGATTCTATGATCAAGTTAGCATTGACTGTGCAGGAAAGTTGTCAGCTTGGTAGAGCAGCATTTTAGGTGATCAGGTGGTAATAATGAGATCTTAAACCATTGCAGTCATATCACATACAGTACTTAAAATAAAATGGAGTTGCAAATGCAGGATGAGTAGGTTCTTCATGGCCAGGTCTCTAGTTACAAGCAGGGAAGAATCTGGAATGACATTGTTAATCTCGTATGCCTTGAATCAATTCTACTGGATTTTTTTCCCCCAAATTAGATTTTTAACACTCAATTTATTACACTTGAATCAGCTGTTAGGCTTATACAATTTTTACGTCCTTCTGCTTTCCTCCCTGCTGCAGGATATTTTAGAATCGTTGCAGGACCAGTCCAAGTGACATGCTAAACCCCCAGGCAGAATGGCTGGGATGCTGCTTTGGCCTAAGGGCTGGCTCAGGAAGCTGCAGGCAGTTTGGGTGCAGCCAGGATCCCTACCTGGCATAACTTGTTTCAAAGGGCAGAGGCCCCAGATGGCTTTTCCTTGCTGTCCGAAAAATAGATGACAAAATCTTTCCCTTGGGCTCACCTGATGTTCTTATTGAATTGCAGCATGAACAAACAAATCAAAGCTGATGAGGTTGAGTCTCTTCAAAACTTTGCAAATCATAATGCATCATCCCTGTAGTGGTACAGCACTCCTTACAATTGCTCATTTGTTCATACTTGCATGTCTGTGTGCACAAAGGATTTTGAATCTCCTCAGTGACAGGTCTGCTGCTTTCTAAACTGAAGGGGAGGGAGGAGAAAAAAGGGGAGAAACAGGACGAGGCGATGATGATGACATGGAGATGTGGACATTAAAGTAAGAAAATGGTTATTTGTTTGGCAGGTAAAGGTTAGCTCTGAAATTGACTGACGTACAGCCTGAAAGTTATTACATGACTTGGAGTCTTCAGTGGAGTTCTTGTGACAGGCAGCGTACAAATATATGGGATGGATTTGTAGTTCATTTACAGTTTTGAAAGCAATGTCAGCTAGAACAGAGGACAAACTGTGTGTCTTTTATGCATTTTAAGACATTTGGTTAGTTATTCCCGTTTTGTTAGTTTTACTAGTTTGAATGAGCTGAGGATCCAACCTGTGGATTTGAAAGAACTACATGACTGAGCTTTCATTTGCTGTAAGCAGCTTTTAAAAAAACCCAACCTGTTACTCTTCAGAAATAGTTAAAAAGGCAATTAAAAAAAAAGCTGAAATTAGATCAATTCCAGTTTCTTCCCATTTGTCATCTTAAACCAGGGAGAATAAAAGCAAATAGCATGCCCCAGTCCATTCCGTCATTTGTTGAGCTTCAGCTTTGAAGCCAGTTTTTATAACTGAGTAATAAACTTCTGAAAACATGATGATGGTGTGGAAATTGCCAGCTCGGGCTCAGCTAAAGCTGTTGGCAGTTATCACTAGAACACATGCAGTGCAAGTGGCCAGCTGATGACAACAGTGGAACACTGTCCTGTGCCCCTATAGTGGAATAACAAAATCTGGAGGGGATCCGGTTCTAAGTGAAGTCTGCATCCATGAGCTCTATGGCACTTAGTTTGCTCAAAGCCTTGTTGCCTTGCCAGAAGCCTTGCTGTTTCCATGTCATCTGCAGGGTAGTCTCTTGTGTGTGTACTCTTGCATAGAAATTGTGGTGCTGCCTGTGGATTACGTTAAATATTTCACCGTCTGCCTGTCTAAACTTCTAAGCATTGCAGTTGCAGACCATCCATGTAAATAATTTATGAAAAGCATTGCACGGATTTTAAGTCTTACCCTTTTGGCATTTGCATTTTCGTGTCTGAATGTTACTTGTGTATTGCATGGCTGTGATAAATTAGCATTTTAGTGAATTGGTTATGGTGGAATTTTAGGAGAAAGCAGAAGTAGCTGTTACAGAAATATGCAAAACTTTGCTGGTAACAAACTAGGAAAAAAAAGACTAATTAGTGTAATTACTGTCATTATAATTCTAATTTAACTGCATAGACTTGTACTGCAGCAACATTAGAGCTGTCACATTTGCAAACTGCATAATTATACGTATTAAGATCTCTGTGCATCTAATATATAAAATGGGCTGTTACCTTAAGCTGCTGCAAAAGAAGTCAAAATGTCATTAAAGGGCTGACTTAATCTCCTTGATTTTCCTGATTGCCAGTAAAAGTGAAGAAAAAAAACTTGCCTAAATAGATGTCTCTTCAAAATATCCTTGATAAAATTCATAAATAGATGGTGAGCTGAAAATAACAAATCTGAGTGTACATGTATGTAGGTGTATGTTCACATCTGCGTTTATAAATCCTCCTGCCTTGTAGTTACTGGTAGTACAGATCCTCCTTTGAGTGTCAGAGATCCTGTACCCCACATAATATTGCAGTGCGACTCCTGATCAAGAGAGAGCAGCTTTTTCCAGACAGGATGATCTGGTTACAACCTTGCTGATAATGTGTGAAATTGTTTTTGGGAGGCCATAGCATATACAATAATGTTAACTATGAAATCTTAAGTGATTATAAATGTGTGGCATGCTAAATTGAACTTTTAGAGGTTCCTCAGTTACTTAGAGCTTAGACAAACCTGGAGGAAGAGGTGGGTGTTGTCAGTGCTTGGGAAGATGGAACAGAACTTCAAATAAGTTTGATTCATTGGGAAAATGCCTCCAAATCAGTAAGATGACATTTAATAAAGACAAGAAGAAAGGAAGAAGCAAATACACAGTTTCTAATAAGGAATAATTAGTGGGGAAGTAGAGGATGTGGTATTACAAACTGAGAAAGTCAAACTGGGATTCAGCTGCAGAAAGACAAATGGCATTTTTGGGTGTTTGACCCCCATCACATGTGAAGCACAGGAGATAAGTATTTCTGATCCAGCTGAATTAGCAGCTAAAGACCTAAATCTTTTATGCACTGAACTACACAGTGGTTTCAATATCTACAGATGATGCGTAATTCCTGCACAAAAGTTATGCCTTGATCTTCTGGGGCTTCTCTCGAGTTACAGTGTGGTTTGAGGTTGCGTATATGTGGTTTATGTTTGGAGTTTGTTTGTTTTTTCTTTAAACTTATGCATCAGTCAAGTTTGCTTCATAAACCAGTATTGTGTTGTTCATTTAGTGTCTGTGCTAAGGAACCATCATTCAGCATTTTGCCTGCCCGATACTGATGGAAGTGAAAGAAACTTTACACAGCAAATCACATGAATGATGGATGTTTTTATGTAGAAGATTCCTTCCATGTGTAAATTCCAGAATTGCCTGAAACCAGTGGAAGAGTCAAAAAGAGGGCTCAAGAGATGCCAGGAGGAATGCTGGAATTTCTCTTTGATTTCATTATTCAAAGAACAAACTCCCAGGTCTGCTCCAGCAAGAAGTAAATATCTTCTCAGCAACTGGCAGAATGCTTCAAGCTGTCAGGCTTTCTTCCTTTCATAAATGAATGAATCCCTGCAAATTTACGTGTTCCTGCATCATGTACTCTCTGCCCATAATCTCCTAAACCTGCTGGTTTTGAAGAGTCATGATCTTGGATAATCCAGTATTTGGTGTAACCTGAGCTGAATAACTGAACCACCTACGCAAGACAGCGTTGCAAACCATCAGCGTGCAGAAACTGTGATTCAGTGCCTCTAATGATCAGGATATTAAGTGAAATGATAATTTTAAATAACACATTTTGATATTGCCAAGGTTTCTTAGTTTTACAAAGCTTGAAAACTTAGAAATAAAATCTGAGAGTCTCACTAATACTGTGACTCTCTTAGAAGAAACCTACAGGCTTTTAATTCCAAACTAAACCATTCAAAGCTTGTCAGAGAGTTTTAGGAATTAATACTGCTGTTATTATTGGTGTAGTAATATGTTTTAGGTGCGTGGATGATGTGCAGTTCTCAGATGAGTGTATGTTTAGGTGAAGTGAGAAGTTGAAAAGTCACTAAGTTCTACTTCAATAGCTCCTGTAAAGGGCAAGATTAGTTTCTTTCTTGGGCAGCATTTGATTCTTCTAATTTCAGTCTTCAGTGCCTTATGTTTCAAAACTGGGCTTGTATTTATCACCAAAGTGTGGGGCAGTGATGGCAGCAGTTCTTTGTTTGTTTTGCTTGTCCGGTGTTACCTGTGGAATAAACTTGACTAGCTAATAACACAGACATAACTTGCCACAGAACCTCAACCCAACATCCTGCTGAGCTTTGAAGCTCAGAGACCTGAACCCAAAGTTACAACCCTCATAAGGATGAACTGAAAACTTTGATAGGGAGAGAGATGAGTTTTGACATGATCCAAATCATATTTTGTTTGGGAATTCTTTAACTTTGTTTCATTTCCTGAGACCATGACATGTTGCACACCCTTTTTGAGCCCCCAACCCTCTTTCAACAGACTGAGAAAGTGCATCCTGTGAGACTTCCTTACTTAATATGTATTTATGCTTCTGGAGCACTCTTGACAGTTTTTCTCCCCCTTTCTACATAAAAAATGAGTTGCTTTTGTACAGCTCAGCATTGTCTTATGAATATTAATCCAGAGGGTTTATTTTTGTTATTCTAAATCTGCCTGTATCCTTTGTAAAATGAAAAATGGGACATAATTAATCTCTCTGTTAATCTTGATATTTGCATGGAACAAGTGAAACAAGCTCTTCAAACCACTTGCTCAACTCTTAAGAAGTATTTACACTACAGTTCAGATGGAAACTCGAGGGCTTTTTATTTATTTATTTTCATCATCTAACATTCAGTGCGCACAGTGGGAGGCAAATGTTTGAATTCCCAGTGAATTTTAGCTGGTTCACTGTAGTGGTCGGAAGAGGATTTCAAAAGTGTCTGCAGGAGAGGAGTGGGAAGTTACCAAATTTGAAGAAGCAGCTTATTTAATAAAACATGGAGCTCCTCATTTACAAGCTTGGGACTAGTGAGTGCTTCACAGTGCGTGTTTGAGCAGCAATGTGAAGCAGCGGGTTAAGCCTATCTTAAGTAGGGTGACCTCCAGCTGACAGGGATAAACTGTCCTATGTGCCATCCAGAGCAATACAATTAGTAGGTACAGAAATAGCTGTTTCTGAAGCACACGCTCTGTGTTCAAATTTGTGAACCAGAATCAGCTCGTGTCTGATTTCCAAAGGCTTGTGATGGGGATGAGCTTGGCCCAGCATCTGAAAAAAACCCTGGAGCTGTATTGAATCTTTGGAAATGGTAACCCTGCTTTGAAGGTCCTGTTTTCTGAAAGGGGCTTTGAACATATTCATTCACTCTGAGGTGAATTCCTGCTATTCATTCTGCCACTCACAAAACAAGATATAATAGCAGTCACTCCTGATTGCTGTCATCTATCAACAGCTCATTATGTGCTGGTTAGAATGAGGATACACCATTTGTGAAGATTATTACAGTGTAGAGTTTGAAAAGAAAAAGCCAGTAACTTTATACATAAAGATAGTGAGATTGTTTTTCTGCAAGACTGGATGTCTGATGCTTTGAATGCTTTTCATCAAGTGAAACTGCTGATATACTGAACAGATAAGCTAGTAGAGAGAGAATGGTGCTACTCCAAAGAATCAGTTACCCCAGTTGAGGATTAAGCCTCTTCTGGACCATCTTACCCCATATGGTGCTTTACTATACGTAATGACTCACACCAGTGTAAGGTATCTGTGAAACAGGAGGAAAACAGTGTTTTACTCCCACTTCCCACTAACCAGATGCTGAATGATATTCCTAGCATAAGTTTTCTTAGAAGCTCATCTCTTCAGAATGTATCTGCCAAACTGCTGATGTGTCTTCTCTGCTTTTGCTTCAGGAGTTCAGCCAGATAGCCTTTAACTAGGTGGGGAGATAGGAACTGCCAGTTTGACATGTCTGGAATTTATTTGCAAGAGAAGTTGGATTCCTCTTGGTTGCTAAAACAGCTAGTAACCTGATAGTGTGTGTGAATAGAGAGGATCAGTGGTAGAATAAATAGTACTGCACTTTAAGAAGCACCTCTTTGGCCAACTGCATTAAGTTTGAAAGGTGAGCCATAAAGGAGCCCATGTCTGCCTAGCCCCATTTTTCCACTTGCAGTGTTAAAATCTGAGTAGGTGTAAAGACGACAAGAGGAATCCCCAGATAACAGTCACTTCATACACACGTTTCCCATTTACAAATAACTTACTACCATTTTGCTATTATTTAGGAATGAAGTGAGTATAAGTTCATAATGTGTATGATGGGGCTGATAACAGCATGCAAAGGACTATAAAAAGCAATATCTAACACCTGCATTATCATTTTAATCCATGTATCTCAAAGAACAAGATCACTACTGCTATTAGTTTCAGAGGTGGAGAAACAGGAGGGAAAAGGAGAAGAGAATTACTGGGTCTAATTCAAGACGCGTTCTTTTTCAGTCGGTCAAGGAGCATCCTTTGACTGAAAAAAAAAAAACAACCCAAAACTGCAGCTTGGAATGTGACTCTTCTTAAAGTGTATTGATGCTGAACCACGTTGTGGTTGATGCTGATCTCTCCTGGGGACCTTCTGCTGTATCCTCATCAACTCAAAGAGTTCATGCAGCTTTTTTACATAGCAAGGCATGTGCTGGTTTGGCTCCTCTGCTTGTAGTTATTGTGTACGCTGCCTCTGTTTGCTCAAAAGGGTTTTCTGTGTTAATAATGTATGCCCAGAATTCTAACAAATATCATGTGGAGTGTTGTCTGTGTGTAAACTCTACTGCAGTTTATCTTCCTGTAAAATGGTTATAGGAGTATTCCTCTGTGCGACTTACAACTTAAGGAGTGGTTTTAATATGGTTTTAATCCTTTAAATGACAACTTGGTAGATTAAGGAACATGCAAAATAATAATACATGGGCTGGAACAGGCACCTTAGTTGAGAATATAATTTCTCCCAAACCTCTGAAGAGTAACTGAGTTAATAACTAGTTAACTACTTGCTAATGTCTGATTTTCTCAATTAGACAAGTAAATTGTGATTAACATTTATGTCCTACAGATAGATTGGGGGGGGGGGGAAATATGTAATTTTCCTTCCTCTTTTCCCAAGTATGGATAGATTAAAATGTACTATTTTGTGGGAATTACATTTTAATGAACTCTAATATGCGCAGATCCATTTAACAAAAGCTTTTTTATCAGCTCTTTTAATTACGAGGATCAGCTTGAAGCAAAAGGACTTAAAAAGCTTTACATTTAAGGGGAAAAAGATGTTGGGGGAATCCCCACAATTATATTTGGAAATAAAAACCTTAGGAAAGAGTTTTGAGGTTTTTTTTTTTTTTTCCTCCTGTTAATTGCGTGGAACCATTGTGTTCTCAGTTTTTGTCTGTTAGATCAAACCTTCACAAACAGCAGCTCATCAACATCATTCTGAGGTTGGAGAAATATTTGAAGCAGGAATCAGGCTGGAATGTAGCCTTATTGACAAGCGTGGTCTTGAAATCTGCTCTTATTCCTGATGTTTTCGTGGAAGAGGGTTGACACCCGATAATTCAGTAGAACAAGTGCCGAAGAGAACTCTAAAGCACAGCTGTGCGTATGGCACGCTGTCTAGGTGCATCACTTTCTATGATGTTCTGCCTGCTTTTGTTGGTAATAGCTAGTGCTAGAGAGCATGACATTGAAACGTGGTGTGCCTCTGAAATACTGTCCATTTACCTGTCCCAGCTACATGCAGGGTTGTTGTTTTAGTGTTGTAGTCGGTTAGTACTACCATGACTTGTGCTTTCTTGTATTTGGGTTTTCAGTGCAAGAGTCTGCCTGTTGGGATTATTATTTTCATAGCAGAAACCCACATCCAAAGGATTTCTGCAGCCTGGCTAATAGATTTTTATAAGGAGGAGTATGGAAGATAAGGGTGGTGAAGGAGCAGCTTTGAGGCAGGTTGGCCTTTTATGGCAAATGTGAGCATTCAAAGAGTTAAAGTCTCTCCCTTTATGAGGATTAAAAGAAGAAATAGTTACATTAGTTTTTTAGAATTAGAAGAAATAGTTTCATTAACAACAGTGTCATGTCTGCTGCCCTGCGCATCTAAGGCAGAAAGTTGCTTCTTCCCCACTGTACAGTGTTACATAACAAGCATGAGAAGCTGAATTAGGAGAGGGAGGTATCCTTCCCCTGGTGTTGCATCATTTGAATGTGACACAGCGTCATATTATAGAAAAGTTCTGATGCCTTTGAAAATGGGGTGGAAAGTGGAGACTTTGAACCAGTACTGTGGCTCACAGAAACAGCCTCGTGAGGCAAGTTGTTCACTGTCTGCAGGATGAGTTCACATCCCTGGTTTGTTTGCCTGGTGCTTTTTTTTTTAGCTCCTGGCATAAGCAGTGTTCACATTTGTGTGGGGACCCTCACCCATATCTGGGCATGGTCCAGTTCCTGCTTTCAGGAATCTCAGTGGTAGGACAGGCTGCGTATTTCTGGATCCTTTGACTCTTAGTAACTCATGTGTGGGGAGGTATCTAAATATCCTAGTGATGCTCTTAACATCCTGTTGTCTTGTACGTCCTGTTCTTTCCTTCCTTGTCCAAATCCTCAAAGGTGCTAACTCCAATTGAAATTCACTATTCTATGTCTGTATGTCTTTGAGGTCTGTCCCTCTTCTCCCACATCACCTCTGGCCATTTCCTGCTGAGGCAGAATCTTGCATTCACCTACCAAGGGAATCTCTACTTCAGCTCCTTTGCTCGGCTGGCAGGGCCCTTCTGAGAAGCATGGCAGTACATCTGAGTTCTACCTAAACATCTGCCTGCTTTGAAGATGCAATACTCTGTTTATTCATGTTTTAAGACAGCCACGTAACAGGGACTGTAGTGATGGGACAAGGGGTAATGTGTTTAAAAATAGACATAGGAAGTTCAGGTTAGGTATAAGGAAGGAGTTCTTGACTGTGAGGCCCTGGCACAGCATGCCCAGAGAAGTGGTGAATGCCCCATCCCTGGCAGTGTTCAAGGCCAGGTTGAACAGAGCTTCGGCAGCATGGACTAGTGTGAGGTGTCCCTGCCCATGGCAGTGGGTTGGAACTGGATGACCTTAAAGTCCTTTCCAACACAAACCATTCTATGATTCTATAACCCAGCTGGATGGGGTTACCCTGATGCAATTGCAACTGAATCCTGAATTAAGCAAAGTATTGATCATTACTATGATCAATATTGATCATTGCACAGTCATAGGCTGCGATATCATTCGAGGTTCTCTTCTGGTGCCTGTACTAACACAAGTGTTTGTAATGTTACCTGTTGCCAGCAGGTGTCCCTTCAAGCTCACCAATATCCTGAATTTATCGAGGAGATGCTACATGGGGGCTATTAATGGCAAGAAGTTATTTTTTATAACATTTGGTAAAAATTCAGAGAGCCTTCCTTGTTTCTCTGAGCCTCCAGTGTAAAGAATTACACTGTGTAAACCAGTGAGGTACAACACAGAGATGCCTCATATGAATGCCCCACATTTTAGGAAGGTTGTCCCACCTGTAGGGAAGAGGTCATGATGCAACTAGAATGTATTGGTGGGTCCTGATTCATTTCTTCCCTCCTTTTGTTCCACTAATCAAAAAAAATGACCAAAACCCAAAGTTGTGTTTGTGGAGGGGGATCCTCTTTGACCAGCTCTATCTTTACATCATACTCTGTTATATACAGCATATGGCAGATGAACAAAACCTGGGTTTGAAGGGGAGGGTAAAAGGCTGCAAAAACTGCCTTGTGAGAGTTTCCAATTTTAAAACTAGATGCTTCTGTAGCTCATACTCTGCTAATGTCTGTGAAACAAATTACTAGTCTTTAACATTTTTGGTGTGTGGGAAGTTGTTTAGATGGTCTGGATATTTTTGCATGTTGCCATTTAGTAAGTACTGCTACTATACTGGTCTCAGACAACTAGGAGATGCAGTGATGTGATGAAGGGACTCCTGGGCCTGCCTCCTCTGTATGTGATTGTGGAAAAAGAATTGGAGGTTGAGTCCCTCTTCCTTCTTTATCATAATGCATCAGCTTGTCTGAGGTGCTGAGCAACCCCAAGGGCAGTAGGTGCCTTGGACAGTGTTTTGATTCATGCTGATAAATGAATGACACAAGACAAGTTTGAAACTACTTTGTCAGAGCAGATGACTGACAGACCTGTGAGGAGCAGCCTCTTGATTTCCTGGAAGGATGTGTGCGATAACATGCTGAACAGCTGCTGGTTCTGATGTGCAGAGGATTGACAGCTGGACTTGTAGATTTAGTGGATTTGATTACTTGTTTGTACTGGATGTATGTCTCAGCAGAGTCGGGTTGTGAGTGCTTCATTACGTCAGCTTAAAAATTCTTCACATATGTGTTAATGTACACTATCTTCATGCACAAATAAAGACTTCAAGATCTTCAGGCCTTAGATGCCATTTGGATCTTGCTCTCATCAGCATGGGAAGTCTTATTTTAGAAAAATAAAAATGTCACTGAAAAGAGAACATCGTTTCAAATGTAGGTTGTTGATTTTTGGTGCTTTCTCCATAGTGATAGTAAGCTGCTCTGGGTTAATGGAATCTTTTGTAGATTGGACGTACGTAGGTTTATGTTTGGTCCACATGGATCATCTTGAATAGAGTCTGCAGAGCGAATCTGTCCTGAATCTCAAGCCAAAGGTCTACAGAAAGTCCGTCTGGTTTTACTTTTGCACTGGTTTGCCTCATCCTCCAGAGGTCTTTTGTCTGTACTGACTGCTTACGCCTCTTGGAGCCCATAGCATTTAGCATGTTATTGAGAAGTACAGATGGTTACAACTCTCAGACGTACCCACAAACAAATGCCTGTTATGGTGGAAGCAACAAACTGCCTCAGAATCTCTCCTGTGTGATGTGATGTTCTCTCCTGTGTGATGTGATGTTCTCTCCTGTGTGATGTGATGTTCTCTCCTGTGTGATGTGATGTTCTCTCCTGTGTGATGTGATGTTCTCTCCTGTGTGATGTGATGTTCTCTCCTGTGTGATGTGATGTTCTCTCCTGTGTGATGTGATGTTCTCTCCTCCTGGGCCACCCCATCCTGCTGCTCTTTTGGAGTTACCTTTCAGAAAGCAGTGAGAGCCATTTCCCATAACGTTGCACTCTGTATAGGTATCTTTATGCCATTCTGTGCTTCCAGATTTGTAAATAAATGCCTTGTTGTCAAGGTGACAGGCATTTTATGGTAGCTGAATAAATAAATAAGCTGGGAAATTAAACCTCTGAAGTTTGTCAGTTATGGTTAGTATTCCTACTCTATGTTGCTGGTAACATGGAGGACATCTGTGAACTGTTTCTATTGTTCTCCTACTTTAAATGGGAGCCTATGGATAAATGTTACCTTGAACAAAGTGCAATATTGGCATCGCATAGTAGAGCCAGAGGGGCTTTGGAACTGACACTGCAGAGGCCTGTGCCAGCACCAAGTGTTTAGGGAAAGAATTCAGACATCTATATGGAAGTGGGATCAGATTATTCAGTATATACAAATAGGTTGTTCTTCAGTTTGTCAGGCATGAGCTATCTGCATGTGCTTAAACATTTGGCTTATGGGTCATTACCTACCTGCTGATCATCCTTGTTGCCTTTTATGGGTCAAACTACACTTGGGCAATTTCCAGTTATTCCTTCCTGGAGTGAAGGTGTCTTTATGTTAATTTGTTATTGTAACTGTGGATAAAGAGCAGCAGCATTTGAGGACAGACCCAGCTGAAGAAACACCTCACAAACAATTCCTGAAGAATTCTTTCACTATATTTTATTCCTTTTGAGTTTGTGCACACCAAGGAGAGAGCCTTATCTTACTATTATGTTTTTGTGAATTTGCCTAGTTAGGGGTTATCTTTCTTGCTGGATGTGTGTTTATGATTCCCAGTGTTTTTAGACTGCACTACATTACAAACAGTGGGCTCATCCATCTGATGAGAGTCATTATCAGACTTGTAATGAATTCCTACCCAGATGGACTCCATTTTCTCTCTTGCCCCCAGAAGCTGATGGAAACTTTCCCCAGTGTTAGTAGCATAATGTGCAGTAAGAAAAAATGAAAAACATATGATAAGTTGTTAGCCCTGTGACAACTTGTGCCCATTCTGTCACTAGAGCAATCTGGTCAGCTATTCGTGGTATATTAACAGTTGGTGTTTTGAGATCTAATTTAATTTTTTTGTTGTTGTTTAAATCTTGACTGTAGATAATAAAGGCTTATCATAAATAATGTGTTGAAAGTTCAAAAAAGTTCAGATTAACTAAGAAGTTAATTTCTTTATGAAACAAAAATCACAGCCCCCATGTTAACACGCTGCTATGTAAGCTCACTGCATGCTGGAGATGCCCAGAATACCCATGTTTTCTTACAGCATTCTGAACACGGAAAAAAAGATGCCTGGAACTTTGAGGGTTTGGAGCTTTCTGGTAAATGAACTGCTTACATATTTTCTTCCTTCTCTTCACGCTGTGTCAGATCCTGCTGAACTACGCTCTGAGAAGTGCTTCCTACCATGAAGAGGTTACAGCCTAAATGGACAAAATAGAACAAAATAAAGCACACGATGTCTTGGACAGAGCAGTGACAAAGGCAGAACTAGTAAAGTTGGAGCCCATTCCTCAAGCATCTAAAAGCTGCTCTTTCTCTTTCATCTCTATTTTAATGCTGCTCTAAAGAGCATCGCCATGATGAATATTGTACTTCTGCTTCTTGTCTCATCTTGTATTTAAATTGTATGTGCTTTGGAATAGTGGTTTATCTTGTGCTTTTTTTTCCTCTTTTGCTGAGGAAAGTTGTACATGTGACACGTGGACAAAGGTTTGTTTGGGACTCTGAAGAATTATTTTGTTATGTTCATGCTGATCATCACTTACTAACACCCAATTTATATGTGTACACAGAGTAAGGAAGAGAATGGTACAGTTTGCCACTTCCACTCAGTTATTCAGAGTGCCACATGTTGCGCAGTTTAGCAGAGGACTTTAAAGGTCAGTGCTCTGCAGGTTTTGGTGACATTTGTGGATCTCTCTTGGGGTGGTAAGTCAGGCAGCTCTTTGTGGAACAGAGGGCTGGAAGCAGAAGTAATGTAATTTTGGGGATAGCTCTTGTATAGGTTTGAACTGATCTGGCATAGCAAAGAGAAACAATTCAGTTTGCTTGAAAAGATTAAGTAGAAGTAGCACATTAGTGCAGAGATCTCCAGCTTGACAGGAAGAGCTGAAGCATAATAAGGTATTGTGTAAATGAGTTTTCCCTGATTTGAAATAATTAGAGTCTCTGCTGTTCCATGTTTGGGCTGTCAGCACTCAAGCCTTCTTTTCCAGGAGCACTGCACCATATGACTTACCTTTCTCTTTCCATCTGTTTAAAGAGGTATAGAAAGTTAACCCCTAATAAAACTAAGTTAGGCTGAAGAGTATCTGAACTAGGCTGAAGTAAGGACATCTCAGCATTTACACAAGTTTAATTGGTGTGGTTTGGTACACTTAAATTTGATACAAAACTTGTACATGCACTAAGCTCTCACAAAATGGATCTGATTTGCTCTTTTTTCCTTTTATGTGAGTCAGAATCTGATATGTTTGACTTTCATTGCGGAAACATGGTAAGATCATGGATGAGCTGTAAAGGATCAGTATCTTAGTAGGGGGAAGGAAAGGAGTGATGGTAACAAGCATGAGTTTTTCGAACTTGGAGTTGAGGGGGGGTTAGGTGTGTTCTGAGCATGAAAGCTGCGTGCCCAGAGTAGGAAGTTATAATCAGCATGAACCTCGAGGAATCCTGTGTCAGTTACTGTGCTTACAGCCTTAGCAAAGGCCATCATTGTAGCCACATTTCCCTTATTTGCAATTCCTTTCTTTTCTTCATATTTCAGTGAGAACTTTTTCCACACAGAACATGGACAGAAGGGAAAAACACACAAATAAATTGGTGTGCCTTTCCAGGATTCATACTTAAAAAGTGTTCTGCAAGTGTTTTAGTCTATTAATCATGAAATAGAATGATGGCACAAGAAAAATTTTAGGACAACAGTAAAAGTGATTTTTAAAGCCCAGAACAGTTTAGTTGGGTGATAGAAATAAACACCACCAGCAAAAACCAACTTGCAAGTTCAGTGGTCAGCCCAGGAAATTAATGAACAGACTGAGGTAAAACCTTACATAAGTAAGAAAAGGTAATTTGTCAACTGATGCTTTAATATGATGTTCATGAAATAATTGGGAGTGAAAAGCAAATTAATAAAATCAAAAGTCATTTATTCTGTAGAGTATACAGGGAGAAGGGCTAAATGGAGCAGAATAAGCCTACAAGGGTGCTGGAGAGGGACTCTTCATCAGGGACTGTAGCAATAGGACAAGGGGTGATGTGTTTAAACTGAAACAGGGGAAGTTCAGGTTAGATATAAGGAAGAAGTTCTTCCCTGTGAGGGTGGTGAGGTCCTGGCACAGGGTGCCCAGAGAAGTGGTTAATGCTCCATCCTTGGCCAAGTTCAAGGCCAGGTTGGACAGAGCCTTGAGTAACATGGTCTAGTGTGAGGTGTCCGTGCCCATGGCAGCAGGTTGGAACTGGAGGATCTTAAAGTCCTTTCCAACCCAAACCGTTCTGTGATTCTGTGATAAATCCCAACAAAGAGCAGAACCAGCCCTGACAAAGAGCACTACAGAAAACTCTTGTTTACTGATTTCAGCCATGCCGATGGAGTACGATTTTAAGTTAAAAAACACAATTGAATTTATTAAGAAGAATGTGTGGTGTGAAATTAAATATCAGAGCACTATTAAAAGTATTCTGGAAGAAATAAGAATCTCGACATAGTTGCTGTCTTACTGTATTTACACACAGTTACAGAAGCAGCACATGCACAAACAGGATGGAGAACTCTATGTACATGCACTGGTGTGGTGTCAGCTTACCGTATAGTTGCTCCTGTTGCAACAGGATTAATGCAGTGAGCAGGCTATTTATTCTGGAATTCTTTGGGTCTGGTAAGGGTGTATGTATTTCTATGTACACATACAGCTCTAAATACACTGTGTTGGTTCAGCAATCCAGCTGTAGTAGTACTGCATACAGGCTATTGTATCAGGTAAACTGCTTTTGGGATCTTGAGTGATTTATTTAGAAGGAATTTTGGTATTGTATGGCAATAAGCATGCCCTGATGGATACAGAACTGGTGAATAGGCAGACACTGGCTTGGGATAAGGGAAATCAGAGCTCTGCTCCTGTTTATGCAGCTTATCTCTTGGGGGTTTGTGTGTTTTCTCTTGTGTTTTGCTCAGATTCTGTTGGCTTGGATAGAGCACGGCACTAAAGGATCTCTATCACTAGTTTGGCAAACTAGCACAGGGGCTCGAGCTTTCTTCTATCTGTCCGTGCTGACACTGTTTATGTTGCCTCTGATCTTACTCCAAATCTGTGCAAGTATTCATTTTTTGGTAGTTAATCAGATGCTGTCTACTCACAGGTTAATTTTTCCCAGCTTAACCTTTAAAAGAATAGATAAGCAGCCTGATATGAGAGGACAGGGAATTAAAAACACCTCAGTAATGTTTTGTTGGCTTTTCCCCCATTAGTCACCCAAAAGCAAATATCAGCAGCTTGTTACAAATATTCAGGGGTTCAGGCATGATCTCTGTCTTTCTATCGAGACATGCACAGTATGCCAAGGGCAAAGATTGAATGTAACACTTCATTGCAGATTGCTGTCGTGCAATATTCCAAAGAGATTTGCAGATATAGCACTAATAAAAGAAGTTCCACAAGCCTATGGCTTCACGTGATGAGGGAAGGAAGAGAAACGGCAGTTGAGCACATTTTTCTGTCAATTAGTTGAGGCAATGTACTGCATAAATAACCAGTTTTGGCCTTTTCTCTGCCCTTTGTTATTAGCAATGTGCTGTTATGAAGGATGGAGAGGGAAAGACAAGGACAATTTAAATGAATAGCAGGAGATGGACCATCTGCATTGTGAGAAGGTCTTTTGCCAGGGGTGTGCAGAATGAGTGGTGTTAAGTGCAATTGTTTTCCTAACTACACACACCCGTGTTGCAGACTGTAGCGTAGTGGTGAGAAATCTGAGTGAGAGGGGAGCCAGTCCAGTTTGGTAGGGAACTCTATTCTGCTTGCCACTGCAGAGCTTGGTGGTGGTGCTAAGTGACAGCAAGCTTTGGATGGATGGCAGGAGGCCGCACAGGGCTGCTAGCACTTGGACTGCCTTTTTTGTTTGTTTTTCCTATTCTTCTCATTTCCCTTGGAATCTTGTTTCCAGTGCTGAATCTTACCGTGTCCGGGTATATGTCTCTTGTAAGATGTGTTGCTGCTTTATATGTTTCATTCCTCTCTCACCTCTAGGTATTGTTTAGTTTACTGCTTCTTTCTAAGAGTAGTGTGTGAAGTTAAAAAGAATTTCCTCTTTCCTTGTATGAGCAAACTCTTGTATGCTTTCTGTAAAGGTGCAGTAAGGAAACAGAATACCCCTAAGAAAAGAAAGAGTCCATTAACTTAAAATCCTTTCCTGTTGTGCTTGAACTCAAGAGCATAGGTTTGTGGTTTAACTCAGTGGAACTTCCACTGGTGGCTCTACGTGGAAGTGGAGGTAGAATATTTTAACAGGATTCCTTCTAAAATGAATGAGCAAATCTGGTTCCTCTGGCTTTGCTGAGCATCTGTTAGCTGGAGCTATGGCTAGGATCTTTCCAAGCTTTCAGCTAGGATAATTCAGTAGCTTGTTGTAGAGCATGTGATAGTTGCAATGAGACAGAGTTCAAGGTTTGTATAGCCAGTAGTTCATACAGTTCCAGGATGAATTGCTGAAAGGGGAAAAGGAGGAAAAGGCAAGAAAGAAAAGCAGAATTTACAGGAGCAGTTTACAATATGGTGTTAAATTCAGTGCTAATGTCAATACAGAAAACAAAACCCCAGCTGGACCAGAACACCTGGGTCCACCTGTTATTTCCCTTACAGCCTTCAGAATCACATTGAGCCAGTTGCTAGGAACAGGCAAGGTTTTTCCAGTTATTCTTCATTTTAAATGGTTTAAACAGCTCTGGAAGTTATTCATGAATTCAGGTTTCCTCACTCCCATCATCATGTTGCCAGCTTAAAATTCACATTTAATTAACCTCTTCACCGAAGGCATAAATCAATACTAAACCTCTAAATGCTAACCATACTGATAGTGATTTTCATTTGGGCTAGCCTGCTGAATAATAGGAATTAAGATGCCTGCAGGAAAGGAACAAACTAGTTGTATGGAGTAAAGCATAACTAACTTGTAAACTACAATAATGAATGTCCTTGGGTGGAATGGGAAATCCATTCATTAGGGTTCCAGGGAAGAAAGTGAGAACCAGGCTAAGCAAAGTATGATACTGCATTCAGGACAAAATCCACCTGGGCAGTCAGACTCCTGTTTCAGTACAGGTTGTCCATGTATGCTCTGGAAGTCCTGAGAGTCCCAGAAATACACTTGAAGTAGCAACAGCAGGGCAAAAGTAGTCAGAATTATGTGAATTTTCACATGTACAAATCCTTACTATGAAAATCCTGTATTAGTGTGGTGTACTTCTTTTTATTACTGTTACCAAGTAATGCTATAATGTATTTTTAGTATAGCAACTCCTGGGAGCCTGGTTGTGCAGGTCTTTGTAGCCTTGTGTTGAAAGAGGCGTGGGAGACACTTGATTTTAATTGATAGCATGCACAAAGAGCAAATATCTTTACTGTTTTGAGGGTTGGGTAGAAGTAGTATTCGTTGACCGTTATACAAGTACTGTGGCACCCAGCATTAAGTGGTTGTAGTATACTGTTACAAAGGCTAAACCACCTATTTATTTCTCATTGGGTTAGTGTATTTTGCAAGGGCTTCATTCCTATTTGGAACTAATGATAGAATAGAAAAAGGGGGCTCCTATGTTTTTATGCTTCAAGAAGAATTTCTACGTAGTTCTGAAATTCCATTTTTCCCCTAAAGAAGGATTTGATGTCAAATAAAGAGATTTCTTGTCAGAGCTACCTTGCTAAAGACAAACAAACAAATCTTAAAGCAGTGAGCTTAAAATTCTCCTTCATTTCTTGCTAAAGCCTCACTATCCCCTGAAATGATAATGAGTGATAATTGAATAAATAATTAATAATCATCTGAGATTTAATGAGATGATGAGGCAGTAGAATGAGGTTGTTCAATGAGATGGGAGAGATTTCATCACTACCTGCTGCAGTAGGTATTCTTTTTGCATAAAGAATTCAGTCTTTGTGTGCTAGAAATGTAAAAGCTGTTTTCTGTGGTGGTGAATCAAATGCATTTTGCAAATGAGCTGTCAGCTAAGCAGTCTCCAAGCACTTAGGCTATGTTTCAGTTATATCCCTACCTATAAATGTGTGAGGCAAGTATTGTCTTTATGTGCAGTGTGTACTTAGGAGTCTTGGTTAATCTGGGTCTTGAATAGCAGTGATGGACAATGCATCAGAAGCAGTTGTGCCTCCGGAAGAGGTTATGATTGTGTTCTGGCTCTCAAGGCTTTTCCTGCTTCAGTGTAATACGGTTTCCAGTTTAGTGACTACTGAAATGGGGGCTCTGTAACATTTGAATTTGCTGGTTTTTTGAGCAAGGAACCTAATTTCCCACTGTCAGATGTTTATAGTAGTAAGGACAATGTGTTACTGTGTTCTGAGAGCATACACTATCTTTATTCCAGCATGCTAACACCATGCCAAGATGTAAGCAAAAGTTGTTGAATGTTAAATTCAGCTACAGTGTTGGTTTTGAATCTCATTTATGCCAAGAAGGCAGAGGATATTCTCATAACAAAACAATGTTACTGTAAAGCTCTCTTGCTTTCAAATGGTAAAATGACATATATTTCAGGGTTAGATCTGCAAAGACCTTGAGAACCCTCTGGTCAGCTTTGCAGGTCACAGATGTTATTTCAGGTGCAGCTTTATATTTTGCAGTAAAAGCAAGTCCACATATTTGAACCCTTGAACTATTTGAATTGCACACCTCATTTCGCTGGAGTCTCGTGCTTGGTATATCTTCAACAGAACCATTAGATAAAGTCTTGGCTCAGCAAAATGTTTAACCATGTGGTTAGAGCTCAGTACACTCAAGTCACTTGATACTTGAGGACCTTCAGGCAAAATTATGTCTTCAATTACACGCATATTACTTCCTCAGTTAAAATGGAATTGCTCAGGTGTAATGAAAAGCAGAATGGGGCAAAAAGAAGGCCATGTTATACAGTTTTGTTAGCTTTTCCTTGGAATTGAGGGTTCTGGTACAAAAAATTCAGGCAGAATACAGGTTCAGTCCTGTTATCTCTGTTTATTTCTAGTGCTCAGATCGGACAGAATGCTGTACAGTTTGCAATACCGAATTGAGTTTCTAATAGTGAGTAAATAAGGAGTGGACAGGGAAATACAGCCCACTTTTTAATGTCTAAGTTCAGCACGTTTTATTGGGAGTCTCTGACAAATGTGGAACCCCACAGTGCTCTTTATTCAGAGACACTACTCGGAGTGCAGCAACATTGAAGGCTCATAAACTTCTTGTTCTGCACTACTTGGCCAATGGCAATGATTAGTCCTGTGTTCTTTATTACCTCTTTTCACACCTCTCTTTCCCTTTGGTTTTCTTTAGACCAAAAAGAAAAGGCAGACAATGTTCAACAGCTTTTTGGCTGGAATTTCTCAGTATTTTCCATAAGTCTGGGGATTGGGACTTACTCCTTTAAATAAGTGGCTGGTGCTGTTATGCCTAGGCCAGAAGCTACATAATTTTCACTTCAAACCCTGCTAGAATCAATACCATGTTGCTGAGGCATTCATCCTGCCAAAAGAAAATACAGGTTTTGGGAACAATGTCCTGCTTTTGTCCTTTAGGAAGCATCTGCTTTCCAGTACCTGTAAGGTTATTTGTAGCCCAAAGTCTCTTTACTACCATTCTGGTGCATGACAGCAAGGTGCTTCAGAGCTCAAGGAGCAGCAGTTAGAATCTAGTTTCCCTGACCTGAGAAATCATCATTTTCTGTAATTTTTGAAAGCAGTTCTTGCTGAAACAAGCTTGCTGCATATGCTGCTCAGGTAGTGACTGTTTAGTGCTTATATAAGCAGAATGGATTTACTGTGCATATTGAAGCTTTTGTTGGTTTCCTTTTGTCTCTCTCTCGAATATGAAAGCCTCCTGTTGTTTTTAGAGTCACCCTAAAGTTCTGGCGCTCCTTGATGTGTGTAAGGGGAGGCATTTTGAGTCTTTTTGAAGGTAAAATAATCCTGAAAGGATGGTAGGTTTAAAATCCCCAACAAAACCAAGGCAGTGCTCAGTCGACTCATATAGATAGCATTCCCTTTCCTCCAAATGAAGGAAAGGAAACTCAGTTAACATCCAGTTAGGAAAATCCCCTCAGAACAGGATTCATGAAGAGAAAGGCTATATGTACTTGTAAAGGAAGCTTTATTTTCCTGGGCTTAGGAGTCAAAAAAACCCAGGTTTGCACCAGCTTGGGATCAGGCAGGCAGCAGTAAGGACCCCCCCATCATTGCTGCCTTCTGCATGCAAAGTACACTTCAGGGTTTTAGCAGTACTTCCCTCGTGCTTGCAGCAGCAGAGCTGCGCAATGTATTCCCATCTGAGAGCCGTCACTTCAGGCTGTATTTCACCTTGTCACATCCCATTTATAAACTGGGGGTTTGACTAGGATGACAGTCACTGAAGAGGGAAGGCCTTAGAAAATAAATAAAGATTGAGGAAGTCGGAGATCATTAAAGCTGCCACAACCTCACATGTTCATTAATTATGAATCTGCTATGAAGAGCTTTGAGGCTGGTGGCAAGTGCGTTTTCGAAAGTGCTTGACTCAACTCTTGGAAGACCTGAAATAGGGGAACCCAGAAGTAAAATTCAACCTGAGGGTATTTCAGTTCAGGTGTGCACTCAGCCCAGGAGTTGAGCTTGCTTAAGGCTGAAATTCATGCAAAGTGGGCTTTATTCACAAAAATTTGACCTCCCAGGTGCTTTCTTCCTGTAAGACTCTATTTTTGTGTGGAAGAAGAAGTTCTCTGTGTCTGTCCATCATGTCATCGTGATTGTATTTCCCTAATAAAATCCCAGCCAGTCCCCAATATGCTTCATGTACACAACTGTACATAAATGAATGTTTTTGCCATGTGTGGCAAAAGTCTGGAGGAAGAGGTTGCTCTATTCTGTTCCTTATCACATCTTTCCCAGAGGAATCTGTTGGTTGACAGGTGACTGCATGTCACAGCAGATAGCTGGGAGAAACAGGGCAGTGCTTACTCCTTACTTTCTCTACTTATTTTTTAACTCAGTGAACTAATCTTGCTTACTTTCTCCCTCTCAAGTCCCATGTACCTTTTAGACTTCAATTTTAATAGTTTGTGAAAGCTCCAGCAAACCTCAGGTGTCTATTGACAGGTTTTTTCCATAGCAACATTAGCAACAAGACCAAAGTCTCCAACACACACAGATGAAAACCTCCTTTAAAAAGAAATGAGCAAATAAAGCCAGGAAGAGGGCTGTGAAACCAGACCAAGCTGGCCTTGAACTGAACTTATGTTTTTAACTGCACATGAGCAGTTATGCTCCTGGAGACCATTCAAGCAGTAGTCAAAGCTTTGATGTTCTATGTTTTAGCCTCTCGGTTACAAATAAGTGAATGTTGCTGATGGTAGGGGCTAATATTCTCATGAAAACAAACCTAAACACCTCCATATCATTGTGCTGCTTTTGCTCCTGAAGGAATCACACTCATATCCTCATCTGTTCTCTGGCTTTCTTTGTAGGTTTCTACAGGATCTTTGCTTTCAGCCTGAAGTGAGCCATCTTCAGCTGCTGTTGCTCATGGAAGGAGGACTCCAGGCATCCCACAGACTGCACACCAGAAAATGTAAGTGAATAGAACAAAACCACATGTGTCATCTGAGTTCCACTCGTTCTGATTGGTGTCATACCACCAGATGCACTGCGTGACAAAGTGCTGCCTTGCTGACCCTTGGTGTAATGCTCATTAGAAATAACAGTCTTGGAATTACTTTCTTTAAAGAAAAGCAGAAGCTGAAAAGGAACCAAGTAAAAACTGCAGGTAATGTGTGGGACAAGTATTTCCATTAACTGGGGTATTAGTGTTTCTGTGCTGTGTGGCTTGCACTCGTGCCAGCAAGGCAAGGGAAAGCAGGCCAAATGTGCACCCAGCCATAAGTCTCCTGTGCCTCTAATGAACAAATGATTCAAGCATCTGTACAACCAGCTGATGAAGAACAAATGAAATGGGACTTCAAGTGTGGAATTTTTCAGTGTGCTAGTAATCAAAAAAAAGGCAAATAAAGCAACTTGAATTTTCAATAGGGCGTTCATAGAACCAAGCACTGAAAAAAATCGCACAACTTAGTTTTACTTCCAGGATAAATACCTGCCTTCTGCAAACTGCTAAGAGTGGAACTTCTGTGAAAATGAGATAATTGGAGCTGAGGAATCTTTTGTGTGCAGAGTTGCATAAATTTAGTATAGACAAACTATTACTGTGACAATGGTGGTAGCAATGACTAATGTTAACCAGCTGACTTTACAATCAAGCTGTCTATAAGCACTGAGACAAATCTTTGGTGGGTGACTGCCTCTACTAATCATGAACAGTGAAGGGTGATGAGCTTTAGGAGTTTTAAGTGGAGTAGTTTGAGGTGTTATTTGCTCATAGAGTAAGGTGTGATTAAAGTTGGTTAATTAACCTTACAAAAGGCTTCACTGACATTTTACCCATAGCTTATTTTTATTTGACTCAAGAGGAACCCAGTTAAGTCATTGGTTTAAACTGAATGTGCCTGCGTTAGGGGTTTGCCCAGGTTTAACTAATACTCTTGAGATAAAATGGCAGCAAGTTCTGTATAGGGAAGACATTCCTTTTATTGTAGTCTTGACTATTCTAAAATGTAACTTCTCCTGTGCTTCCTAAACTGACTGAAACATGAAGGCAGGACAGGGAGCCAGCTCTGAGGAGCTAAAACATTTCTTTATCCAAACTCCGTTGAGTCAATTGGTCCGTTCTTTATTCATGCAGGAGCAGCTGGAAGAACCCCTGAAGCTTATTCCAAATGCCAGTCTGTAACATAAGCTAGGGAAGGGTAGACTTTCAATGCTGCAGCTGCTGCCTGACCCTGGCTTGCTTAGTTAGTGACCTTAGCAATATTCATAGTCTCTGCAGGCCTGGAGAAGGGAGCCTGTGGTGAGCTGCCGTATGGTCTGGTTTGTCGGCCTCGTGTGCAGCTTCCAGGCCAGTGAGGTACCTGGAAATCATCACGCTGTGCATGTCAAATGGCTCTTTAGGCTCCCACTGGCTTATCAGTGATTTCCCCTTCGTGTGTGCTGACTCTTTGAAACTGCAGGGTTAAAAGTTTCTTGCCTTATAAGAAAAAAGCTGACTTTCGTACTGCTTTTTGTAAATAATTCCCTTCCATGCTTACTGCTACTATCTCCTTAGAGCTTGTGTTGCTTCGTATTGAACACAAAAATTAATCTTTGTGTAGTAACAGCTGACTGTGTGCAACTTGCATAGCACCTTTTAGCTGAGGACTTTGGGAAACATTGAAAGCATTAAACTCCTGCTATAAACACTAGAGAGTCATGAAGTTTTTAATCCTCCAATATGAAAAGGTCAATTAAAGTGAACAGACCAATTTGTTCAAAGTCAAATCAGGACTGATTGAACTAGAGTCCAAAGCCCAAGGGTCTTGATTATGCATTGTGTCTGGTTATTTACTGTAGTAGCTATGTCACAGAAACTCTCTGGGTCTGATGGTAGAGCTTTGGAGTCCTGATGTTGTCTTATCCCACATGAACAGCAGAATTAATGAATTCTGGTTTCTACATTCTTAAGGTTGTACAGGTATACCATGTACTAGCACTGCATCGTCTAAAGCACAGAATTCCTTTAGCACATGAAATGTGCTGTGCATCTAAACTAGTGTTTGCCTCTGTGTTTGGACAGCACTTAAAAATACCACTCAGTTGTTCAGCTGGGATCTTTAGGGTAGTTCCAAAGAAACAAAAGTGAAGGAAAGGAAAGAACCCCGGATGGTGTGGTTGGTAATTCTTGTAATCGTTTAATATGGTCTCTGCAAGGAGGCAGTGCACAGTCTTAACAGGGAGCCTAGTGTAGTAAATGAATCTGGATTGAGTTTCAAGTATTCTCAAGAATGTATCTGCATGTTTGTAAGTGTTGCAAATCAAATTCAGATGAAAAATATTCCACTGTATAATAGTCTAGCATGTAATTGCATTTTTGACTGCAAAAGCATTGTCAGAGCATCTTTCAAGCTCCAATTAATGCACACCTAATTTTCTCTTAGTACCAGTACCAGGAGGATTTGAACTTAAGAACACACGGATTTATCTCAGAGGTCCTAGATGATTTTCAGGTGCCTATTGTAAAATTTGTGTATTGTTTGTAAACAGCTCCTGGAATGGAACTATGCTGCTGTTATTTACACTGCAGTTCCTTGCAGAATGGAACTGTGACCTATAGAGATGATGCTGATAGTGCAAATAATAAAAGACAGAGCCTGAGAATTCATAGAGATTCCCTGGCTTCTCTTCATCTATAATGCTGTTATAGCAAATAAAGATACAGAATTATTGGCATTTCCGTGCAACTGTGGTCGTGTCTCAGAATGGGGCAGTACTAACTTTGGATTTGCTTTTGATTTCAGGATGCAGTTGATAAACTTTTTGGGGTGGGTTTTTTTTGGAGGTATTTTAATATACTAGTGCTGAGAATATAAAGTTGAAATGTGCATAGCAGGTAGTGTGGTGTATTTCAGTATGGCTGAAGCTGCATTAACATAGCAGAAGTTTTGGGGTTTTTTTATGGGTGACCATGAAATGGAAGCAGGTATAAAATTTGTATCTGGTTTAAAATTTTATAAGTGAAGTTACACTGAACATTAAGTAGGTCGTTTTCTAATCCCATAAAGCATAGTGACAGAAGGGGAAAAAAAGGCAGACTTGAACTGCCTATTCAAAACTGGGGAGATCTGTATCAAGTAAGAGGCTTATATCCCTTGCAGAGGTAGGTCAGTTGGGAGAGATGCTGAGGAAACACGCATCACTTTTTAAACTCTGTCTTTGAGTCTAAGGTCATCCAGAATCACATTGAGTTTCGCATTTAGAGCCCAGTCTGTGAATTTCAGACTGAGTAATCTTGCACACTAACCCTAACGGAGCCATTCTTGAAACTCAGATCAGCCTAACATCACCCCTGTGCTGCTGTAACCAGGCTAATGAGTCAGCTAAAGCAGGGTTAACTTGCCTAGATGTAGTCTAGTGAGTTATCCCCATTAAAAATAATCCTCATTATTAATACTGCCAGTGCATCCTAAGGCTGTTCTGCTGCTGTTTGACTGACCCACCAGCGCCTTTCCTTATGGTTTGTGCTGAGAAGACAGAGACATATGAACCAATACAAGTCCAAAGGGTCTCTCCTCATCCAGTATAATTGCTTCTGCATGCAAGCATGGTTGTATTCCCTCAAATCGGTGTTTGTCATGTCAGTCTCTTTACAGTGTAGAAGGGGAAATGTCTAACAGTGAGGAGCTGTATGTACACACACATATATGTGTGTGCACAAACAATCCCGCTACCTCATTTTATTCTTGACTGAGTGGGACTCCACAAATTCCATAGTCCTGACTATTTTACGGAAGAGGGACTTGTAGAACTGAGCAGTATTAAAGGAGAATTGAGTAAAATTGGTAAAAGCAAATTTGTGTCATTAGACCCCTTCATTTGCTGCTTTCAGAAGATCTGCAAAAGCCTTGAACAGGATTAAGGAAAGGACATCAAGATGAACAGAGCACAACCATATCAGCAAGGGGTTTTGCAGATGGCATCTCTCACTCTTGTGAAAAGCTTTTTATACCTTAAAATTATGGTCAGACAGCTTAATATAAGGTAATAGGAAATGTGTGCTCAGGTGGATAAATATGCAGGAAACCAGGATAGCAGGTTTAGCTAAATGCAGAGAAGAGAATCTTTTGAGGCTGGAAGGATTTTATGCTCTGCTTTTGAAGAGCGTCCTTATTCTAACGTTGATACCTGGTGACATTTGGTGTTTCCTCTGCTTTTCATTTGTAACAGAGGCACCCGTCTATTCAACTTGCAGGGCAAAGCTTAGGAGTCTGAACTCTTAATGGACATAATTCGTAATAAAGAAAACCTCTGTTCCTGCAGCCTTTTAAAGAATTCAAGTGTTTCAGAGAGGATGGATGCATGGTTCTTTCAATGTACACAATAGCAACATAACCACTGCTGGAAAGGGATGAGTATCTGTTGAGCAGGGTGAAAACCAGTTTCTTCTGTACTGAAAAACATCAACAGTAATATTTTCCTATTCTGTTAGTAAAGAAACAAATGTTGTTAGCTTCTAAAGAGCAGAACTAAAGCAATACTGGTTGGAGATGTTAAAGAATGAGATGCAAGTCTCTATCTCAATGTGTGATATACAAGCAGGACATTATGCTGTAAGCTCTCCTGGGCAAAGAATCAGCTTTCATTTATTCTGTAAAGCCCAGGCATACATCTGTGCCAAGACGAGTAGCAGCCCTTTGAAAGTAGGGGACCCTCAAGGCCCTGCTGGTGCAATCGGGCATGCAGAGAGAGGGTTTCAGCAAAAGAAGTTAAACTAAGTTATTTCAATACATGTGAAAAAAGCATGATTTTTGAAGTACCCAGCTAGATATGAAAGAAGGTGCAAATCAGACAGATAAAACCCTTAAAAGAAGTTTTATAGAAAAGAAGCTGTGTGGAGCCCTCAGAGCAGCCTTCCAGTATCTAAAGGGGCCCTACAAGGATGTTGGAGAGGGACTCTTCATCAGGGGCTGTAGTGATAGGACACGGGGTGATGGGTTCATACTGAAACAGGGGAAGTTCAGGTTGGAGATAAGGAAGAAGCTCTTTATGGTGAGGGTACTGAGGCACTGGAACAGGGTGCCCAGAGAAGTGGTAAATGCTCAGTCCGTGGCCGTGTTCAAGGCCAGGTTGGACAGAGCCTGGGGCAACATTGTCTAGTGTGAGGCATCCCTGCCCATGATGATCTTAAGGTCCTTTCCAACCCAAACCAGTCTGTGACTTCATGATGTTTCAGACCTTTAATGTTCTGTGCCCAGCTCTCAGGATAATATTCACAGCACTGAAGTGAGGCCTGTATGGGTTCCTCTTTGGTCCTCCACAAAGGAGCCATTCATTTCCTTTCCTTCTCCTTTAGTGGCAGTTAGTTCCGAGACTTAAATACAGTTCACAACCAAAGGTTATTTATGCTTCTTTTCTTAGCTGTATCCAGCAACTGCTAATGAAGGCTTTTGTAGCATGACTCTGAACTAATTAGGGTTAATTGAGCCTGCTTGTGCTTTAGCTACTCCAGCCTTGTCCTGATAATCAGCAGTTCTCAGTGCCTTGAATGTTTTTGTGATTAGCTCACCTAAATTCCTGGTTTCTGCTGGGTTTCTGGCTCTTAGGGCCATTTGTGATTGCTCTGATAGTAAACACGAGTAACCCTTTTCCTGCTCTCCTATTTCTTGTGGATATGTAAGTCACTGATCAATACAGCAGGCTTTTTGTGAGACTACTTGGTTGCACGAAGTGGTAAGTTAAGAGTTTCATAGTTCTTCAGTTACATGTTGGACATTGCTGAGGTGCCAAGCCGCTATAGTTTGAGATTAACTAAAAATCATTTTGGTGTATAGCACTGCATTGTACCACAAGTTGGTGTTGGAGCGCCACTGCCATGGAGGGCAGAATATCAACACCTGAACTGGGGCTGTTTCGCTTGCTGTAGTGTAATGATTTTAGGTTTTGTCCCCACTCCTTCTGGAGCTCCTTCTATCCAGGTCCTTGATCCACTCTGTCTATCCTGAGCTCTGCTGAGGTTATTGCCCAGTTAGACACAGCAAAGCAGTCAGGTGACAGTTCCTCTGCCTTCAGTGTTTGCTGTGGTTATTCACTGAGTGACCCACTGCAGCGAGCAAAGGTACTTTGATTCAGTACAGTGAGGCACTGGCACTGTCTGGTCTCCAGAAGCAGTGTTGCACTTAGTAGCTCCAAGCCACAGGCCACCACTGCAGTTACCAGTTAAGGTCACAAGAATGCTGTACATCTTGAAACACAGCTTCGTGCCAGCTCTATCCTGTGGCAAAGCCCATGGTTTCCTAAGCACAGTAGTGCTTTAATACAGGTGTGACCATAGGGGAAACAAATGTTTGGGCTCAGGTATTTCTCCTGCTGTCAGGATTTTGGCTGTCCCATTAGCAGCAGCAGGAACCTTTCCTCAGTGGTGTTAGTGAAACCTCAACAGTTACAAATACATAACATTTTAGACTTCTTAGCTCAGAGTGAGAACTCATAGAACATAAGGTAGTAGCCCATTAAGCAGCATGCTGTATATGAATATTCATTTCTGTTGCCTGTTATTTACATAAACCAAGTGCAAGGTGAGTCTTTTTCCTCTTGCTTTAGCTTTTTTGACACACATTTCCTTCAGTTAGAGCAACACCTTTTATTTTTCTCTGTCTTTATTTCGCCGTTGGAACCAAAAATATTCTCTCTTTTCTTTTTGAATATTAGTTCTGGAGCTACGTAGCTAACTAAAGGGTTACACAAGTATTGGATTTGCTGAAACTCCCTCAGCTTGAAGGCTTCTGAACTATGGGTTCAGAACTGCAACTGCAAGGAGTAGATGTGGATGGAAAGGGTTACAGGAACTCAAGTATTTAATGATCCTCTGATCTATTCTCTTGGCTTCCAGCATTAGACAGTTGCATCTGAACCTCTGCTTCTAATAACCAAGGGGAATGACAGAACCTGAAATTGCAAAATAGGAAATAAAGAGAATCTGATATGGAGATTTATGATTATAATAAAACCAGTATCAGGGCTTATTTCATGATGAACACTCTGATTCTGGGAAATGGTGAGCAGAGTTAAACACATGGATACACGTACTGCATTCCTCCCACAGGGAGAGGTGTTAGAAAGTTCTGGCAGTGTTTACTGCATAAATATTTGTTTTCCCATCCCCTCCTTTTCCCCAGATGTCTTAGTAAAATATGAATAATACTAATTGTTCAGTAGAATCCTTCTTGTTAGTATGAGTAGGAGCAGGTTTTGTACTGCTCTGGTTATTTTCATTTGAAAACCCCAACCATACCATGGTGTCTTCCCAGACGTGTTCAAGGCCAGGTTGAACAGAACTTTGGATGACATGGTCTAGTGTGAGGCATCCCTGCTGATGGTGGGGGGGTTGGAACTGCGTGTTCTTAAGGTTTTTTCCAACCCAAACCATTCTATGATGTGCTTAGAGATGTTCTTGCAGCCGTTGAAAACCCTCAACCATTTGAATTCACTTGCCCCTATCTCTGATGCTATTTACAGGCCTTAAATGCTTTGTTATCTGAAGCCTGACACTGCTGCACTCCATATCAAATAAGAAACAAAGTTGTTTTCCACAGAAGGCAGCGTAATTATCACTTTGGCTGCATCAAGTGTTTAATGAAAATATCATGTCATTACGTTTATTATCTTTCTGGACACACTTTGTAAACTTTTCCATTTACAGTATGTGTGCCTTTACAACAGATAGCAAGGAAAATGGGGCCACAGAACTAAATGTAATGCAGGTGGGTTTGTCTGCTCAGCCTAGCGTTACTGCATTGAAGGTAATTTGTTCAGTGAGTAGTAGAAACAGCATCAAGTATCTGAAGAAAGAGCTTGTCTTGAAGTGAAAAGTAATGAAGTCCTACAAGGTTTTTTTACTGGTTTAATTGTTGCTAGTTAATCCAGCCGCAGAACAACTATTGATACAAGTGCAAGTATCTGACCTGGTAGGAAATGCAGCAGGTATTTCCAGGATGGCATCTCCTGAAAATCGCAAGTGCAGGTTTACCCCAAGTGCAAAGCCTGGAAAGGCTTTCCTGTGGTGACAGGGAGAGGAGTTGCTCGTTTTTAAGTGTATACCACTGGTTTTGGTCCTCTTTGGTTTGCCTTTCCTATTCTGACCACAGATTCATAGAATAGTTAGGGTTGGAAAGGGCCTTGAGATCATTCAGTTCCAACCCCCCTGCCATGGGCAGGGACACCTCCCACTAAACAATGCCACTCAAGGCTCTGTCCAATCTGGCCTTGAACACCGACAGTGATGGAGCATTCACCTTCTTCAGCTAGACTTCCCTCCAGTTGCACTTATATGATGTGCAGCTTTAACCTTTTTTACCCAGAAAAAGGGGAAATGCCTGTCTAGGAACTGTTAGAGTAATGAAGAAAACAAAAGTGAGCTTCACACAGAACAGGAGCTGTGAGGAACCTGCATCAATCAGGATCCCAGATCAGAAAGCTGATTTATGTAGAGGCGAAATCCATCTGCAATACCCTCAATACATCTGCAACCTGCATAAAAAGAATTTAAGCACTGAAGCTATTTTGATTAACTACTCTGGTTTTCTCCGTCCCTCCCTAGTGGGAGTAAAAGAAACTCACTATCAGTTCTCACAGAGCGCTTTACATTAAGGTTTTACTTTTTCTTAAACCTAAACTTCTAAAACAAAATCCCAGAGAAGTGGAATTAATTGCTGGATCTGCATTGAATCACCTAGAGACATGGCTTTATTTCTGTGTGGCAGCAGAAAGTGCTTCATCAGGAGGAATTCATGAGGAGGTAAAACTAAGCGTGTCCCACTTATTGAACACAAATGTGGCCAGGATGTTTAATTATTTTTTTGATTAATTCATTTAACATTAAAGAAATCAAGGACTGCAGCACATCCAGCACTACTCAGCTTGCTATACCTGTAGGTATCTCCAGCTCTTCTTAGTTAAAGGCACCTTGTGGTTTTTACCTGCAGTAGTTGTAGATGAATTACTGCTTCTTTTCTAAGCTGCCTTCATTGCCCTGAGGAAATGCACAGAAACATGCTGGAGCAAACATGATTTGCAGCATTTGCAGATAAGATTTAATATAATGTACTTTCTGTTTTCAAGGATAAAAGATGGGGGGGATCAGTTAAAACAGGTGTAAGGCATTGGATTAATTACTTGGAAACTTTTCAGCTGAGCAGTGAGAAATAATAGGACAATATTTGTGTTGGGGTTTGTGTGTTTGGATCAGTAGCATTAAGAAATGATCAGGTTTTATTACTGAATAGATCTCCTCTACTAGATGTAGCTATTATGTCTAATAGGTATTGAAGGATACTTATACCAGTTTGAATACAACCGTGCTCTGTTAATGAACCTCTGTATACGTTTAGCCCCACGGTAGTCAGATGCTGAGTTCTGTGGAGTTACTTGTGATAGTTGGAAAAAAACTACTTCAATGCCCTTCAGAAATGAAGCAGGAACTGCAGCTTCTAAGTGTTACACACCTTGTAGTGAAGCCTATGACTTCAGATCCTGATTCAATGAAGCTTCAGGCATATCCTTTGCAATTCCTAAAGAGTGTGATGACTGTTTCTGAAGCAAACATTGAATGTGTTGAAGCCAAAGCTAACACTTCTGTGTTAGAATGCTGCATCACTTGTGTGCCACTATGGTAAATAAAGCTTGCAGCTTCCAAGAGCCCACGTCCCCTAGTTAAGTATCTGCCTAAGAAACTCAGCCTAGCTCTTTTCACCAGAGAGGGATTTACCATGGGCTTCCTGGATGGTAACTATACAAACCAGAACAGAGCCTTGCCCAGAACTTTTCCTTCTTCTCTGTACCTTCCATATGCTGGGAAATGAGACCTGTCGCACACAGCTCTTTGCTGATTTCTCAGTAGTTTTGTGGTGGTGGTAAAAGTAATTTACAGTATGAAATACTGAATTCCACCCTGAATTACCCCTTATCCCAGTGACTAGAGTGAAGTGTTCCGTTTCTCTAATTTGGACTGACTCAATCATTAAGAACTTGTTTCTTTTAATTAGCCTCTCTCCTTTGTTTCCTCTAGATTAGAACAGTTCTTAGCATGCTGGTTTGCATGTATATTCTGGTGCACATTAGGATCACTTGGGAGCTGTAAGGAACCCTCAGGTTTTACCTGCCAGAACACGCCTCAGAAATCTGGGTGCAATTTGAGTCTGGAGGTTTCTTTCTCTAGTGCCTCAGGAAGAGGATAGTAGGCAGCTGACCTCATGAATGTTCAAGGCCTTATAAACAGATGTTTGCAGCCTTTATGAAAGGGTACGGTCTGTGCTGAATCCTTTTGTATAGCTGCCAGATTGCTTCCCCACTCAAAATTGGGCCCGGGAATTGTGATGGGACAGTACTGTCCATTTTGAAATGTACCATACAGTTGCTTGCTTATACCCTGCTTTACATCAAGCAAATAAAGACAAACGTGTGCTATGACCTGAAACAATAATAGCTCAGCTGATTGGGTTGATGAGAAGATGCTCTTGGGTGGCTGATCATCTCTCAGTTCTGCTTTCTGTTTTTCACCTTGCTGCCACTTGCTCCAGTGTGACAATCCATTCAGAGAAGATTGTGACAAGGACAATATATTAGTGACAAACCTTGAGAGAATGTTAGGAAACATCATTCCAGCTGTTAGAGTCAACGAGCAAAACTGTAAGGCTTGTCAAGTCCTTTTGCTATTTCACAGTATAAAACTGTCACCTCATTAATCAGAGGAGCATGTCACCACAATACTCCAGCATTCATCACGCAGCTTGGCAATTTCTGGGAATAAAACTGCAAGTTGATAATCTCCACCTTATGCATTTGAAATGTACGGTGAAATTTGTGTTTACTGGTGCTGTACTTGATTGATCAACTGGTGAGGATTTCAATACATATATTAGAAAGCATAATTAAAAGACAGCTAAGATGCTTGTCAGGTAGGAGATTGTTACAGTGAGAAAAACTCCATTTCATGTGGAACAGAGAATCTTGGCTGTAGTTATGAAGCACCACTGGCTTGGTACATGGAAGCATGACTGAGATGGTCTGGAAATGTGATGGGACAGTGAAGGGGTGAGGTTCTGTTTCATTAGGAACCTAACCCTGACAGAGCTTCCCACACAAGGATCTATCTCTATTGTGTGTGTTTTGATAATGTTACTATTATCTGTAACTACAAAGTGTAGGTGAAGTACAGGGGCTTTATCAACCTTTCTCATTTTAATTCTGGATAAGTGCATACTTATGAACCTAAGAACCCAAGAGAAGATTTGCTTACCAATTGCTTGAAGAATTACTGTCCATCTGCATAAAAAATATAGTGGTCCAGAACATGTAAAAGAGTTGCTTACTTATTTATTTTTAATGCTCGATTTCAACTTAAGAGCGAACACTGAGGAAGGAATGAATGTATTTCTTGCTTTTGGATTAGTTTTTGAGCTTTCAGCCCAAAATTCTTTGTCCATCCCTCAAGATAAAACAAATAATAGAAGTGCTGGGTTGAACTGGGTTCTCATTGACATGCTGGAGGCTTGAGCATTTTCATCAAGGTTAATGAATAATGTGAATAAGAGACAAGGTCTGGTAGTAAAATGTAATGTTCAACTAAATTCAGTTCAAGGGGTTTGGAGTAATCTAACTAAACGTGGAGTATATCCAGGATACCTGCTAGTATAAATAATATTAGGGATCTGAACTTCATGGCTTAGCTGTTTTACAAGAACAAGTAAAGATCATGATATGTAACATCACTCTTTCTTTGGAGTAGGCTGCTAACAATAATCAGGAGATTAATCTGCCTCCAAAGCTATTAATTTTATTCTTCCTTGGAGACTTCTAGACTCTGGCTTTGTGCTTTTCCACAGCTTTTGATCAAAGTAATTCTTTGCCCTATGCAACAGATGCCTTCGTCATGATCCCTTTAAAGAGGAAAGAACTCAGTTGCATACATTTATACATGTCACTTCTCATGAATGTCATCAGCTCTGTCGTGTTAAGGCGTAGTGAGGCCAATAAGTTATTAATAATTGAGCATGCAGTTACAGAAGCAAAGTCATGCTTTGATCAAAACTAGGTAACACAAAAGCAGGGAGTGTTCTGATCGGGAAGTTAATGGACAGGAGTTAAACACTTGGCACTGTAACTGGACTGAAACAGTGCACTGGGAAGTCATCTTCAGAATTCAAAGCTCCCACACTTCCTGTATCAAATCCTTTACAGAGATGTGCCTGCTTGCTCATTGAGGAAAGTCTCTTTAACTCAAGAGGCTGAAGTTAAGTAGTATTACATCCTAAACCTGTTTCAGTAGAATTAAATGCTGTCTGTGCATGTTCCCTCACATCCCTGTCCCTTTCTGCAGTTGTATCCTGAATGATGGTTAAACATTCAACTTGGGGAGTGGAGAAACACTGTTGCCTGGTCTTAATTTGTGCTTGTGTGCCAACAAATGTAATGGAATCTTGATTTGTGACTGAGGACTGTATACAAATAAAACCTAGGAAAGAAAATCTGCTTTTGAAGCCTTGCTGTGTAGGACATACCTACCCTTTAAAGTTGGTTTATTAGTATGGATCTTGAACAGCTGGTATGTAGTTCAGTGTTTGCAAAAGGACTTGAGGTGTTCTGTTGAAAAGTGGCATTAATGAAAAGTATTCTTTCAAGTAAGAGGGAACTGAGTTTGAAGCACTCAGTTTTTGTCTTGAGAAATCCAATCAGAGGCAGCAGAAGTGGCTTCTGCATTTAGTAAGCATCTCAGAGATGCAGGATTGAGTTATGCTCAGAAAATGAATGAACTAAACCAAAGGAATACACCTTGCAATAAACAGTAACAAACCTAAGCTGCAGTGGGAGATAGAGGGGAAAGAAAACCCCAAGCCATCACCAAGCAGCCACAAGGGGTAATGAAGGGCTAAGCAAAAATGAGGTGAGGATGGTTCTGGGCAGCATGTTCTATGTTATATTGACTAGCTGCTTTTTGAGAATAGGATGAAATGAGCACAGACAAAATTCAGGAATGCTGAAGCCACAAGGAGTCTCCTACAGTATAACAGTGAATGTACTATGACTGAATGCTCAGGTTTTGCTTAGAAAACAAAAATTTGCTGTAAACATGTGCAGTAGGGAGTGGAAACCAGGACAAGCCTGAGCGTGGAACTACAAAGCTGTGATACAGTGGAAGCCTGTCCTCTAGTACCATGGGAAGTTTGTCAGTAGCTCATAAACCCAGCTACACTGAAGTTTGTCTGCTTCCAAGAGTTCCTATGTGGTATCATTTTATAATTGCATGTAAAGAAGCTCCTCATTCTCTTATATGTGTGAAGAGTACATATGGATATAAGGCAGTGGAGAATAATTTATCTAAATTGGGATTCTGAGGTCTTCTTAAGGGTTTAATTCCATCTTCATTTCTCTCCCTGGGAAAGGTCCTGACCATACACAAGAGCTGCCAGCTCTGAGCACAACGTGACTGCAGCTGATGGGGTGCAGTGTGGGGAGAGGAACATGGAGCAGGGCGTGTGTGCTGGAGGGGGGACCTGCAGGCTCTGTGAAAGCCTGGCTGCAGCAGGGCTCTGGCTGCTTGGGAGAGAGCTCTTACAGGATAGAGATATGATCTAGTCAGGAAATGCTGCTTGATACCAGATGTATTAGCTTGTAGCTAAGACACGTAGTATTAGGTCTCTCTCTTTATATCATTCTGTTAATGAACAGTGTCTGATAAGAGTGTTTCTGTTTCTGGACCTTCTATAATATCAAAGGGTAGATTTCTTACTCTAATTACATAGTCATTAGCCTTTCTTCCTTTCAGCAGCTACTATTAGGTTGTTGTGATAGAAAGATGAAATACAGTATGGATATACCCCAAATATAATGTTGATCGCATTTGAATTGAGTGTTCTAATTTTGTCAATATTTATAGGAGATGTCTGAGTCAATGGAGTAGGGTAATTGCTGGAGCAAAAGGTAGGACAAAGCATTTCGAGGAAAAATCCTCACAGGATTATTATCTTTCTACCAGAGAGCATTCACAATAAGAATGCATCAAGATTTGCAAATTTGGTTTTAGCAAATCCCACAGTACGTTCCAAGTCCTGTATTAGGAAAGCAGTTCCCATGGGTGGGAGATACACTTTAATGTCTAGAAAAGTTCCTTAGAGTTAAATGAGGAAATATTTTATGTGACCAGACAGATTGATTGCTCAAAGAGTGGTAATCTGCAGTGCCTAATTAGTCCGTCAAGTCAAATTGTACTTAGCAGGCATGACACAATTGCATTACAATGGAAACACAAAAGGAATTCAGGGTTTATTACCATATAGAAGGTCAGTGGCTCGGTAGAAACACTCTGATTTCTTTGCAAAATACGAGGTGGGAGTAGCTAGGAAAAGGCTTGTTTTGTGAATGTCCTTCCTTTCCATTCATAATTTCTTTAAATGGTGGAGTAACTTATGAGACAATATTTTATTACTGCTCTGTCTACCTAAAGTTGGATATAGAAGCACTGGCACAAAGGAATGGAGCAGACACGTGATAACCTGTAGTGGCTGTGAGTGCTGTTGGTCATCCAGAGAGTCTCCTCTGTTCAAGATCCAACAGACACCTACTTTGGTCCCAGAACCTGCTCAAAGCCTACCTTGAGTACGATCAATTTCTGGCTTTGGAACCCCACTGTGTTTTTAGCTGGGCAGAGGTTTCTTCTTCCTCCACCATTCTGCATGTGGCCATGCCTTTCTGTGACACCTCACCCAGCACTGGCTGTCTCTCAAGTACCTGATGTAGTGATGGCTTGCACAGTGTTACTCTAAGCTAGGCCTGCATTTCTTCTCTGTGTTTCCCGAAAGAGGGACCAAATGGGGAGGAGAAGGGAAGGGAGGCAGAATGCCGTAAGAGCTTGAAACTAGAGGTAAAAGTATTATTAAAGTCTGTATTAATTAAATCTCCTGAGTGTGGAAATCTTGAAACTTGAGTTGGTGTAAACAGGTAGAACCAGAGAGTTTTGCTTTACCTGTCCACAGACACAGGAATATTCATTGCTTTTCAAACTTTGTGAAGTGTAGAAATGTGGACACTTAGAGGACAAGGCAGTGACATTGTAGGGTTTTTTTTTACTGTTCCTCTACAAACATTGACAGCCAGGATCCATAATCAAACATGCATGCTTTTGAGGATGGAGAAATGTATTTACTGATATGTGAGTCAAAAAATCTTAGAGGAAGGAATAACTGTGTGCATGACCTTCCTTTGTTGGAAGAGGATTTTAGTTTCCTACCTACCAGCGTAGGAATAAAACTTAAGTTTTAAATCATAGACTTTTGTGGGGTTTTTTGTGTGTGTTCCCCCTCCTCATCCCCTGTACCCCCCATAAATGCTTGCATATTTAAAATATTCACCATGCAGGGTTGGTACTCAGAAGAATTAATCAAACTGTCAGGCTGTAGACCAGACACTGCAGAGAATACACAGTGGTGTGTCATGGTTACTTAGCAACTATAGCTGAAGAGGTTAAGGTAGAAAATACCGTCATTTTCCTGTGTCTGAGATCTCCTTTTCTCCCCTCCTTTGTATACATATTTTTCCCCCCCCAACAGATAAAAGTCTTTTGTATGGTTTAATGATCGTATGCTATAGCTTTCAAAAGAGCCTACGATTTCCGTAGACCAATTTGAATTAAATGACTAATTGTGAAGATGTGAGTGTAGCTCCTGACAAGAACAGGAGGTGTTACCCAGAATCCGTATAAGAAAAACCCACTGTTGAACGGGAAGCGGTTTAATTTTACTGTCATTTCTTTTGCCTTAAAAACCAAGATAAGTTTGTAAGGGATAAGTGCAGTTCTACTACAACATCATTGAAACAATGTTCTAGCTTGGTGGCAATGGAAGTGGGGACTGTTTGGCACTTATATTATTGGTGGTAATATTTATTGCTCTGATAAGGCAATGGAGCTTGCTTACTAGGAGGAAACAGATGACCCCTCTCAGCTGTGTTCTGCTGGAGGATTTGCCTCTGGCAGTAGGTTAAAAATAATAGCAGTTCTGAAAATTTTATGAAAGCTTCAGGGTAAGTGTTACTTTAACATCAGCAGCTCAAACACAAACAAGCCTTAAATCCTGCAACTTATGAAATGATAATGAGGAAAGGATCCACAACTGCTCTTGTGCTCATGAAGGGCGCATGTCTGAATGTAGGCATATGTATGTGCATGCACAATGTACACAAAGGGAACTTTGTGGAAGGAGGTAGAAGGATTGCCAGGAGCTGAATGTAGGCATTGGGGCCATTCAGTATCACTAATCTTTAGCTCTTCAGTTTTGTGTAATGCAGAGGGAGTCAAAACAACCCACTGACCTTCAGTATGAGTCCCAGCCTGTTTCTGTGTGTACACCCATGCTCACTGTTTCCATGTGGTAAAGCATGTCCTCACAACATGCGACATGCATGTGCACCTCATTGCCTTTATTGAATTTTGACTACTATTTAGGATTTGGGTTCTGTGTATCAACTTCTCAAGAAGAATAATATCATAAAATCCTGTCAAATGTCATGTAGGAAACTCATGGCTTCTATAGGAGCACTGAGAGCTGAGTGTGTGTGGAAATAAGATGTCCCACTGCAATCAGAGTGACCATAGATGCTTAGACACACAGTTAAGTAAATGGTTGCAGATGAATCAGTGAGGAGGAAATTGAGCCCCTTAGGGACATAGTGTCCACTTTGGGTTTCCAGAAGCAGTATGAGCAAACAGAGCAATCAATACATTCTATAAATATACATTAATCTGACTGCAGTTCTCTTTTCTCTCCCTTTGTCTTGAAAAAGAAATAGGAGCAAAGAAAAAAGCTGAATTTAAAATAATCAGTCTGAAATATTTGAGATGGTACAGTTGAAAGTGCATGCACCTTTTGAGTGTGGTCCAACTTGATTGCCAGGTATATCCAGTCCTCTCAAATACTAATCCCAATGGAAATGGTAATTATGTGCGTGCTATGTTCAGAAACTCTGAAGTATACAAAGGAAATGGCTGTAAGTTTGGGGATATTTGGCAGTTGAGCGGAAGATGGATCCGGACAGCTACACTGTTTGTAGGCTTTTATTCTTTGATAGTAATTTGCTAAGGTACTGACAGTGTGCCCAAGCTCTACTTTGGATAGATAGCAAGACAGTCCCTAAAAATGGCTTTGCTTTATTTATTGTTAGCAGGATTTTTATATCCTACTGTTTTATCTTGTGGTTCCATTGATTTTTTTTTTATTTTTTTTTTTTTACTGGTTTTGTAATTTAACTGTGTATTGATTCATTGGCTTTCTAGAACTCTACATCTGTTTCTGTAATCACCCAGCTTTGAGGTGGGTGTGTGTGAGAGAGATGAGGAATAACTATGAAATCCATGTCTATGCCTGCCAAGTTTATTCACCAGTTGCTCTTCCACCCCCATTCTTGCTGGTTTTTGCATGCATTTAGTTCTTTTTAGTAACTTAATGATGATCCTTGCCTTATTGTTTGCTCTTTCACTGCATTGATCTGGGGTTAACTGAACCAGAGTCAGTAAGTTGTGGTAAGGAGCCATGATCATCAGGTTCACTGTGTTTCTCTCGTGCTAGCACGTTCTTTTGTGCAGGTATTACATGACTGCTGGTGAGAACCCACATATTCCCCCAAATTGGGCAAGAAATCCTCAAGAGCTGGCTACTGTCCATAAAGGCAGTGGTTTGCTTGCCATTAGGACATTATTGCTTGATATAGTATCATCTAAACACCAGCTGGGCATTACCAGTAGCTGAGTACTTCTGAAGAGGTTTGTAAGATTCCATTGTGCAAATGTCATCTGTTGTCAGCAGCCATGGAGAGAGAATTTTCTCTGGTGAAGTGGTGTAAGGACGTAAGGTTCTAAGCCTGAAGGAGAAATTGCATCCTATTGTGGGCCTATTTTTTCTTACTTATTGAAAGATATCTTTTTTTATTCACCAAGAAAAAGCATTGCTTGCACTCAGTTTACAAAAGATTATCACAGAATGTGTATATCCTCTGAAGACTTTCTGACAAGAGAAGGGAAAGAAAATCATTGTTTAAGCATTTCCTGACTGTCAAATGGTTTGGAGGGGTTCTTATCGATGTGATTTTTATTGGAGCTATTTTCCCAAACAAGTTCCCAGTGGCAGTCCACAGGAGTGCAGTTAATTCATTAGAACAGGAAGAACTTGAGTTAAATACATTATAGATGAACTGTTTGTACGTAATAAGGTCAATTCATAGAGGGCAAAGACACTCCAGGGTTATTAGCATTTGCTACAGGAGCTCGCCACCATGTGCTTTTGTCGTACCTGAGTTTGAGACAATTTTGGCAGAGTTATTTACTGACTTTGCTTAATATCCCTTTACAGAACCTGTTTAAATCTGCAGGTGGTGCTGTGCATGTAATTCTTTACTAAATAAAAGTGTAGGGCTAAGTGTTTGGTATGCATAGTGGTTTATATTCAAAGATTGATACTATAAAAAGCGGTGTTGTTGCAGTAGGTGAGCATCTTTACATCAAGTATTCAAGCTTCAAGTTTCCACAGCCTTTGTTTTTTAAAGAACAGAACTGGAGATGGAAGAGGAATAATTGCAACATGGGCTGTGATCTCAGCTTCCTATACAACCTTATTTTGGTGGTATTAGCTGGATTCTCAGTATCTCTGTGTTTGCTTCTCGAAGTTTCCCGGTCAAATGTGAAAGGTGTTCAGTACTTCATATCGTAGTGATTTTGTACATGCTTCCAAGGAATACCTTTGACCCAGTCTGCCTCAAATGGTATAAGTTGCAGAACTTTTTGCTTCAGCGAAGCAATGCTGATTGAGATAGTCTGACCTGTACAGGATGCAATTAGGAGAAGAATTGGATCTCCACTGCTAGGAATGGTGCTTTCTGTACTGGGGGATGAACAATAGGTTTAATTAGCTGGTTTGTAAAGGGCTTGAAGAAGGTGAATGGTTAGAGCAGTGTTAAAGGTCAGCCCGCTGCTTTCCACATCTAATATCCCTTGGGAGAGGAATCAGAGCAACAGCAAGAGAGGAAATCTGAAAAGCTAAACTACAAATAGCAGAAATGATTGTGTTTGGGCTTCTCAGTGCACGGCTTGTATGTCTCTTGCTAAACCCATGGCCATAGTGTTGAATAGCAAGGATCACTCGTGAATCACATGAATCTCTGGTTTCAAACCAAGCCTTGTAACTACCACCGGTAGGAGTGTCCCTTCATTCCTTATTATTTGTATTATCCTATGGACTGCATAGTCCTAGCTAGTTCTGAGAATACCACTTCTGTGGGGAATCTATATGTTAGGTGGGGTTTGTCCAGATTGTCTTTCTGGTAAGGGTAGCAGCCAGTGACTGTAATCGATTTGCACTCTGGATGTGTAAAAATGATTGCTTTAGTGGCATGGGAATGGCCATATGGTACTATGAAGTCTGGTGGTACTTTAATTTAATAACCTCTCCAGTAGTGGCTACCACTAACAATTATGTTGCAAAGTGATTTTGGACACTTTTTAATTAAGACTGGCTTGCAGGAAAAATCCTAATCCATTAGAGGTCGATCTATGCCTTGAAGCAAGGTCAATTTTTCTTCTTGAGTCAGTGCAAGGGTGGAATTTTCTCATTGTGCATATGGTAAGTAACTTAGGTTTGCTTTTTTATCTGTTTAGAATTTTGATACCAGATCTAGTGCTTCTCAACCAAGAGCACAGGATATTTCCTATTGTAAGTTTTCTCTGTTTCTGGTCCACTGATGTCCCTTGCTCTTGAGTAATGAGAATTGGAAATGGAAGCATGAGATCTACCATTTTCTGATATATTTTAATCCAGTGTCTCTTTTAGACATACATTTACACATATAAATAGACAGAAATATGTATAGAAAGGTCCCACTGTCTACGATGCTTTCCATTGTAATCATCAATTTACTGCTAAGGAGAAATCTCATGTAGTTTAGTAAAGTAGTTGTAATCCTGTAGTCATCCCTGAACTTGCAGAAGTAACTGAGCAATATGGTTGACACCTCCAACAGGTTTGCTCTGTGTCTTTAATTGCCGAATGCCTTTCTCCAGTGATGTTTTCTAGGAGGATGTTTTTGGAATTCCTCAGCAGTGCTTTCTGGCCCGTAGAGATGCCCAGTCATGTAAAATGTGCTATAGAGGACCGAGCTGCTAAACTAACCCTGATAATCCAGGCCCTTGGAGACTGCTGCTATGCTAGTGAGGCTTGGACTAATCCCCTATTAGACTCTGCTTCCACAAACGCTGCCAAGGTAAAACTCACACCCAATTACCAGACTGTGCGCGAGTACAAAAGCCAAAGAGCAAAAAATACTTGTAAAGATGGAGCCTTGCTAGACAGAAGCAAATCCTGCCTGTATGTAAACCCAGCCTGTATTTCCTATAGCCCACTTATGATACTGCATTACTTAGAGCTGGTTGGCCAATTTCTTGCTGTAAAGTCTGTTGGTTTTGTAATGATTTAACTCGTAGAAGTTTGTGGATTTTGTCATTCCAGACTCTCATTTGACAGGGCTTTTGCGTGAGTGTGGCAAATTCATCTGTAATGAAATGGGGCTTCAGATAGAATTCATCTAAGTGGAAGAACATGAAATAGGGTGACCTGGTACAAGAGTATGTGTGTGGGGAAACCACGCTTTCAGTTGTAAGACTCAAAATGACAGTAGTTCTTCAGGTAGTTTCCACTTTTTAGTGGGCCCGAACAGTGCAGACTTGACTGGAACAACAGGCAAGGTGTAGAAGGCTGAGCAGGAATTGATGATTTAAAATGCCTGTTGAGGAAGAGAGCAAAATTTGTTTGACCTCTGAACAGTCTGAGTAAGCATCTCCTTGCCTGGCAGACTGGAAAATACCCATCTCTGAAGAGTTAACACTGAGGATCCTTCAGGGAGTACAGTCACAGTTGGTGGGGGGCTTTGCTGAAATAAAAAGCCTCTGGCAACTTCCTGCTCTGCAGGCTGCAGTGTTCTTCGGAGCAAGGCAGGCTTGGCAGAGTATAAAACAGTAGCAGTTGCTTTGCAAAGACAGATAAAGTTGTTCAGGAAGGGAGCTGCTATTTTTTGTCCAGCTTCTCCAACTGCTACTTTATCACTCCCATTCACCTCTTCTCACATAACAATACTGTATTCTCTGAAGGTCTGGATTTTTTTTCTGCTTTAGCTCTCCAAAGTTCAAGTTGCTCTTCTGGAATTCACATTTAACCTTTAAGAAACAAGCTGAAGTCTCTGTGACCTTGAAGGATGGGGGCAGAGAGGGTAAGAAATATCACTGTGTCTCACTAAAGATACCTTTAGAAATATCTAACAAGCCATTTAATCTAAAATGGGAGAAGAGGACACTTAATGTGACAGGATCTGTAGAGGGGCAAAAAAAAAGACTCTTGCCACAGTGACTAAAAGTCACATTTAGGAAAACAGATGACAGAGGCTGAGTTGGAAAAAGTAATGTCTCTTTTGTCATGAGTCCATTCCTGAGAAAAACGCCAGAGAAATGAAGATAGGAGCAATGCAAGTATGGAAGAGAATAGAACCCAGTTCACATGGCAAGGTGTTTTATCATAATAAATTATCAGTCCTCAGATTATAGGTGATAAGGCAAAGAGATAACGCTGTTCCCCCTGCCTTTCCTTTTCCGTTGATCATTCAGTGCTGTGGCACAAGTAGGGAAGATTGCATCAGCTTTTGAAACATCTACATCATTGCTGGAGGCAAAATACTGACTGTGATGCATGCTGTTTCCTCTAATGCAGGGATGTAATTAGGTCTTCATTAGACTTTTGAGTCTTCTCAAAAAGCCTTCACAGCCTTCCTCTTCACAGCCTCTGCAGCTGAATAGGATCTCCTATTGTACTTGGTGGCAGAGAGAACTGGCCATAAATCATCAATCTTTTGCATCATTAATCTGATAGTAACCTTAAACCAGATGTTATCTGTGCTGTGTTTGAGCAGCTGGTAATTTTGGTCTCTTTATGTTGTTTAGGAATTGGGAAATACAGTCCTGATTTTACGGATGGGGAACTGAGGCTCAAACAGGAACTAGGATTCTTGCAGTGTCAAGGAGAGCAGAATGCTGTCGTTAGGGTCAAGTAGTGGAGCTCTGCAGATAAAGGGAGAGCTGTTAAGGTGTTCAGCCTCCTGTGAAAGCTGTGTTCCTCAGGAGCTGTAAAGCCTGTGAGTTCACTCAGCCTGTCAAAAGCTACAGTTCTTGTGCCAAAATGCTTTTCCTCCCCCCTGTCACGTTGCCATTCTGCTCAGCTCAGGATGGAGCCCAGGAAATGAGCTTTGTTTAGTCAGTTGGTTTGGCACAAATCTGTTGATGCTACCATGTTGTATCATCCCTCAAGAGGCTACAGAGTGGGTGGAATCTAAGTTGGAAGGGACCTGGGCGGTCACATGCGGTTGAGCAGATGCCCATTTTGTCTCTTGTGAACCTTCTGCTAGTGCCTGCACAATGGTTTTGTTTTTGTGATATCTGCTCTCTACTTCAGCTTCAGCAAGAGTTACCTGTCATAAACACACTGCACCTCTTTGTAGCTCTATAATTGAGTTAGGAAGTTACCATAGCAACCACTGCAATTAATTAAAGTACTTGGGCATGGGAAGTTTAGAGATGCAGAAAACAGTTCCGTATATAAATAGTGCAATCTGTTTATGCTCGAAGGATTTGCCCCTTCCCTCTTTTTCTCCTCTAATCTCAGCATGAGAAATTGGGCTCCCTTTTTTTGTTCTTTCAGGGATTGATAAATCATTGTGTTATTCCGCATAAACTGTGTAAAGAAATCTTTGCAGTTAATGGCCACTGAAGACAAATGCATTATACTCTTCATGGCAGTAAGAGTTTTGAGGGCTGTGAAGACAGCAAACTGGACACTGTCCATGCCTATCTTCTTCTACCCTATGGTAGCATAACATAGGCGCACTGCTTATTCTTCTGTCGTATCTGGTCTGCAGTTCCACTTGAACAGAATAAGCAAAGGCAGCCTCTTTTCAGCTTGTTCCCAGCTCTAAACACGTGTCTTTGGACGAGTCAGTTGTCATGGGCTGCCATCCTAGGTAGCTGTGCTTCCTGTCAGCGTGGAGCAACTGACAACAGAGCCGTGATCCCATCCCTAACACACTGATAAGAAGCTGGTGTTGTGCAAGTTCTGCAGCTTGTAGGAGCTGTTGTCAACAAGTGAAGTTCCATTCTCTATGATTTAAAAGAAAAAGAGGGGGGCACTCTCATGAGCAAATACTGCCTGAGTCATCTCTTCTGATGGCCATTTTTTGAAGGACTTTCTGTCAGTTGGAAGCATTAGGACTGCAATGTGTGAGTATAGCCAGAAATGTGGACAAGGCGGAGATGATGATTCCAAGGGAGTCACCAGTCAGACATGGAGAGTTTTGGGCTTCGTGTGTAATAAGAAAACTGGAAGACCTGAAAATACAAGGCCTTGTTTTTTGATCTTGTTAAACTGCTTGTTCTTGTACATGGGTTTCTTTCTGTATTCTTGCTCCCAGGTCTATCAACAGGAGAGCTGAGGATTCATTTCCACTATAGGATGATGTTGTTAATAATTATTAATCCCTTTCCTCCCAACAAAACTTTCACATCAGCACTGTTTGTGCAGAAGCACCACTTCTATTTAATGCGCAGATTCTTTACTGCCCAGCAACTTCTGCTGTTGTAGAGAGCTGGATGGATTTAGAAGTCACTGCCTAATGGAAAAGGGGCTTGAGTCTGTCTTTTCTTTTCACTCTGCATTACTGCCAGAGTTTAGAAGGTGCTGGGCATCAGGGAATTCTCTGCTGCTGTGCTTTTGATATAAAGGGGCGTCTGAAACCTGAAGGCAGTAGCATGGATAATGGAAGTAACATAACATGACCTTGTTTGGGCAGATACTCCACTTTTAGATATTTATTATGTACTCCCTTTTACAAAGGAAGAAAATTGTATGCATCAAGACAAGGCATTTCCCCTGTAACTTGCATTTAGAGCTGAAATGTGTGAGTCTTGGTACTATCCCTCTCAAACCACTGCAATCAGACTTCATTTATTTTCCTATCAATGACAGTATCACTTCTCCTGGTTTTTACTCTGAAAAGCAATCATTGGCTCTTGTTGGATGGAGGAGAAACTTCCCTGTGCATGTTATTTGTGGTCTGACATGTGTACTCCTTTGCAGCTGAGACATTTTTTTGCTTATACCTTCTTTCTTGGAAGTACTTGGAAGCAGTCGATGTGAGAGACAAGGTGAGCAGTAAACAAGATATAGCAGGGAACTGGTCTATATTTCAGTTACTAAGATGAAACTGTACTACTTGACTGAGCTAGAGGAACCCTATTGGTGATGGGCGGTATAATTGAAAACCCCATAGAACACTTTCATACAGTATTTTAATCAAATCTGCCTGGTCAATAGAATTGCCTTTGTCAACTGTTTGCAAAATTCAAAGGAACAAAACCAACTGCTACTGAACAGTGGAGCTTTGTGTAGTCAACACTGAAATTACGTTCAAACACCATCAACTTCCATTTTCTCTCTCTGCTCCTGGAAGCCTGTTGATCACAGTCATTATCAAAGCACCAAGCATAAATAAGCTCCTTAGTAAAATGCTTTCAGAACCTAATGTAACAAATTGTTCAGTATCACACAGACAGATGCTCATTTGCAGACTGAAAGCTTCCCTATGGGGACAGAGGGTGGTGGTGGCTGCACGTGGAAGTGGAAGGACACAGGAACTATTTCCATTGCTTTTCCGTGCAGGGATTTATTGTTGTTTTGCAAAGAACTCTGTGCAGAACGTAGATGACATAATGGTAGAATGATAGATCTCTTTTAAATACTGGGGCATTTTGTGGTGATTTTATGATGCAGTAAAACTCTCTCTAGGCATGACAAGAACAGACTGACAAGGGACAGTTTTATCTGTATCTCATTAAAGGGTAAGTGCTGTGTTAGACAAGCACGATAGCAAAAAAATAATCTCCAAGAAGCCAGAGGAGCTCCAGAATCAAGAAGAGAATAGCACTTATCAAGAAGATAAGTGCTAGTTAATGGCAGAGGAATACATTCAGGCTGGTCAAGTATCTAATGGAGGGATGGGTTTTGAGCGTGTTTTTTGTTTCCTCATGTTACTTGTCACTCTTCTATACTGGAATCCTTAGCTATGGCGTGGGTGAAGTTGTTGGGGTTGTCCCTGATAGTGGCAATTTCTAATTGTCCTGTTAGGAATTCCCAAGTTAAAGCTTCTGCCATGTGTGTGACGTGTTGGTCTGTAATCTTGTTTGTCTCTGGCACTTTCAGATCTTGGAAAAGTGCAGATTTCCTTTTCTAAGCACTATTCCATTTCTTCCTATTATTTAGTTGTTTTATCATCGTGTAGTCAAATGCACTGGGGATTTCTAAATGGTGTGTAAAATGAACATCTGTGTGTTGGCAGGACTGGCACATCTGGAGCCATTAATTTTTCATTATTTCCCAGTTTTGGAGGTCAGATGTGCACAATGTGGTGATGTACAAGAATTTCCACTGGTGCATTTAATGTCTCTGAAGCAGATTATTTTACGTACAAAAGTATTTTAAAGGCCCAAACAAGCTACGGGAGCTTGCTATACAGCTTTATTCTTCTAATAACCTTTCTCCTGTAAAATCAAGAATCCTGCAGAACTTCCCCTAATAGCGACACATTTAAATCCTTCTCTGTACTGTAAATCCTTCTCTGTACTGTTTTATAGGTGGGTTTGCTGCAGCAGTCCTCTCTGCTTGTGTATTTTACCTCCTTCCTGTCTGAAGCAGGGACAGTCACTTATTAGCATTAAGACTAGTTTGGAAGTAGAATAGCAATGGATAATTTAGGTATATTAAATACACAAAGCAAGTACCTGTAAGGGTAACTTCCTTTATATCAGCTGTGCTAAACAGTTGTTGCCTTTACTTTATACCATAAATACAGGCATTTGTGGAGTTCTCTCAGGGTAGAATTATGCTCATGTAGTAAGGAATGATCAATAAACCCTGTAGTTATGTTCCTCACTTCTCAGTTTCAGTGCTTTGATTTAAGGAGCCTTCCAATACCACAAGAATTAGCACTCATCACAGCAGTTTTTATCATTCCCCGCCATGGCCATGCTGCTCTATTATGGAGTTGTTAAAGGGTGGATTGGTCTCTCCTGGTGCACATATGCAAAGAAAATGTCAAGCAAAGGTCACCCAGCATCAAGAGTGCTTCACTAAAATGGCTGTTGAATTTCAATGGGTACCTTGTTGGCAAAAAAGATTAGAAATTAAGGAAGAAAGAAAGAAAAAAAAAAGAAAGTCCATGATAATTTTCTTGGCATTTGCTGCATGTTCAGCAGCATTGCCTCAGGCTGGCCTCAGTGCCTGGACTATGAATAGGAAGATAGACTCTGTAAAGTTGAGCATGTTCCTAAGCTGTTTACTCATTTCACCTAGAACAAAATACAAGGACAGAGAAGGAGCAAAGATAGAAGGGACCAGTCTGACTCTGTAGGACAGTGGGCAAAACTTCTAGCTGAATCTAAGGGACAAGCGGTACAGATAGGAACTCCAAACCACAGCGATATCCTTTATGTGGTCACTTCCAGGTGCTACCTCCTTTAGCCTTTTAGTTGGCTTAATCGTGAATTTTCCCCATTTAAGGCTAAAAAGCTTGATTTAAGACTGATGTGGGACAGGGCTGAGATTCAGATGTTCCACACCCAAATCAGAAATGCCTGATTTGGCATCTAAAGCCAGGACTTATGGAGTTTCATGTGTTATCTACTGGTGACATACTGCATTGGTTTGGCTCGTACTTGTCAAAATGCAAACTGGTATTTCCATCTCTTATGCATAGGTGCTCTGGGTAACACTAGTGTATGATTATCTGCAATCCACTGTCAGTCCAACTCCATACTGAAACCAGAGCAAAATGCTTTGCCATTCAGAGGCAGTGTTAATGGGGGAGGATTTTTACCATGTATTGCTGGGAGCTGATGTCTTGAAGCAGAGATTTGATCCCCCGCAGCTGTTAATCCAGCACTTGACATTTAATGACAAGCTTGGTCTTGCGTCAGAGAAATGAATTTATTACGTCTTCTTGGCAACTTCTCACTCTGCTCTTCTCCATTTCCCCTTTCTCCCAACCTCTCTGCCAGATGTCAGCCTAATGCAGCAATAACAATCCCTGCTGGCGAGATCTGAAGCGATGAACGTTTCCAAGAGCAGAAGTGGTGCTTTCCTGAACTTGGGTATGAGCAGGAGCACTGTTTCTTGTTCTAGGTCCCAGAGATTTTCTTTGTTCCTTGGCATTTGGAGTAGCTAAATAAATAGCCCTCCTGCCTTCTGCCCCATACATCAGTCCAGCTTTGGCTGCAAGTCTAATGGAATGGATACTCTTAGGTATTTCTGAGTAGTTGTAAGGGGTAGAATTTGGGAAATGAGACAGCAAATGCACAGCCATTAAGCTTTTGGCCTCTGCAAAGGTATGGAAGCAAGAGCCATTTGGAAAACGGTGGAGGCTGTGCATTGCTGACTGTGTTCAGGTTTCAGTTCATGAGCAGCAAGAGGAAGTTTGCTTATCACAAATGTTCAGTTCACACCAGGTTTCTGTTATTTCTACTGGGAAATCTAGGAGGTGAACTGAGCCAGCGTTTCCACACTGTGGCGACGTGATGAGACTAAATGGTAGAACACTTGCACTGTTGAATATTTAAATGGGTGTCAACTACTTATTACTCTGGGAAGGGAAAATAAATCCCTCACCATGTTTTATGATTGTTTTCCTCACGACTGTGAAACAATCAGGGGGCATCATGCAGGGACCCAGAGCAGGGAGATTTGGTCAGGGGCTCTTTGTGGGATTATGTTGTGTTATAGCCACCATCTAAAATCCTGTCCAGTTGCTGATGTGTGTAACCTGTCACAGGTGATCTGTGGCCTATGGGAAATTAATCTGTGGGAAATGGATCTTGATGCATTATTCTTGAAACATACCTGCCCATTTCATTGAGAGTCACTGCAATAAGGCTCGCAGCAGCCGTGACTTTACTCCTTTAGCTTGACTGGAGTCCACGTCCCCTGGGATCAGGAATTTAGCACATGCCACTTAAGTTCTGGCATTCTCTAGCATTCCTACCCCTTGATTGTCCTTTCTGGGGTCTCCCAACATGTAAGCTTTTCAGTGACAGATTAAAAGTGTATTATAGTGTTCTTGTTCTCCTCCATTTAACATGTAGCCTATGGGCTTGAGCTGAAAGTCATGTCTTTGAGTGAAGCTGCTCTGCTGTTTGGTAGGAGGGGCTGTGATTTTAATAACTACAGACTGAATTTGTTAAAATTTTAGATCAACTTTAGACATTTAAAACTGTACACATTTAAGGTCACAAAGGAAAATAGAGCAGACTTTGAAACTATGGCATCTGCTCAAGAGTTGCTAGTTGTCTTCATAGGTGGCTTGAGAGATTCCTGCTTGATTTGCCATGGCATCCATAAGAATGATTTACAATGCCAAAGGTCCTTGCAAATTCAGACCCAAAGGGTGCATGAATGTGCTCAAATGTACTTGCAGGGAGAACAGGTTTAACCAATCTGCAGCCACCTTAAAGACAAGAGCCAAAATAAGCAGATGCAGTTTGTTACTGCTTGCACTGCTGACAAGAGAGCTGTGGAACGCTGCGGGCAAAGAGCGATGAGCTCACTTCTGCCAGCTGCTGTGTGTCCAGAGGGAATGTGTTGATTCTCTGGCTTGTCTCAGCTTAAGCCATTTTGAGGTGGATGTGATTCTTCCCAGATTCAGGCACTTAATGACCACTTTGGGGGTTATCTTCTTGGTGTTGAGCTCATGCTGTAGCATCATAGCATTTTCTTATACAGGTAAAGAACTCTGAATCTTCATCCAGAGCAATACCCTGTGTTTGTTCCACTGTGTTCAGCCACCATAGAATTTAGAAACTAAGACAAAGGAAGAGCTCTGAACAGCAGTGGCATTTGGAGAGTACTGCCAGGCAAATGGGAGGTGCTGGACCATGACGACATTGACAGACGATGATTGAAAGTATGTTTTTAACTCCTGGATAGGTGACAGACTAAACGAAGGGGTGCAGGAGAGAGTGTCACTGTACACAGTTTGCATGTGCAAGAGAGAAGTTGTCTTCAAATGAGACTTCTTTGGTTTCTTGTATTTCTATTAAAAATACCCAATTCGGCTTCCTTGTGGATGGTTTTCTGCAGCTCTGCTGCTTTATTCACCTCCTCCAAAAGGAGGTAGGCTAGTATGCAGTGTAGAAGAATTACTTTATATGTATCAGGGGCAGGGGAGGGTGGAGCATATATAAATAGGAATCTGACTTTCAATCACTGCTATGTTTCGGATTGTACTGTTGATTGGAGATTGGAATACTTTGTGTGTATTAAATAACATGCAGGCTAATTATAGTAAATATGATGGTGCAAACACACTGCCACTGTTGAAATTAATGACCCAAATAACTGGCAATGACCATTTAACAAACCTTTTGAAGTTCACTCAGTTGAATTAATTGTAGTATTGGAAGATGTTGAGTGCGTTGGTTCCAGAGGTCTTGCAGGAGTGTCTTATCTGGGAGTGAAATGATGCAACAGCCCCTGCTGAGAGCTCTGCAATTTACCAGGAGGTTCTCTCTTTTGTTTTTTCCTATATCTTTTGTAGTCTATAACTGCATTATGTTACAAGGCACTTGCAAAAATGGGGAGGAATAAGATATTGTGGGGGCTTTGTCATGAAGTTGGTGGGGGTTTAGTATGTGGATTTATTTGGTTTTTTCTGGAGAAGCAAACATACTCTGCTAATGAAAGGCTTTGTAACTTGCTTAGGAGTTAATAAAGCCACTAGAAGACAAGAGGGAGCAAGGACATGAAAATAGATTACCCAGGTCTCAGCTTAGCACTTGAACTGTTGGGTCATCCATCTGGTGGCCCTACTTTGCAGGTTAGCACAGTTCAATTAAGTTGTATTTGTGATGTGCTTATGATAGGCTGCGATAGGAGCCCAGAGATAGGAAGTGTACTTAATATGCCAGCAGATAGTGAACTGTGTGCAGCCCTGTGCTAACAAAGTGTGCCCCGATTCACAAGGAGCCCCCATAATAATTTAATTAGTGTTGTGTGGATAGTGCACCAAGGAGACAAAGAGCACTGAAGTCTTTCTTAGTCTAAGCAGAAAGGGCCCTGGTGCAGTCAACAATGCTAACATATTGTAAGCTTCTCTCATTCTCTCTCTCCTCCTTTTTCTTTTAGTACTTGTCCTGAATCTCTTGCTTGTGGCGTTCAGGTTCAGTAATTAGAGGACCAGCTTCCTCTCCAGGAGAAGACTTGGCGTGCAGCTCAGATTTATCTTCATGGGGCAAGTCTTTTCCCCTGAAATGAGCTACATATTAAGTAATGTTGGGCTCTGCGATTTATTCATATTCTCTCAGTGGAATCAGAACTTGCCCCTAATCAGGACTTTCAAGTGTCAATTTGCTGCTCATCATAAAAACTCAGGGCTTCACAGTTCTTCTGGAAAGGAAATTTTCTGCATGAGTAATGGAGAGGAGGAAAGATGCTCCTGTTTGTTTATCCACCTGCAAGGAAACTTCTGCTCCAGGTCCTAAAGTTACCATGTGGGGTTTCAAACAAACCAACCATTTCCTCTGTTTGCGTTCATCTAGATTTCAGCATGTCAGTACTGACAGGTTCAATACAACGCCTGGCTTAAACCTCTCCCCAACCCTGAGGGGTTTTATTGATGAAATTGGCACAACAATCAATATGTTGAATACAGTTGATTGACACTCAGCTCTTTTTAAAGGTGAAAGTGGGCAGTAAATTCTCACCCCTGCTGTCTGTAGCTCCTGCAGGTGGGCATACTGGCATACAGAGCTTCCCAAAGGGCTGGCAAGCCATCTGGCATAGCTGTAGTAGATAGATCGAGTACAAGGACAGGTCTGCATTCCGGACAGAATTCCATTAAAGTATGACTTGAAGTAAATAAAAGATGTTCAAACTGGTAATGATGTCCCTGTCTTTCTCTAACCCCATTTAACAACCAAGGATCAGTTGGATTTAGGGTCTTGATAGCAGTTTTATGTAAATTAGCAATTGCCCTTACAGTGATGAAATACAATGTCTAGGAATGGAGTAATAGCAGATTAATTTGTAGTTTATGTATCCTCCTTGGATGTGGCACACAGGTTATAAATACAATACTAAATGACATTAGTGAACTCCTAGTTGTGTTTACTGATGTGAAATTAAAGGAAGGATCAGATCATGATCATAAATATGTCCCCATAGATCAGAGAGGTATACCCAAAAGAAGACATTTAGGTAAACATGTTGCTGGGGTTTGTCCTTGAGGTATGTGATAATAGTGGAGGTTTTCTTGGGAAAGGCAAGTGTCCTGGAGGAGCGGAGCCAAGAAGTTACCAAGATGTTATTAAGATACTGTTAGTGTGAAGAAAGCAGGCAGACCTTTGCTTTTGATTAGCTAAAGGATTTGTTATTCATGCAGCATCACTCATGTGCATAGCGCACCCTGGGTCTGAGACACTTCCAGACTCAAGGCCCTGCTCTTGGCTTTCCTTTTTCCTTCCTCTGCAAAGAATTTTCTCCTGTGTTGCCTTGGTCAAGTTGCTCTACCAGCTGATTTAATGTAAAGTCTGTTCGGTTGGGTTCTGAATGTGAAAATTAACACACTCAAACACTGTTGATTGCTTTAATTTCTACAGTGATGCAGCACTATAAGCAGTGCATCTCTTTTACTTGAGGACTGTATGTTTCGGTAGCCTGTAATATTAACAATTAATGCTCAGATATCTAGGATGGGTTTACTGTAATTTTAATAAAAGGCCTTGAAGGAAGGGTCAGTGAACTGTAAGAAATCAATCTTTCATAAGCAGTCTTTGGTTCTCATTGAAATATTTATGAATGATAAAGCTATCTTGACAAGGCGAAGTTCAGCACAGAGGCCACTGGTGACAACATGACAAGGTTTCATAACAGACAGTGTGTATAATTAAAGCAAGAATGTAGAATGAAAACAGAAGATGTGTCTGTTTCGTTACGCAAGGCTTCAAGTAATCTGATGTGACTGCTTATTGTGAGAGGCTCTTCCCGAGTTACATCTAATAAAGACATCCCATATAAAGCATAACTATGAGCAAGTGAATAGAAACTATTCACTTAAACTGTTCTCTAGGATTTCTTAGCTTGATGAATGAGCAGAAAAGGCTCACAGGTTGCACGCTGGGAGTTGACTGGCAGTAAGGAAGCTGTTGTGTTCCACAAGTTAGGAACATGAGGTGAAAATGCACTGACTTTGAAAATGGGACTGAGCTGTTGGGTTTGAGTGGTGTCACTTGGTGCTTTGAGGGTCACTGCTTGGTAAGATTTCTGCTTGAGGAGTTAGTACAATGTATATTTTCTGGAGCTAGAAGACAGAAACTGTTTGTGCACTCCCTGCCACCATAAATTTCACCTTGTGTTATAGCAGGATTTAAAAAGCCTTTCTAGTAGATGGACTCTCCTGGTTCTCCTCTGCCTTGGGCACCAGCCAGCCAGTGTTTGCAGCTGCTTTGCAGTTGGTTCAAAACCCAAAAAGGTGTTAGGTCTGCAGAACAGAGCCCCACGTTTAAGCTTTGGCTTTCTGGTTGCTAAATGAGAAGTGAACACAAAATGGTAAACATTTTTCAATAGAAGTGTGTATCTTCAATTGTAAGACCTTTCTCTTTATTGCTTACTTGAATGACATTATCCACACATTGGCTGTTGAAATCAGTGCATAAAAGGGAAGGAGAAAGCTAGCTAAATTGCATTATAAAACACAATCTACATCACAACAGGAATACATTAATTTAGAATAAAATTAGCAACCTTCTGCTAACAGAATAATGAATATTTGTAGAGGTTTATCAGTGTAAAAAATAAAGAGAGGAGAAGCCCTAATTGTGTTTGTTAATTCACACCCTCGCCACCACTGTAAGAAAAACTCAGTATGAACAAAGCAATCAACTTCCTGGTATTCTTGGAGGCAAACACAAATGCTGGTTACCCAGTGCCACTATTTCACCACATCCCATCTTAATTACAGTGAGAAACACAGAGGATAAAGGAGTCATTTCAAATTAGACAAAACAATTGCTTCGCTAAGCTTCTTAGCATTAGCTCTTTTGGGGGCTTCTTTTGTTCTTGGCTGTTCTCCTCACCTTCATGTGAGGGTGTATATACAGGACTCAGCAATACCTCACATCTGACCCAGCCTCACGGGGTTCTAATGTAGCAAGAAGGTTTCTTCAAATCCAAGTCTAACTCATGTTATTACTTGCTCCATCTGTTTTTTAATGGTAGTATGAGCCAGTTGGGTTCTGTCTCTTATTCTGCCCATCAAAAGGAGCTGTTTCTTACTTATCCACATAGACACAGCTATAATCCTCATCTGCTGGGCTGCCTGCCAGTACGTTTTTGAAGTGTATTGTTCCCGACTCGTGTGTTCATCTTACTTATAACATGATTGATTCCAGTCACTGGGCCAGAAATGCCCTTCCAAATTGTCACTGCTTAAGGGCACCGCTCAAGAAAAATACAGACACAAATCATCCCCCCAAATAAAAAGGTCAACTGGTATTGAATTAGTTCATTTACAGAACTCTGTGGAATTAGCAATGTACTCTTAAATTGCTTCTTGATTGAGGACTTTTGCCTCATTAATCCTAAACAACCTCTGAGCAGTGTTGAAGTCTAACAGAGAAATGAGTGAGACTTCAGAAACCTTGCACACATCCTGGGCTACAGAAGGCGACTTTCCAATACTGAAGTACGCAAACAGCAGCAGAGTGTCTGCAAAGCAGCATCCCTTTGTTGTCGATGACATGTCCCCTACTGTTGCCATCAGAGGCTCAAGCTGGTAAGTTACTTCCAAATACCCACAGCCCAGAGTTCTGCTTGTATAATCCAGAAGGGTCTAAGAGACAGTTGTAGTAGGGTTTGTTAGTTCAGGCATGGCCGTGCACAACGCTGGGACCAGTCTGACCGATGTGAGATGAGGGAGACAGGCTCACAGATTTCTTCCAAAGGAAAATTAATACAATATATTTCCTCCAGGGACTGCCTCCTCCTGTCACTGATGCAGTAGTTTCTTATCTAGTTCCCTCCTGCCTTCTTACCTTTGTGGTATGCTGACGTTTGCTATTATTTTAGGCTTCTCTTTGTTTCTCATTTTCCGTTCTTTATTTTTTTCCTTTACAAAAGAAAGACCCTGTTTCTGTTTGGCTCTTACTGACATGAAGTCTGTTCTGGCTGGTGTCTGTGTATGGTATCATTGAGCTCTCTCGCTGGACAAAGGGCTCCAGGTTAACAGAGTTTGCAAGTGTTGGCCACTTTAGAACTGCTGCCAGGTTAATATTGCAGTGTTATTAGATTTCTTCAGGCTGTTTATTAATGTATTCCTCCTCTTCCTTTCCATCCACTCCCCTTAATCTCTTTCAAAGAAGAGAGGTCTGTCTTGTGTGTCTAAATATCACCAGTGCAGCAAACACTGCGCCTTGCGTTGCACATAGAAACAGCAAATTACCTGTGTGATGTTATTACTCTGATCTTTGTCTTTCTTCACCCATCTTCATAGATGCTGTTTGTCCTTGCGACCCAGACCTGCTCATGTAAATTAGACTGTGAACTCTGCAGCTCTGGGAGCAGGGCTTTCTTTAAGAACCGCTCTGTAAAATACCTCGGAACATTTCTGGTGCTGTTATGAATAGTAATGAGGATAATGAGGCCGTTTTCTTTGTTGGTGATCAAAAAACTCCTGCAAGTACTGGGAAGAATGGAAGGAGTTCTTTGCTTCCTCTTGCAACTTCCTCCCAGTCAGCAGGAGCATTCACTGAGCTTGGCAGGTAGTCAGGGAAGGGCACTTCCATGTCTTATTCCCACCTCCCACATTTCTGTGGCATCATACAGCTAAGTGGATGCTTCTGTGTATGTCTGCACCCTCCTCCCTTACCTTTTCTAATGTCAGAAGACAGCCTCGGGCCTGCGGGGCACAGCCAGCATTACCGTCTGCTCTCATGTTGAGTTATTAATTTAACCAAAAATTTCAATTTCAGATATCCTGAGGTTAGTCTTCTGCATTGACAGCCCCTCATCATTCCAGGAATGTCCCTACTAATAACCTTTGCCTGCCTCATTACCTTTTTGCATGCATAATAGCATCGCGGACTGTGGGATTAAAAGAAGCGGGGATAAAAATGGTGCACGCTTGTCTAGGTTATTTTCTGATGGCTTCTTCACCTGCTCAGGAAAATGACAATCATTGCAGCATGTGACTTATTCTTCAGTAAGTATCAAGGGAAAAGGCACTTTTTAAGACCAACATCCATTTTTTGGGGGGTTCAGATCTGGAAACCATATTGCAGGGTTTTAATGAGGCTGCTGTTTGCAAAGATCTTTCTCCAAGTGTGTTAGGTGGCAGAGTATTAAAAAGAAAAAGTAATTAGTGAAGGACAAAATGCATGGGAAGAAAATCACAGCACCTTTTCCCAAGTCAGATTTTAATTGAATTTGGATGCAGCAAGACTGCTAGGCTCTTTTTCTCCACCATAAATGTTAAATACAGACGGTTCACCACTCTATTACAGCCTCATAAATTAGTTTGATTGTAACACATCCTTCGCACAACAACTGTTGCTCCCTCTAAAAGTTTGTAAATCAAGCCTAAGCTTAATGTACTTTTTCTTCCCTTGGATTTTAATATTATTGGTGTTTTCAGAAACCCAGGATCTGTGTTGCTCGTTTCCTACTTGGTCCCAGTTCCCTGAATCTCACACTTTTGTGCATGGCTGTGAGAAGCAGATGATCGCGATAATGAGTAGTAAATAATTGCTTGACGTGGGAAGCTCCTCAGAAGCAAAACCAAATGTTTCCAGGTAATGAGAGGGAAAATACATCTGTGTCTATATGAACTGGGGAGCAAGAAATGGAGGGTCCTGCTTTCAGAAGTGTTCATCACCCACAAATGGAGTGACATTTCTCAAAAGACCTCAGCTTCTAATTAGCACCTTTAAAAAGTCAGATCTTACCAGATGTGTGTGTCCCAGCAGCGGGAAGACTTGGCGGCTGTGCTTCGGAAGGGTGTTGGATGTACCTGTAGAGTTACGGAAAGCTGTTTCATACTGGGGGAGCAGCAAGTGTGGTTTTAAGGTCTGTTTGTGTCTTTCTAGTTGTGAGATGCTTCGAGGACACAGTAGGGTAAAATCAAGGGAGTTTACAGCAGTCTGACTGTGACTGCTTTGAGGACGAGAATGTTTGTGTGGGGAAGGGAATGCCAGGAGAACAATGTCAGTTTTATTTTGGATTTACTTCATTTGAAGGGAGTGAGAGCACTCTGGGTGCATCACCAGTAAAGGGAAATGGCTGAGCATTTTTAGATCTCGAAAGAAGCTTGCTGTGGGGGGAAAAGGTAAAATCAGAGCGGAGCTGGTCAAGAAAGATAATGCCTGAGTGGTGAAGGGAACAGAGCTACCGAGAGGAGGGAAGTGATGGTCTGACTGTGAGAATGGCAGTGCTGTGGCTTCTCTTTCTAGGATATCTCTGAGTGCATTAGGGAAATATTATAGTCTTATACATGAAAGATAAGGAAAGGCAGTGCAAGGAAACTGCCTGTTCCAAGTATCGTAGAATTGAGAATTGATTTGATCTTCATATTCCCAGGTCTGTGACTTCATTATAAAACAGTCCTTTTCCTTCCTTGATGGGAGTTACAGAGATTATGTAGTGTGTATCCATCTTCATGCGCTGCTATTCAGAATCATGATTAGTCCATTCATATTTGATCTAAATGACCATTTTACTTTTAAATTTTTACTTCATTACAAGAAGCACGATATAAACCAACACTTTGCTACTTCTTTTCAACACTGTTTTTACTTCTCCTTTCAATAATGGGTGTCCTCACTTTCCTAGCAACAGACCCCACTTTAAAGCTGATGCACATCATGTTGTATAGAAATATTCGGTTTCACTACATTTATTCCATTCAAAACTAAAGTAGTTGCAAAGACTCAGTGTTCATACTGCTTGCGTATGATTGTAGTTCTGAAATCCCCAGAGGCACCTGGCATAGGAATAACGGTGACTGGAGAGACATACTTTTGCTGCTGGGTTGGTAGAGGTGCTCTTAGCCCTGCTGCTGCCTCTGGGGTACTGGAAAGTGTTGAATAACCAGCTGGGTCATTTCTGCTCGGTTGCTGTAATTTATTGTCTCACTGAATCCAGATTTCCTGAATGTTAATGAAAAAAATACCCATCACACCAGCTCATGCCATTCTCTTTTATGACCTTATTAAATCTTACACTTTCTTATCATGCAGTGACAATTACTGGAGTATAGGACAGAGCTGCTTCTCTGCGTCAGCCATGGCATGTATGCTTTCCCTTGTCACCAGTGCTGGCTGAGTGATTTAGACCAAATGAGCAGTCCTGGGAGAGATTTTTACACTCTTGACAGGATGATATAACAAGAGAAATGCCATTACCAAATACAGAGGAATAAGCAGAAGGGAAAAGGCAGGTGAGGAATGGGGAAGTAAATCTTTACACCTGTCACTTCATAATAAAATAACCTTCATGTTAAGATTTAATGAGCTGGTTATCCCACTAAAGAGGGAGGGAAATACTGCTGTCATCCTGCCTATTCCAGGCATTTTTTTCCCAAGACATATCTGGTTACTGGGCGGGGACACACACACACACACACACGTGTACACAGACTAATAAGGTGAGTGACTACCCAGTGTATTCTCTCACCTTACTAATGTGATGTTTCTGCCTCTAAAATCTACCCAGTGCAGAAATGTCAGTGTCTGCAGGCAAAACTAAGCTTAGGCTCTCTCTACAGTGGTACAGTGAGACTTAAAGACTTCAGTAAATGACTGTTTTATTTTGATATACTCCCAGAAAAGCAGAGTTACTTTTTCACATCATAACAGTGTCTTAGCTCATGCATTGATGTCAGTGGTTTCTCTTCAGTTGCGCTTCTCATTAATGCCGTAGAAAACTGATGCTTGGAGCAGGCATGATTAAGAGCTAAAAGCCCTTCTTAACAGAGAAGTGCGCTTTACTCCTGGATAATTCAAAACAGACCACTTCTAATATTTCTGATAGAAGGTACCAAACTTCTTAAAGGGCCCACTTTAAAGCTTGTTTTGAATTCTGGAAGGCATAGTTTAAGAGCTAATGATTTATTCATATGTAAACCAGCCATGCTAATAATGTGTTCTGCCTATTATATTACATAACTTAGTGCCACGCTATAGAGGCAGTTGTCATGTGGTCCTGTCTGATAAATGCAGTCACAAAACTCTGCCTAAGCCACATTGGTTTTGTCAGCTGCCTCAGCTGTCTAAGAACACTGCACAGGTTTACAGTATTACTTAACGGTGTTGGTGAATAATGTATTATTTATATACAGATGCAGATCCAGCCCCTGATGTACTAGCTGCTGGGTAAGAAAGATTGTCCATGCTTTGAGGAGTTAAAGTACTAGTAGAAGTTGTCTTTTTCTCTTATTCTCTCTTTTCCGGTGGGTTTTCCTACCTTAAGCAAGGTCATTTGACTTTTCTAGGCTAGCAGTATAATGTCATTCCACCAGGGAATTAACCATCGCACAGCTTGGCACTTTGCAGCCACCAGTGAAGCATTGCATTCAGTAAAGACATCATTCAGCAGTTCAACAGGAAAGAAACCAGCAGAGGAGGCAGCAGTTCAGAGTGCTTGAGATGTGCCATCTGGCCCCGAACGTCCCTCCTCTCTGACCTGTAAGACACTTTGTGGTGTGCTTAGAGGCATGGGGAGAAGTGCTGCTTCCTTCAGAGTATCATTCACTTGTTTTGAAGTCGAGGCTAGGAGTCAAACAACTCATCGTAGAGTTCATGCTTCACCTTTGAGAGGACAGAGTGTGTTGATCCTAACCAATGGAATGAATGAAGCTTGTTCATTCAATGAATGTTCAGCTAAGCAACACGCAGAACATTTTCAGCACGGTTTTTGGTGTCAGGGTGGGATTGGCAGTGGATAGTGGTGGGGCTGTGCATCTTGTACAAAGCCCATCTCATTTTCTGACTTGTGAGAGATTCTCCCACAGTGGAAAACAAACCGAAGTTACTCCAGGGCAGATAGTTTCCATGCCACGTTGAGAAGTGTGAAGTTGATGGCAACAGTTCCTAACCAGGGGATCTTTTGAAAGTGAAGCACAGCGACAGCACTTGGCAGCCCTGTGACAGCTCTCCTGCGTTTCAGGCCGGAGAGTACTTCCAAGTGCATTATGGAAGTGTTTCAACTAAAATAGGTAAAAGTCTAAAGTAGTGTTTTCCCTCCTTCCTGATGAGGGAAAAAATGTTCCAGCTGCTCTAACCACAGGCAATGCTTGGGTGTCCCATTGCTGGGTAATTGCCATGGCAGATATTGGTAATCTCTGCAAAATGTAGCAATGCATCAGTGATTTGGATTCCCGAGGGTTGTTTTGTACTAACAAAGCTTTCTGTAGGACTTGAGGCATTGACCATTACTTAAAGGTTGAATCTGCTTGTGGCTGCTGTTATTTAGTAAATAAAGCTGACAGGGGAAAAAGCAAGCGAACAAAATCAGAGTCAGGGAAGAGAGCCTTGAAGCCGTGGGATATATTGAATACCAGCTCCATAAAATCAAACCAGTATCTCGCAAGTAGAAGAGGAAAAAAAGATGTAAAAAAGCACAAACCTCCTCAGCAGGGGACAGATTGGGATTTATTCAGTTTAGTTTAAATTAGTCTGTGGTGTTTGCAACCAGCAGTAGTTCTCTCCAGCGTTGCCTCCTGTCACAACAGAAGGGTTAGAGGATTCGAGTAAGCCACCAAATGGCCTTAAAACAAAACAGAAACACATGCAGGGAGAGAATCCTTTTCTTTCCTTACCTTTATCTACCACCCAAAGCCTTCCTTCCTACCATGAACATGGCATCATGAGCAGCTGTGGGAACACACTGTACCAACATCTCCTGGGCTATACACCAGGGCCCTGGGGAAAGCCGATGTCACAAAAGGAGTCAGTGTTCGAGTGATCAGCCACCATGGTACATGTGCAGGCAGCTCATTATTCCTCACAGGCTCTGTGGAGACAGAACAGGACTGAAAACTAGACAGGCGTGTGTACTTGGTTGGGCTGAAGCACATCAGTACTCTTCAGCTGAGCTATCAGACTTTAAATGACCATATGCTTATTTTACTAGAGCCATAGCTTCTTATAGAAATGTTATAATCAGAACAAAAAAGGCAAATTCTTTTCAGTCATGCGAAATCCCCTTGTATTTTTGGGAGCTGCTCCCATGTGTCATGGAGCGGAGTGCAGCAGGGCATTAGGTGTGTCTGGGGCGCTGTGCGTGCGGGGGGAATGTGGCATGTAAAGGAGGAGGATGCTTCTGTGCTCAGTGGAGGGCATAGTTCTGTTTTGAGATCATCTAAGAACAGCCTCCACTTGCAGGGTAATTTCTCAGTGGCTGTTCAGTGAATCACAATGCAATGAACTTCTTACAATAACATATGTTATTTCTCTGCAAATATAATTAATCATGAATAATTTTACAATGGATGGCAAAGGCAGTTAACGCGGTAGGCCTGCTTATTATAAAGGGTGGTCATTATATTATGTGGTATATATCTTGGATGATAACAACTTTAATGCATGTAATAAAATGTTTGAGGGCTATCTTGATTTATAACAGCTTGCCCTAGCATCCCCTGCAATGCATGTACTAATAAAATGCTTTATACCATCTCACTTAAGGTGGGTGCCATCTGCAGGGTCTCATTTTGTTGCATGCATATGTGTGTTAATGTGACACAGAGGTAGCTGCAGTGTAGATCACATCTATCCAGAGAAAGGCTGTGTACTACTCAAAAGCCCCAGCGTTGCTTTGGCTTAATCCAAGGGTTCCTGGTGTCTTCTCCCCGGACTGGTGACAGGCAGATGTGGGTGCCTCTGAGGAAGATGAGCACCAGTGATCCTGGTACCCATGTGTCAGGTGATAGCAATCAATCAGGGGCTCTCTCATTGCAGGACTGAGTGCTCCATTTGCTGGCAGGGTATTTCCATTCTTTTAAGTGGGATATAGGGTTATGACTTTATTTGTATGGGAAGGATTAATCAGGAGAATGAGTTCTTGTCTCAACAAAGGGTATTACAAATCCAAAGATTACACTTACACGGTAACAGGAACAGAACTCCAGTGATGTGGGATTCAAGGTACAGCCACTTACAGGATGTAGCAATGGAGTCACCTGCATTTTACAGGGAATGGGCAGTGTGTATGCATCCACAAAGAGGTTCTCCATCTGTCTTGCAAAATGCAGACTAGATGGTGTTTTTGCAGCGCAAAGGAGTCCTAGTCCTGGAGTGGGGCTGGCCCTCTGTTCAGACAAGTAGGGCACTTCAGTGAAATGCCTGAAACAGCGTGTTAGAATGCAACTGGCATTCTTTGGGTCGTGGTTCAGACTAGTGGGAAAGCAGGCTGATATTCCTGAATTGTTCCAGTGTTGTCAGGAAAGGGTGAACTTCAGATCTGGTCCTATTCCTGTAGAGTTTGCAGGTTTTCTGGAAAAAGGTGCCCTGTACACAGTTTTCCAGTGTAAACTCCCATCCAAGGCTCACTCCAAGCATCCTAAAGCACTCATATCACGACACCTTGTTCTATCCCATGAAATGAATGTGCCACTCATGCAGCAATCGAAGATGTCAGTAAAAGACTCTTTATTCATAAATAACTGATATGCAGTAATTTACGTCTGTACATTTATCTCCAAAAGGCCATAGCCCATACAGGATTGCAAACTCTACAGAAAACATCCAAACTGTCCATTATTACCTTTTCAGTACAATATAACACAGCTGTTTGGCATTACCAAATATATATATGTATATATATTTATATATGTACATGTGCTGAAAAAAGAAGCCAGTGCAGCCTTTTCCAAGGAGTCCTTCCCAAGTATTTTACTGTACAACATTCAGAATTTACATTGATAGAACAAGGCACAGAAAGTGTGGTATGAAGCCAAGGCCATGCTTTATATTTCATGTTCTTCTCCTACTCCTTCAGCTTCATACTCAAGAAAGCATTCAAACCTCTGCTCTTTTTTCAGTTCTAAATACACTGAAACCGGGGGGAGGGAAGAACGCTCAGTCAGCTGAGCCCAAACCAGCATTGTCAGAACCCATTCCCTGCTAAAAGAAAGGAGCAGAAGAGAAGGTTGGTCTCTAAAGGAATACTTGTGGGTTTTCCCTTTTCTTTTAAGAAATTATTAATATTGATTTTGTAGTTGCTTAGGTTGAAGTTCCCCCTTCACCTAAAGGCTGGTCAGAAGCGTTGAAGGTTGCAGTAGTGATTTTGCAGTTAGCCCTAGTCATGCATACCACTGTTTGAAATGCCACCAACTGACCAGCATCACATCTTACTTCTTCCAAATCAACAAGAGGTGCACACTTGATGTTCTTGTACCATGTATGAGCAGAGATCAGAGTCATAGTGGGTATGAATTTAGTCAAGAGGAGGCATCTACATCTCCCAAATCACCGTTCTATGATGTCAGTTGGCTGTTCCTGACTATATGCCAGAAGTATATATATGCCGCATCTCCATTGAGGCATATATATCTCTGTATGTGTGTATGTTACTGATGGATTGGGGAACTGTGTGAGGTTCACTAATGGAATCTGGGGTTTAGACTGAAAGGGGAAAGAATGCAAAGTCTACAGCTTCATGTAAAAATATTCCTGCATCCCCCTTCAACTTAACTTCAGTGCACAAATAGGGGAAAACTGAAGGAATTGCTTGGAAAGCTACCATCACTGTAAGGTTCATATTCCAAATTCCAGTATGGGAAATACCAGGGCTTACATTTTTTGAAACTGCAAAACCAAAGCTTCAGTCAGTTTGAAGCGTGGATTTGTTTGGAAACGTTCTTGCTGCCTGTAGCAGACAGTGCCGTTAGATCCATGTCTTCCCCCTCCTGCTGTGTCAGAAAAAACTTTAACCAGGCTTGGTGCAGAGCACCCTGAACTTCATTTTGTGCTACACATTTCCCTTTGGGATTAGACAATAATATTTATATACAGAGACCAGATAACACAGGGGTTTGACATCATCTTAAATCTGCAGAAGTACATTCTCAACCAAGGTTATCACACCAGGGGCAGACAGACTAAGTAGCTGCTGACAAAACCACGGCTCTACAGTAGGTGAGTGTCTAATCTCATTAGATTACAGTACACTACATCACAGATCAGGGACAGGTGCCTAATCACCACATCCCTTAGCTAAGATTTCACAAGTGACTTCAGCTCTAGTTACCCTGTGAGAGCAAGGCAAGGAGGCTGCCCCCGAACCCCAGCTCGCCTGGATTCCCTTGGAAAGCACAAACCAGTTAGTCAATACAACTGAACAGCTTATTTAAAAGCAGCTTTTGCAATAGCTTGAAAATTACAATACACCCCTACCCACCCCAGCCCCAGACAAGAAACACTAGTAGTAATCTGTACTATTCACCTCTAATACAAAAAGTATAGTGGCAAATTCCTAGACATTTATGTTCTTTTTGGACAGAACAGTGAACATGGACACTGACAGGTTTAACTTGCGGCAGTAGAACATCGGTTCTGTTTTCTGCATTGCAGACTCTGTCACTATCAAATGCTCCTTCAGGTGATTCTTTAATCTTAGAATGGTTTATCTTTGTCCATGTCGGAAAGGAGATTTTTGCTACCATTTATGCTAATATTGGCGATGAGAGAAAAGAGCTAGACTGTGTGGTACTAGGAAATGATTCACAATCTTTTGCCAGCATGTTGAGTTTTAGTTGTTGCCACAGGTACTGTGTGTCCTAGAGCTCTGAGTTACTGCGTTTGCTCAGGAAGTCCTTTAAGAATTTTAACTAGACAATCATTAGCTATCCAAGGAAGGACAGACGTGCCATTTCACACACTGCCTCTTCTGAAGCAGGAATAGTGTCAAGGAAGTGATTTTACCAAAACATATCCCACAGACCACAGCTGATGGAAAACATTCTTCAACATGAGAGAGGTTCTCAGTGAAGAAAGTTAACCATGCCCACTGCTGTGGGGAATAATTCAGATTAGGAAAAGAAAGGCTGGAAAGAGAAATCATCAGATGATTCCCAGTGGTTAAGGACTTAGAAATAATTTCCTGGTTTCCACTCAGTTAATTACAGCCCAAGGAAATAAAATGCAGCGCTTTGCCTTTATCTGTGTTTTATAGGCAGAAACAGGCTGGGGTGGGGGGATAAATTCCAGTCACGAACAGAATTCTACAACAGCTCCTCACCTGTTTTAGCTGCACTATACACATAAACTGTATTTTTCTAGTGGAAAATATTCCTTGGAACTGATCAGTTACTGAATGTTTTATTCTCACATAGTGCTATCTTTCAAGTAAAAACCAAAAATGGACCTTTAATGTTAATACCACAGAGTCATAGAATCACAGAAAGGTTTGAGTTGGAAAGGACCTTAAGATCATCCAGTTCCAATCCCCTGCCATGGGCAGGGATGCCTCACACTAGACCATGTCACCCAACACTCTGTCCAGTGACAGCATCCCTGTTGTAGTGATTTACATTGAGTAAGCTTTTCTCTTCACCTGCTGAAGGCAACCCATGCACAGGCCTGTGGAGGAGGAGAGCAGCTCTTGCCAGAGCTGATGATAATCACAAAGATGGTGCCCTGTATTTTAAGAGAATTGGGTTGCTATGGGTTCAGCACAAAAAGCCCAGTAAAATGTCTGTGGGAGTCCATCTGGGTTGTATAGGTCTTACACTGGTAGATGAAGGTTGAATTTAACTGCAGAGCAGGGCTCCTTTCCTGCTGGCTTAAAAGGATTCTCATGTAAACCAGCAAGGCTGTGCAAAAGCGATGTGGTGAGACTGTAAATGAGCTTTTAGGAGGCTGCAGTCTGGCAGAGCTGTGAAATGCCCCATTTTGGTGACAAAACTGTAAGTCACTTTTAAAATGCAACTCTTGGGCTGATCCTGAATGACTCACACAGGAGTATCTGAGAGAAGTGCTGAGGAAGATGAGAACAGGTTCTAGCTAGAGCAGGTTCTTTGGTGATGTGAAGTCACAATGGCCATTCCCCCATAGCGCACCCAGGGCAGCAGGGTGGAATGTCACTGGGTAACATCACATTTTCTTTCTCTTTATAGTTTATGAAGAGATCTTAAAAATACTTCTCCAAAAGTCATAATGTGGAAACTAGAGGAAGGGAATACATTTTTAATTCCTGGCCTCTCGCCCTTTTTCAGATGCTCCTTCACTGCTGGGTTTTGGATCATATCAACACATATATGGATACAGAGTACCAAAACCTTTTTAATATAGATGTTAAAACAGTGCCTCTGGAATTTTAAGACTGCTAATAATTTATTTATAGCACTGGAATCAAAATTCTGATTTCTTCTGAGAAAATACTCTATAGCGAAGCATACTTAGAGCAGGCTTGTGGGGAACTGGCAAAAGTCAGTTGCTTTCTAGCGTAACAAATAGGAAGCAAACATTTAACACCTTTTACTTGTATTGTTTAGCTCCTTGTTAATGGCAACAAAATCCATGTGGCAGCAGAAGCATTTACCTGAAAAGCATTTTAATTTCTCCATCTCTAAAACTGTGCATAGAAAGAGAGGAGAACTATCATAAACCTCCAGAAGTGGCAAGTGCTATCAGCATCTCCGGTGTCACTCATGCCAACAGGCAGAAGGAGCACCTGGAAACAGGCAGGTCTGCCCCCCATCAGGTCATCACCTGGTAACAAAGGGAACAGGAAAAACCTGGAGCCTATTTTTCCACTCCCTGGTCTCCATTTCTTACTGTCCTACTATCTAGCAATAACAGCAAGGATGTCCAGAGAAGAAGAACAGACAAGGGGTCTTCTGTCTACACAAGAGTATGAGTGGGAATGAGGTGTGAGAGAAGCCTGTCGAAGGATGCGTGGTATGGACAAGGCGATACAGCAGCAAGGTGATACTCAGTACCCTGTTTACGTGGGACAAGGAGAACCTCGTGCAATGGTTTAGGCAGCATGTGGTAAGGAAAGGAAGGGCTGTTTAAAGAACACGAGAGAAGGTCGTGGCACCTGCTTCTCCTGGATAGTGTTCACGAAGGCCAAGTGTTCCAGTGGGATCTAAAGGGATCAGTCAAGTTTTTGAAGGACAGTATCAGTGGTTCTTAGACACAGTGGTTCAGATGCAACTCCCCGCAGAGGAATCCCCTTAGTACAGGGCACATTACTTACACTGTTCCCTGCTCCCTCTTAAGGATACCACACAGGTCTACATGGATTTTCACCTGACAGTATGGCAGTTCCTGTAGGACTCCAGGTGTACAGCCGGATAAGCTCCTGGTAGTGTGGTTTGGTTACTGTTTCAAACCCCATTCCAGTGGGAGGAAGGTAAATCAGTAGTGTTGTGGCATTTCCAGTCCACTTAAACAGTACAAGAGCACCAAAACAAGAACAGGTTAGAAAAAACCAAACAAGAGTTCTTGATTCAGAGTCACAAAAACAGGGTCAGTAACAAAGCTGCTGCTTTGGCAAAAGGGAAGAGATGACAGGAATCAAAACCTAAAGGGAAATAATACTACTCCACTGAGTGGTGTAGAATTGTAATCTTACCTCAGGCCCCGGACTGAAGGGTTTCCTTTCTGGCACTGTAAGCAACTTTGACACCTGTGCCTTTTCAGTAGGTTAATGCAGACACTAGACTTGATGGGATTTTTGCATCTAACTGGGGTTTGGTGTAGAACCCAGATCCCCTCCGTCTGAAGGCCCCTTTAGATGTACTTTGGAGGAGGTCAGCCTGGACAGCTGCTGGTTTCTCTCTCTCTGGGCTTTGCTGAGCATTCCGAAAGCAGCATTGGGTGTCTCTGTACATGGAGGTTTCTCAAAGCTGCCCAACTCTTGGAAGTGAACACTCTGCATTTCCTGAGATAAAGCTTTTGGGTTGAAGCTCTGTGCTCGGCTCTGACCCCAGGTCTTGTGTGTAGCTCACATTGGGAAAACAAGAGGGGATAGGTGCAGCTCCTTGGAATGACATGGGTGTGCCTCAGCGCCTGCAGGATGGTGCTTTGCTCTTTGCTGTGGTAGGGAACAGAAGCTAGTTTGAAAATGAAACAGCATCTGAGGAGAAGCTGAGCACAAATTAACTGCCCGAGAGCACAGTTAAACCTGGAGCTGGTTTCCCAGACAACCACAGCTCACTAAAGCTCTGCCGCTTGGCTGTGGATGCCATTCCCTATTTTTACTTAATTCCTGACATTTTGTCCAATGAAGAACAGGTTTCTGAGGAGGAGGACTGGAAGTCACTCGAAATATAATTCAAACACAGATAGAACCATGTGCTGCTGAAAACAGTGACAGCTTGCAGCCAAAGAAGCAGGTATTTTTGTCTCAGTCGCAAATATGCTTACAGCCATTATGATTTCCCACTGCAAACAGGAACTCTCATGTCAGGCTGCATGAAATACTGAAGTGCAGAAAACGTTGGGGGAAATCTTAAGTATTCATAAGTCTCACACTACTGCAGCCTGCTGAGCAGGGAAAGCACCGAGATTTGCAGTTTTAGAGCAGAGAACAAGTGGAGGTTTAAATCCAGAGTAGTTCATCATACCTTCCGTGACTAGAACCTGGGCAAGGAAACAGGTTCAGATTATTACAGATTCACACACGAAGTACCTACCCTGTGGCCTGTCATGCTGCTCATGGCCAAACACAGGGGGAAAAACCCAGAGCGCTTGTTTTCCATTGCTTGCGTTTCCATAAAGCTCCTGGAATCTCGGTTTTGTTCCTGCTTTGTACTGATGGTGTTCCTCGCACCAAAGCTGACAGCCCACGGCCAGAGCGCCTTGGCTCATTTTAAAGAATACATAAGTAAAAATAAAGGTTAATTTTGGCTCAGCACCAGCTCCACTTGCTCACAGTGACAGCTCTTTCTGGTTCAGTTGAATAAGTTATTCTTGTACGGAATGGATAAAAAATGAGGAGAATTCTCTTAGCTTTACATTCTGGGTAAATCCGGTGGTAAATGCCATGTTTGTAACTAAACCACGTGGAACAACACAGCCAAGCTTCACGTCCTGTGAGATTTGCAGGCTGTACAATGGAATGAAACCCATTTTTGGCAGGAGCCTGTGGGGTTTATTGTTTCAGTCTGAAATGAAACCAAAATTAAGCTGTGCCGCCTGACTTCACTTTGACTTTTGAGTTTAGCCTCAGTACCTAAAGTAAGCAAAAAATGTGTAAACTTGCTAAAACAGGGCTGGTGATTTCCCGTGTGATTTTGGTTATTTAAATCCACCCCCAAAAGAAACATTTTTGGACTAAATGAACATTTGCAGACCAAGAACTTGAGAAAATCTCTCTCAGGCACACACTGATTCCACAGAGGAGGGGTTTGGTCTGTTCCTTTGTTAACAGAATAGGCAGGAAAGCTCTGCAGCAGCAGTACATTCATTAAGTGATTGAATGTTTAAAAGGAATTGGTTGGAATACACATGATACCAATTAAATAGTTACAAGATCCTCTAATTCCTCAAACATCTGAACAGGAGAAGGCCAGATCTTCAGTTTTCTGTAGCAGATACAAAGGGACAACTGATGCTACTGAATGGCACTGAACCCACTCTAAGTTAAGTTGGAGCTGCAGGACAAAGGGGGCTCCAAGCCCAAGAAGCCAAAGCTTTAAACCAGGATTAACCTCTAGTGGCTTCAAATATTCCATATCCGTATTCACTGATTTCCACTAGGCTTTACATCGGTATTACTGTTTCCTGAAAACAGGATTTTTAATAGGGCTGCTTCTGCTCCTCCAACCGAAAACTGCATTGTGGAACTGAGTGTCTGTCTCCATACAGACCCTGACGTGCAGAAACCCTTACTTCCTCCCTGCCAAAGAGAATCTCTAGTGTCATAGTCAAAGCTGGCCGTCAGTTCTTGAATGCAGAGAGTGACTAAAGTCCATTTTGCCTGCTGTAGTTGAAGTCAGGCTCCTCAACCTCAGTTTCTGTTATGTCCGAGATTTTGGAGTGTGTCCTTCCTATTTCTTCCAGGGCACAGGCCAGGGAGTCAAGGTCACCATCATGTTGATGTCGGGCTTCCCAGAGGTCCAGAATGACAGCAGATGGACTGCTTTGTGTAGCAAAATAGGAGAGATTCCTACAAGGAGGGGAGGAAAAGGTGAAACAGAGGATGAGGAGCAATACAGACTGGAGGTACCAGGAATGTGAAAGTGCTCTGGTGTGCCTAGCACTGTCAGTGTGTTTAAAACCCCAAATCAGGGAGGGAGAGGAATTATGTCACTTAGATAGATGCTTGTGATTATGAAGACATGACATCTTTTAATTTGTGAACATTGTATTTGATTAATATATAGTTTTTAGGACTTTGCAGCAGTGATATTTGCAAAGAATTTGGTAAAACAAGTATCTAAACATATTACCTCGTAACCGCTTCTATTTATGGGCTTTGGATATAATGATCTGAATAAATACATTAACTATATATTCACAAGCATAAATGTTGTTATGCATTTGTATTACATTACGCTACAGACCTATAAATATGGGAAGAAACAGATAAACCCTATAGCACAGAAAAGGGAATTTGGACTTGACTATTTGGCTTTTTAAGCCAGCTCCAAGATAATGAAATATTTACTACGGACCATTTCTGGGCTGTTCTCATCAGTAAAAATCAGGCAGAAACCATTTTCTTCCTCAGGCTTTGCTAACTCCCTTCCCTCTGAACATTCATCTCTATCGGAGATTGAAAGTGAACATACGGGGAATAGCGTGTGCATGTGTAGTACAAATTCCAGCTTTGAAGAAGCTCCTTGCAGCCACGACAGGAATCGTTCCAGTGCATTGCCAGAACAGATTCCTGTCTACACTGAGGAGCTGAAGCCAGGCTGTTCCTCTTGCCAAGTAACACCTTGACTTCAGCAGAACTACCGATACGGCAGTGGCCTGTGTTGTGAAATAGATGGGGAAATATTATGGATTATGCTGCACAGCAGGTCTGTGGGACTCTATGCAGTCAGGTGTTCATGCTCCACCATCTGGGTTGTTCAAACAGCTCAACAACTCCCTTTTTCTATCTGTGAATTTGATTTTAGCAAACTAGATACTGCGAAGACCCTACACCAGGTGTCTCCACCACAGAACCAAACGTTAACAGGTTATCACCAATCTGGTCTAAGACAGTGTAGTCTCCTCAGCACATGGTCTCTCAACCTCCTGGGGAAGAGAAATCTCCTCCACCTTCCTCTGCACGTGAGTGGAAGCAAGAGAGATTACAGTGCCTGGCAGTGGTAGTAAACACTGGTAAGTAAAGCAGAACTTGCTGATTCTCTCTGTGCTGCAGGACTATAAATCTCTGTTTTCTTTGGTTCGGATGTGGTTTATTGAGATTCCCAGGCAAAACAAGTCATCACTGAAAAGTTATTTTGCTTTACTTAAGTATTCCTCTGCCCTCTTGGGAACATATTTATGGTGGTTGTGACAATCACAAAATACTTCTGTGAGAGAACTGCCTCCACCAATTTAATTTAGCCAAGCGGAAAAAGCAAAATAAGTGGTAAATTAGTTTTTACAGCATCCTTCAGTTTTAATAATCATAATATTATTATTCCCAACAGTAGAGCATGACTTTATTTTTTAAATATGCCTTTTACTGAAAAAAAAAAAAAACCAAACCAACCCAAAACCAAACCCTGAAACCTGCAAAATGAGTAATTCATTTTGGAATACAAAATACGCAGACAGAAGCCAAGGCAACAGGACAGACGCTCTTCCTCAGAGAACACGCACCCTCCTGAGTCCTTTAAAGCACTGCTTTCATACTACACAGCAGTGCCAAAGGCCCTCTCTAGTCTGTACTGTACCAAGACCCCATTCTTGTGGGTCAATGAAGGGGAGGTCTGGTCCACAGCAAAGAACCTGACCTTGGAAGCAAACCTCAGGTAGCATTCAGGTAAAGCAGTTCCTGGTTTCAGCAGCTTGTCATGTTTAAGAGACTGTATGAACTAGAGCTTATCCTTGGGACTGAGGACGATAATCACAATGTTCACATCTTTAATACCAGCAAGTAAACAAAAAGCCCAGAACAGCAGCAAATTATTCCCGCTGCACATGTAAACGCTCATCTTCCAAAGTGTCTTTTGTTACCTGTTAATGCTGTTCTTTTGTGCTAACATCTGCCAGTCTTTGCCTTTGGCGTTGGGTGTGTCAAATGTTGCACAGATCCGTTGCCTGATGGAATAGGGGATTTTAAATGCTTTTGGGCCCATCTGTGCAGGAAAGTTGCTGTCATCATGTGCAAAGAAAGTAATGGTTTCTCTTTCATTCTGCATGGAATACAACAGCAAAACAGTTAGTGAGGGCATCATCTTTCCGTCCACCTTGGCCTGTAGGCAGCTCTCTAGCAAACTACTGAGAGTAATACTAGGAGTTGCATCACAGACTCTTGCTTAGAAATGGGGAGCCGAGACAGCCTGAAAGATGGACACCTCATTTATGAGTGTTTTTAAAAACACCTACATTCTTTAAGTCCCTGTTTTTCCCTATTAGAAATCTCCTTGGAAGCCAGGTCCTGCCCCATTCTTCTCCTATGAAGTGATAGTCTTGTTTAATGGAGTCACATTTCCATGCGTTACTCGTTGCAGTGAAATGCAGCATAAATACTAAACAACAGTGATGCTATAGTCTCTTCATATAACATTTATGACACCTCCCCAAAGCCATCCATGCAGAGTAATAGTGCCGTAGATCTATCCCATGGTCTGACTGGTTAAATTAACTATGCAGAACTGTAGTACATTTTCATACCCTGCACATACGAGATAAGCTACTGCTACCTGGTTAGTTCAGGGAATTGTAACGCAAGGAGTAACTCAAGGATTCAGTTGTTATTTCTCTATTTATTTTACAGTCAAATTCTCCTCACTCCTCAAGCACTTTTTGAGATAGGCATGAGAAAGCCTCCATGCAGCACATCTCTGTGAGGGCAGAGCTGTCGCTCTGGAGACTTGAGGACAGACAGGTCCCTCCAAAAAAACAAGAGAGGGAGGAGAAAGTAACAGCAACAGCAGCATTGTGCTGAGATAGGTACAGAATGATAGAAGTATGTTATGGAATAACAGTCACGAATGTGGCTGTACTCTGAGGATGGTCTCAGAGAGAATGGTGGTTGTGGGTTTCTTGCTTAGTTGCTGCATTCTCTGCACAGTGCATTTGGCAATGGGCACACCCCTGTAATCCAAAAGTTTTAGTTTGGATTAACCAACAAAGATGCTCAATAATTTAAAAGGAGGAGATAGTTTTCTTTGCTGTAGGACACATCCCCAGATTGAGTTTGGTATCTTTCCCCTGTGAGCAAAGCTGCAGTCCTGCAGACAGGCTGTACACAGCATGCTCTAATATAATAGAGGAACAGAAGTGGTGAAACAGCACACAACCCATCCACTGTCACCTCTGGGTGCTCTGCAAACTTCAAAACCTTTTGCAAGAAAACTGTTGTCACCAATTTGACTATGAATGACTTAGAATTGTAGAATCTCTAGTGTAGACTAGCAGTAGTAGCAGCATTGCAGACTCTCTAGCGCTTTGGTTTCTAATGGAATAATCTGTATGGCTTTACTATATATGTCAATAGTTTTGAAGAGGACATAAGAACCTACACAGGGATAGAAAGGACAAAACGGGGAGGGATGGGGTCTCACGAGGTGACCGGGAGAGAGGATGCTTTACCTCTAGAATGGAGGTCTGGATCTGCAGGAACCTGCTCGTGCCCCTTGACTTGCCGCACGCAGACCTTGCAGGCCAGCTGCGTGGTGGCAGGGCTGTAGCGCTCCAAGGAGAAGGCGCAGTGCAGAGGCTTGGGGCTGCTGCACCACACACGGGAGAACGGCACCTCCTGAGGGAGACGGGGAGAGATAAGGTGAGACCATCACAACACTAGGAAAAACACCCATTCTTTTCCAGTGCAGTCGCATGTTTACTGACATGCTGCAAGCTCAGAGCAGGACAAAGCTATCAAATGATGATTCAGTTGATAAATACTGGGGATTTACATTTACTGAAAGCTTGGATTCCATTCAGTGACACAGATGATGAGACACTCATTTAAAGTGAAACTTAAGATGCACTTCACTTACTCCTGCGCAGGGATCAGAACTCTTTCTTCCTCTAATCTGCACCTCGTTGCCATCACCCTGTACTACAGTATCTTCCCATCAAGAACTGTACCTCCTCTGTAACTAATGCACCATGGAGCAGGATAGCATGTTTTCTGTATTTATGTTCCATCTGTATTTAAAAACACCCACTTGCCTGGGTAGCCACGTGCAGCCCAGTGCACACCATTGCTCAGTCTGGTTTACTTCTTAGTACCATCCTGTTTTATTCTGTGACTACTTTCAATGACTCCTCTACTTCAGCCAGGGACACTTTATGGGATGGATGCCCTCATCAAATGCTAGAGAGAGCTGCAGCAATTAATCATCAATCAGAGCTTTTCTGGCATTTCTGAGTTCCTAAAAACATATGGAAATAGACAGGAGAAGTACATAGGGGCAGCTAACTTCTGGGTTCTGATCACTCTGTAAATACCAAAGTTCTCTCACTGCTCTCCTCTCTTCATGCTTTCAAAACCCTTCTTTCAATTTCCAAACTAACACCAGCGATAAACCCACTCAGGTTTTCTACACGTAGCCATGAAGGCAGGTAAATAATAAAAACAATTAAATCAAACATACTCTCTGTTAAGGTCAAAATACTGAAAAATCCTGCAGAAGTGGCAACTTGGAGACTGATGTAAAAAGGGAAAAAAAGACTGATATTAGTATTTCATTCGACTGTATTTTAGCATTCACCCATATGATTACAGGAGAGCATTAAACAGCTTCAGTGAGCAATGACTGAAACACGAGAAAGCTAGTTTAAAGAGTTTTATATTCCTTCCGTATTTAATATTGATAGTTACAACTGAGAGACCAGCTACTCACGTGTCATGATCAGCTGGCTAAATCAAGCAAACCACGCACTCAGTCCTTATGATCACTTCACACGTGGAAGCTCACCTAAGAGCCTGCAGCTCAGAACACAGGCACTTCTCCCTCCTTGCCTGCCTATAAGCAGGTTTTTGAGTTAGGCTGCAGTCGTTCTGCGTCCCTGCAGACATGAGCTGTGCACTGGTGATGTGGGGATACACAGCTCCACAGACCAGCCTCGCCCTCCACTTCAGAGTCAAGATTAAACAAGGGAGGATAGAGTTGTATTTGTAGCTGATCTGCAGTTCACTGCCTCTTCAGTGTGTCTCAGGCTATCTGTAATGACGTGCTGAGTGATAGTGATAAGCTCTGTGGCTAGATCCTGAGTTGGTAGCAGCAGCAAGATGCTAACCGTGATAAAGAAAACATGAGCAAAATATTAGAAGCGGAGCAACTGTAATTAGATTTTTCCAGAGTAATCATCTCTGGAAAAGTCACTCAGCTGAGAAGAACGATATGAAATACAACACGGGGGGGGCAAAGCAGGGTGCGATGAGGAGTGTTTCAGGTACTCCAGAAATGCTTTCAGTTTTATTCTCCCTTTACAACTAAGTTCCTAGCAAAGAGAGGGAATGTAAATCATCTCATAGCTACAGAGAGATGCTGGATCCTCCAAGAGACACAAACCACCAGGAGGACAGCTGCTGTCAGCCCCTAAAGGTGCCTGTTTGGCTTCTTAGCATGCTTATCACAGCCTCTTCCTCCTCTAACACTGAGCCAGGCTTTAAGGGTTCCCTAGTTAGCTGTGAGCAGGGTGGGAAGGGTGTCAGGCAGGATGCCAGGCACTTGGCATCTGCTACAGCAGGACGGCCAGGACAAACAAAGGCACTTAGGATAGGCTGGAGAAATCCTGACTCCCACCTGCCATCAACTGCTTTTCCCAGTTTTCCAGGAGGATTATTCATCTGCTCAAGCCCTGCAGCAGGATCTTTACTTTTCTGAGAAATCATTAACACAAATCTCATGGTTTCATTTGGTGGATCCAACAGACAGTTATGGAACAGGCTCTTTCAGTTGTTCTTGACAACCAGAACAGCCAGCTCCTACAGCACACTTTAAAAAGAAGTGTGGTATGTAGGAGAGAAAACAAGTATATATGGGAAGAAACTGCACATGGAGAAATAGATCCTTTTATATATCAAAAGGCTGGAACCAAATCAGAGCTGTCAAAAGAATTGGGCCATTTCACTGGGAGGGAAATACAAATCAGTGTTAAGTTCCGTAGTTCCTGTTAGAAACAACTATTCTATTTCTCAGCTCTCCCAAGTCACCCAAACTGTACTCAGTTATCACATGTAAATCACCTGGCTCCGGTATCAGCCCTGGGTGAGCGGAGGTTTTGCACATGCTTTTAACCCTCAGTGGCTGCTGACAGAACAGGCCTTGCTCTGAGCACAATCATCTAGACATCCTCTGCCTGTCCTAGAGCAGTTCTGGAGAACGTGGCAATACATTTAAAACCATTATTTTGCCAAGACAGTGGATGATACAGAGCTGTCTCTGTGCTTCTGAGAAAAGGGAGATGAGTCTAATCGAGTTCTGTATGTTAACAGACTAACCCACTCCATGTGCCAGCACATCACTTGTCGTTTTCAGTACCCAGTATACTTAGAAATAGTTTTGATTTTTCATTTCCTGTTTTCAACAGCCTCTTTCATTGATGTAGTACAGAAAAAATATGCTCTCAGTTTTAGTTCTTAGTATACACGTGCTGCTCTTTGAACTCATGACATTTACCTGTTTAATTTGAATGTTCCCTTCAGCCATATACTCATAGTTATATTGAAGTTAGACTGACAACGATACCAAAACCATCCTGAGTGATAAATTTAACAAGAACATAGGCCTTCCACTGGAGGTGGCTGAAATGAGGGGAAGTACAAGCTTGCATGTTTGTGAAGTGAGAAACACTTAAAGCATTCTGTTGTATACGAAATCTGTGTTTGTCAAAATCTGAAGGCGATGCTTTCTTGTTGCACACTCAAGAGATTAAACCCACTCCTTGCAAAAGCAGAAGGGAACATCATCTTATTTGGGTTATGTCAAAATTCTTACTCCCTCTGAACTTCAAATGTGAGCAGAGAAAATGGACACGTACCTGACATGCAGTAAACGGTTTAATCCTCCAAAGGAACGGAGGGATATCGAGGACAGATATCTGCAGACTGAAGGTATTCCCTTTGAAATGCAAAAGTTTGGGTTCCTCCAGTAATTGTCCCCCTTGGAGTCTTTCATCTGAAACCACTTCCTGCAATGGCAGAGGAGGAGGGAATTTGTTTTTCAGGATTAGGAACAAATACCAAATCTAATGAAAATTCATCTTTATGAAAGGTGCCTCATTCACCTACAGCCATGAGAGTAGTACATGCGGGAGTTTCTCTCGGGGTAGATGATGGACATTGGCATTTCACCACTGGAATCAGAAGGATGGTCAGGCAGTGTCAGCCCTATGTCTCTGTGTGTAATGAAGTGACACTGAACTGTCTTGTTGGCTGCCTCAGCATCGATACCCAATACCATCACACTTGGAGAGCAGAACTTGAGAAGGAAACTCTGAGGGTATTGCAGTGCATTGGTGGCTGTTGTCATGCTTGGGGGTTTCAGGCCAAAGTTAGCCAGTTTTTTACTGAAAGTTGCTCATGATTGACTGTTGCCGTTTTATTGCAGCCCACAGGATCACTACTACAAAGGAGAAGTTTGCCAGCAGTTGGTTACCAGAGAGCTCTCTAACATCAACATGAAAGGGGGAACAAGACTACGTCAGCCCATTTCCAGGTAAAGCTGTTTCCCTCCAAAGAGGAAAATGAAAACTGGTTAAACTGTGACAACACTGTCATTAGTCCCTTTTCTTTTCTGGAGTAACCCAACTGTCCTTGGTGCTGTAATTAAGCTTTGGAATAAAAAAAATCCTACAGGTTTTGTGTAGTATTCCTTAAACCGAAGGTGCTCAGCGAGATATTTACTTAATGGCCAAAAGGAAGCATGAGAACCTCAGGCGTGCTTGGTGAGTGCTCTACCTGGTTACAGATTAAATCAGCAGCAGTTTCGGTGGGACAGCGCTCTCAGGACTTTGGAGAGCACTGAAAGGCCCACAGCAAGTGTATGTGAGAGACAAAACGTTCGGGTTCGTTTCTCCTTGCTTGGATGCTTTCAGGAGAACTGGACAAGACCCTGAGTGATGCTGCAAGGGCTGACTCTGAGCAGGGAGTTGTGCTACAGCCCTCCAGAGGTCTGCTCCAACCTCAGCTTCTATACACCTGTGGATTTAAAACCTAACAGTAAAAAGTCACCCCTGCCTGTACTTACACCATGTTTATTCCTGTAGTGTACAGTGAGGACACCAGTGGGGGGGGCAGGATTGCAGAAATCCTTATAAATCAGCTGGTAAGCACTCTTCCAAAATTACCCAAATATGGTTTAGCCACACAAAGTATACAAAAATCCGTGTACATCCATGAGGTTTAGTGCTCCTCAGTAGCAAAGTTACTGTTAGAAGCGCTACTGGGATCACTGCGACCTTCTGAAAAGATAATGACTGCTGGAGCTTTCTGAAACTATAATAATGGATTTCCATTATAGCCCAATTTATAGGCATTCAGTTTGATTTAACTCCTGGTGGCTGGGTTTATAGGAAGGAACGAATAAGGAGGAGACGTTAGGTTTTGATTTCCAACTGCAAAGGGAGTAGCTTATTTCATGATATTTCTCAGAATTCCCTGAATGCGTTGGAAGTTGTTTTACTGTCCTCCAGCTCTGTAACTGCTGCTCCACCTTTACTAACACATGTGGTTCTGAACTCCATGAGCGTCAGCAACAGACACAGGATTCAGTTCCTCTAGATTTGGAAAGCCAAGAGGTTACCAACACACTAGGAATTACGTAACGGACAAAGTCATCTCTTGGAGAAGCGTTCACACAGGGACAAAGTGAAAAATCACTTGGTATTTTAGACAGGACAGCTGCGGGTCAGACCAAACCTGGTATTCCCAACTTGGATTCTTCAGCAGAAAAAATGGCTATTTTCCACATTCACCGCTTACTTCACATTTACACCAGCCGAAGTGTAGCTTGTGTTTAAGGCAAGTATAATTTAATAAATACACACTTGTCTCGTTATGTACAAACACCCTCTTCTGATTTCTGTGAATGTGGAAATCTGGTCATTATTCTTCTAACAATTTTCTACCGGCTCCTCCAGCAAAACACTAGTAGCCCACGATTGTGTAAGTGTTACAAAGGGTATAATTACAAAGCTATTGTAAGTCCTTAACAATGCTTTCAGTGGCTTTGCTTTTATTAGAAGCACACAGACATTAGTGCTTGCTTCATTAAGATTCATGTTTCTATTCTGCATGATAGGAAGGGGAAGCAGAAATTCATCTGTCACAACTGTCTTCATTTCAGCTCCCAAAAGAAAACCATTTTGTTAAAGCTTTTGAATTTCTAAGGCTGCAAAAGCCAGTGAATGGCATTGTTTTATCCTGGAACACCGTGTAGAAATATCCTGCTAGTTTTAAGTGCCACTCGGGGATTGTTTTATGGGGGTTTGTGTTGTGTTTGGGGCTTTTTTAAAAGGGGAAATACACAACTGTAATTGAATTTTTGTTTAAAGAGATGGGGAGGGCAATCTCCTTCTTGCTCAAACTGTAAACAGGAGTGGAAATCCTATACAGACTAATGGGAGTGTAAAGGTGATAAATACTATACACCAGGTGATAAAGACACTGTCTTCTTGTAGTGCAGGAGCACTCAGCTCCAGATGCAAGGCAGCTGTGCCTGGGCCATGGAGAGCCAAGGCACTGAGCCCAGCCTAACCCTCTGCTTATCAGCTGTAGCTTTGTGTTGTGTTACCCACGCCTACGTGGCTTCTGGTTACTCTGGAATGGGGACAACGAGGGGTTGCCTCTACCTGGCCAACAATGAAAGGACAGTGTGGCTGTCCTACAGCTCTTGCAGCATAAATCCACAAGTCAAATAACAGTGCGGAGAAATTAAGGGACTTCTTCCAAATCATGCAGCAGTGGCACAAAAAAATGCAGTCTTCTCATCTGTTTGAACCCAGGGATTGTCCCCAGGAATAAAGGAATGTTGATATTCTATGGAAAACAAATAAAAGCCAGTTAATAAAGGGAAACCATTTACCTGAAACGCACAAGGTGTGTTATCCATACAATACACTCTCAGATTGTAATCCAGAGAATTGCAAGACAGGCAGCCAAAAACGGCGACTTTCAGCTGTCGAACGGCACAGTCAGAGATCGGTTCTCCAATAAGAGCATAAGTTCCAAAGCTGTTTAAGAGAATGTGACAGGCATAAGGATCCAACAGGCAGTAGCAAGAAGTAGTTTCCTCTTCCACAGACATCACTTCCTGCAAAATGAAATTCAGGTTTCAAAATAAAATATAATCATAAAATCAATAGGCCTTGACAATAGGAGCCACAACATTATTTATTTTCACTCAACTGGAACATAAAGCATTTCTGAGGGCCAGCCTCCAAACTCTCTACTCATGTTAACCTCAGGGACGGGGAGAAGGTGAGTAAGCACTCCTGGCTTAGCCCTGAGTCAGCACTAGGATTTATAGCAATGCTCTATGCAGAACTCCCTGTGTACAGCAGCTAATAATCATGATGATGCGTAAGCAATTTTAGCATCTTTTTTCGTGTGCTCTTGACTTGCTAGCTAATTTTTCCCCTAATGTCAAGTTAAATTACCTAAAGTCAATAAGCAGACCTTGAATTTGGTTTGCTTACTGGTATTTGGTATTTACCTGTTGGTATTTGACTTCCTTTCAGAGCATGCGTTACAGTTATGTTATTTTTATCTAAAAACTACTCTTGATTCTGCCTTACAACATCATGAGATAAGCTTTCGTGCAGTTTGCAGCCTGGTGTTCTGCTTCTTATTAATTCCAGGCTTTTTGTAACCAACACCGACGGAGCTGACTAAGTACTGAATGCATTTAAAGTAGGAAAACTAAGCTGAACTTGAAATGGTTTAAATGGGAGCAGCAAACATCATAGTGCTTTACCCTCTTCCTTTTCTAAAGTGAGTTATGGTACCTGGGACTGTGTTAACTACTGTTTTTCACCTCACAAAGCAAAGAACCAGGCAGCTCCATCAGCAGCAGTGCAATAAAATCTGATCAACTATGGATTTGTGTCTCATTACTGAGGTGTGGGGTTCCACTGTGTACAGTGAACACTTCTTAGCTGGGAAATTCAGCACCTTTCTATCCTGTGTGGATTCATGTAATGGTGAACAACAGTTTGGTTCATGCTTTAGCTGTCCCCTTTAGGAGTATTATTAGTAGGCTGTCTTTGCAAATGATGCAGGAGGTTTAACATGATTGCTGCCTACCAAGCAGTTTCAGTCAAAGATGGTCAGTGGGCTTAAAATACGTAGGTGGAAGGACCCAAATGATCAGATGCCCATGTCACGAATGCACAAAGCTTAATTTCCCAGTAAATCAGGACTAGAAAATACGTGTTCAACTAAAAAAGCAAAATATTTCATTGCATGTACACTAATCCTTCAGAGGTTATGAGCACAGCGTGGTCACCTGAATGCCCATTAAAATGACATGTGCAGAGACAAGATTCTTAACCTTCTAGGTTAAAAAGAAATGAGATGTATATGAAGTGCATCTTTTTAACCAGTTCCATAACTTTACGTCATGATAAATTCCTGGATATAATGATCTGTTGTGTCGTGGGGCTCTCTGGGAGCTGTGATCGATCAAAACAATAGACTGATTATTAAAAATAAATGGCTACTGGCTCCACTGTTGAGAGACCTGAGAAGCCAGACAGTTTCTCCTGCCATATGGGATAGGCCGTGCAGTTTTCTGCACACCTCGGTGAAATAGCTGAAACCAGTTTAGCTGCTGCTTAACAGTATGCAAAATCTTCTCTTTTTCTGTGCCCTGTGCCTGCAGGAGCAGGGGTAACCCTATGTCCACCATTAGCACCTTTTAAGAGTGCTGTGAAGTCTGAACTTACCTCCCATTTTCCTTGCTGTGTCCGTTTCTTCAGGTGAATGTTCCAGTGCTCCGAATTGACCTGTGCGCAGTGCGGTATGGTCAGGGCAAAGGGGGTGCTGACAGCCACCTCTGAGGGCCCGCACGTGACTTCTGGTCCCAGAAGAACATCCGTGCCCTCTGGCTGTAGGCTTGGGGGGGAGAAGGACAATAACATCTGTCAGGCAATTTTAATAAGGAGAAGTGCGGTGAACTGCAACGTTTAAAGTATTTTAGTTACAACCCTAAGTCCCTCCTTCATCTGTTACATATAAGGATAAGAATCCAATTACTGTGCTAATTCTCATGTAGAAGCAGTAGCTGGAGATGGAAAGAATACCATTAGGCCACATCTACTCAGAGTGTTGGCTGGTCACTTCAGGATTCTGGTCTTCAAAAAAATCACATTTCAATCTGCTTAAACCAAATTCACCACTCCGATTGCTGTGTGCAAGTCAGCCCTGCTTTATGCACCAGCTGGTGGTATTACCATCTAATTCTGCCTTCAAAGCCTGTCAGCAACAATATTTTCACAGGAGTGAAGATAAAACAAATTATGGTTTAAAAACACAGTCTGATGAATTTTCCCAGACTGTGAGCTCGCTGCTTTGCGAACACATTCCCATCCTGCAGCAAGAACAAGCTCGGTGTAACCTACAGCAGCTGGGAGGGATGGGACTGCTCTGCTGAAACTTAAAGCTCTGGAAGTAGTTTGTGCACGTGGTCTCCCTTACAGCCCATGGAGAGCCCATCACCACAGTTAAGTCTGGGGATTCATCTCGTCCAAATATAATGACCCGTGGTTGGTCACATTAACTGCTTGCTAAGGTAGAAAGATGAAGTACCCCACAAGAAGCATTTCTTTTCTTTCATTCCAATCTAAATTCAACCCCATCCCACATAAATGTGTTTCCGTACCCCTTACAATAAATACCTGTGCAGAACCAGTGACAAACTGGGTGACACTTAGACATTAAACCAAGCAAATGAAGCATCTCGCCCTGTTAGTTTTGGGTTAAAAAAAATCATCAAAGTAAATGGCGTTTCTAAGATAAAAATAAGGAGAACAACCTCAACCAAGATATAAACAGGATACAATAATAAAACCAAGCTCTAAATAAGGGAAAAATCCCTACTTAAAAATTCGGCTATAATACCCCTGTCACACCTCAAGCTAACAACAACTTTGCCCTTTAGAGCTTTGCAATAGCAACAGAGCCAACAGCCAAACCTCTCCCCTGCCTGAGCGCCCCGTGGCTATAGCATTAAAACCTGAGTTACCCAAACCAACTTGGATAACAGCTTTAAGTGAAAGTAGCTCTCATGTAGGCACACTTCGGTGTCATCCTGCTCTTAAATCAATCAGATTCCAATCTGCAAATTGACTTTGCACATCCCTCACCTCACCTCGGGATAGCATCCGCACTCTAACCGCAATAGCAGGAGCTTAGAAGTGCACTTAAGCCCCACCACTCTTGCTAAAGACTTAAACCGTTGTAACAATTTCAGTGTACTACAGACTACATGTGCAAGTATTTGTGAGGTGAAGACTGGAGTGAGAACTAAAGCCACAACAGTGCATCTCGGCGGCAGCCCCACTGCCTCTACAGAAGCCCAAGATCTGTCGACCTGATCCCAGAATGAGTACTCAAAGCAAAGAGCTGAAGCAGAACGCTACTTGCTTCTGCTTATGCCAAGCAATAACAAAGTTTTTCACAACTCCAGCATTGCTAGGGAAACAAGCACAACCACTGCTACCCTTTACAAATGGTATTTGATTGCCTTCAAATAAACCCTTACAGCAGTTACCCTAAATCACTGCCTCACAGCTAATTTAAGAAATCATCAGTTCTTAAATGTCACTACAAATACAAAGACAAATGTCTCCAAATTGGAAACCCTCGAGCCAACTTTTATGCATCTTTATTTTTCCCTAAGTTACGGGAAGTGCCAGGGCCACTCTGGCATCACTGACTCCACAATCAGCATCAGCAGCAGGGTGCGTGACCGACTGATGACGGGCCAGGCTGAAAGGAGCTATTTAATCACTTTAAAGAATCCTTCCCCTTGTAGAACATACTGGACAAACATATGGAAGTTCTGGGAATTATTTAATGCCAAATGAACTGAAATTGGTTAATTAGATGAACTCTCACACTTGCTGCAAGTAGCAGGAGTCATCTCGGTGTAATAAGTGACATGGCAATAAGACTCTCATGCAGTTCTGAGCCATTTATTAGGCAAGGCAGGAAAGGGAACCATTACCAAATGCCAGCATTTAATATTCCCATTCCATGCTGGAATACTGTGAAGGTTAACTGGAGAAGCAAGGAAGTGAAGAGGAAACTATGACAAGTATACTTTTTTTTTTCCTCTGGATGCAGTGAATTTCAGGGAAGAATTTAATATTTTGCCTTTCAATGTTTACTCTCCCAATGGATTACTGTGAGCATCTGCACCAGAGACCTGATGGTGGAACAAGGGTATGTGTGTGTGTATGTGATTTTATGTCCTTCTTACCTGGATTCCTTCTGAGTGATGGCAAGGTAGATTTCCCATGAACTCTCCTCAGGAATTGCTCCATGTGGTATCAGCAAACTGACTCCTACAAAAGAGCAAAGCCAGAACTTATCTTTGGGAAAGGCTCTGGAGGTAAAGAGCAGTGCACGGCTGGCCTCTGATTTACAACACCTACAAAGCCAACTGTGGGAGCAGAGGAATGCTCCTCTGAAATAGTGGTTCTGATAAAACATTGTCTCAGATGAAAGGAAAATGCATTATTAATATGAACCACATAATTATTAATATTTAACTGCTTTAGAGCCGTTAATTAGAATTATCTAGAATCATACAGACCCTAATGCCTAAAAACTTCTTGCTCCAACAGAGCTCTCAAACAGGTGAATTCCCTTTATTCTGTGTCCCTGAGAGACACTGGATTCATAGTCTAGATGTGGCTCTGCATCCTCAGGTACAGGCAGGCATCTTTGTCTGCTTCACCACTTAGGAAGGGAATCATTTGTGGAAACAAAAGCTACCATCAGCTGTTTCCTTAAGGCTGAAACAGCTGATGCAAGAGTATCCAACATAAGGAATTTTATTCAGTGTAAAAGGAACATGACGATGTAGTGCAACATACTGCAGGGCCAGGATTTTTAACATCCTTGCTCTGATTCTAATTTGGTGCCGTATGTTTTCAGCTAATTTAACACACAACTTCTTCAGTCTAAAGTTCATCCCACAGAAGTCTGAAGTCACAAAACAAACTCTGCTTCTTAATGCAAACTGAGCATCTCCGCTGCGATGTTTCGGTGATCCAATCCTGAATTGTAGCTGACTTTGAAGTGCGCCACTGTGGGAATCTGCCTAGCTATTAGGCTAAAAGAAAGAGAAACCCAGAAAGCCAGGAGCAAATGCTAACGAAAGGCACTGCTGCAGTCCTCTCAGAGAGAGGAAGCCGATCTCCAGGGACGGCTGGTGGTTATATGCTGCAGCCTTCAGTCACATAATGAAGTCTGACAATGTTAACACAGTCAGATGTTGATGCTGTAGATTCTGCTTTGAATATACCCCATTATATAAGATGCTGATCCAGTATCGACCTCCTTCCTGGGGAGCCCTTCTTTTGGATCAGGATCCAAGTAAGCAACAGCTTTGATTAATATGACTTTCATGCTGAAAACATCAAGAGAAGCAGTAATTTATAACAGTTCAAATAGGCATAATGCCTCTTTACTACTCATCACAAGCTTTCTTCTGATCAGTCATCTCCTGTGTGGGCAACATGCTCTACTTCCCAACATTTGCATTAAAAGAGCCCCTTTTTCTTTCCTTTATCTGGTTACAGAACACTGCATCAGGCAAAGTGAGCTGGATCTAAAATTATTCTATAAGCTTTTAATGAGAAAGGATCGACCCACCTGTGTTTGGAACCACCAGACGGCCACCCAGGTGTCCAAAAATGGCAGTTGTCTTCAGCTCACTTGTGGTTGAAATAGAAGACAGGTTCTGAATGTATGTAGCCTTGTTTCTAGCCTGTATTGTACCAAAAGCTCTATTATTCCCATGAGGAAAAGTTCCAGAGTGCGCCTTTCCATGGTACTCGCCTCTCTCTGTCACCCCTAAGGACACCATGAATGAACTCTGAACTTTGACTTTGATGTCTGACAGTGGGTTGAACAGTGAAGACTCTGTCATCAGCTCCTTGTCCATGGGGTCCTGCAGGCAGATGGGCCCGCTGTATGTTCTGCTCACCGACAGGTCGGGCTGCATGGATGAGTTCAAAAGCAGGGAATTACCTGGGAGGAACCAGACCTGGAGTTAGTGACTGTGTCAAGGTGGCAGAGAAAAATCTCTGTCAAAGACTTGCTCTTCCTTCCTGATACCCTCAGAGCTCAGAAAAATCACATAAGCTGATGTTAAAGAACGGATGAAACAGTGCCACGGATCTAACAAGTACTTTGACCACTGTGTATGCTGCACTTGAGGCAACTCCAGAGTGCAGGAATCCAAAAGGAATTTCCTTTTGTTTGGGTGAATGCCTGTTTGCTTTCTTTCTACCTGCAGACCTTTACTGTGAATGACAGCTTTACGTGTGAGGGACAGTGCGTTGACAGGGAAGCAGAACAAGGGTAATGTATGAAAAAGCACCACAGTTCCTCATTTAGGAGCACTTTAGCTCAGAAAACCCTCTGAAAAAAAAAGGAGAAAGGACAGATTTGGGGTCTGAATTCTTTGGCTGGTTTGGTCCTTTTTTGGCTAGGGTTTTCTGGTGGCTCCTTGGTTTTTAGTAAGGGACTACAGGTTGGGTTGCTAACATTGGAAGTACACTTCTCCTAGAGAACAAAACTTGGCTCACACTGGACTGCTGTCCATATGTCAGGAATGTGCTCCCTTTTCGCAGCAAAGAACTGGCCGTTTTCCAGCTGAACTGTTTACTTTACAAATGCTCTTCTTTAAACCCCCAAGACAGAGAGCCCGAAGTACCTGACACTGAACTAATCACATCCTGGCACATGAGCAACTGCCGCACTCAGATATTTTAGAGCATCCAGAACGAATGGTTTTGAAGCATTAAGTCAACCAAACAGTTCCCCAGACTCAAAAGCAGGCTTTAAAAGGAAAAAGTCACTATTTGAGACAGTCATTGGGAATTACGTGACTCTGATTAAAGGCTTGGGTTTCTAAATGGGTGAGTAAACATCCTTCAAACATCCTTGCGTCCCTTTATCCAGTCTCTTGCAGTACGTGCCTGGTGGGGAACATCTCCCAGAAAGTAAAGTGAGTGTAAAGATAACAGAACCCCTCCAAACTGTGCAACATCTTTCTCCTTCCCAAAGAGAGGAGAGACACAGGGATGCTTCACCCCCCACCATGCACACTCACAATAAGGCAAGTGTCTGTGATAGAATGTCAGCACAGAATTAAGGAAACACACTCCTTGGAAGTGATCACCATGGGTACTCCTCCCCACCTTTCTGTCCAAAGGCAATAATATTCCAGAGAATACCTGAGAGCTGCTTTCAGTGAAAATACGTATTCCTGCCGTGTTGTGTTGTGTTGGTGGCTTTCCTAAGTTTGTTTTTCACATCAGTACATGGTTACACGTGTTTATTTCCCACAGAATGCGGACCTCCTGCATGTTAACAGCAGCTTATGAAATACTTGAAGTTGGGTTTCTTGAATGAACAGGAAAACCTTGTCACTTCTAATAGAGCAAAGGAAATAGAAGGTCTGTAACAGAATGGGAAGGAACTGCAGATGGGCTTCCTGGGGTTGTTTTGATTTGCTTGGGCTTTTTGTAAGTCACAATGTCGTTGTAAGAGCTGGTGACAGTATTTCTAAAGCACTTAAGAGCCCGGTCAAGAAAGATTATGCACTTGTCCATGTTGCCATGACAGATAGCACAGACAGCTCTAACCACCAGATCCCGGTCCTTGTACCGTAGCTTTCAGCACAGCTGCTCAGCAATAAGCCGCCCTCCCACCGCCACTCATTGAATATGAGCTTAGTATCTCTTTGCAGTAGGAGCTCTGGAGAGAAGGAAATGAAATCACAACACTAACCTTGTCTGACTGTTTTAAAATTAAATGTCTGGAAGCCTCCTGTCAGCGCAGATGAATCAATCACATCCACGCCGTACTCACTCTGACTCCGCCTGTACAGGGTGACGCCAACCACCAGCACAGCTACAGCAATGACTGCGGCTCCCAGGCCAGAGTACAGCGCGATGTCACTGGCAGTCTCAATGTCTGAAGGGAGAAAAGCGGGTGCCAAGTCAGGAACACACAGAGAAATGTTCTGCCTGGTGCTGGCTGGAGCGAGCAGAGGTGATCTGAGGCTGGGGAGGTAAAGCTTGAGACATTGATGTGGAGCAGATCACAGCGCTTAAAGGCTGAGTCTTTCTATCACTGAGTTTAAGATTTGAGTTCTGGAGCTAATCCAGGACGTCACGAATCCCCTGATAAAACCTTTGTGCAGCTTTCTCCTTCCCCCCTCTGCCTTTTCCATGTGAGCTTTAGTACAGGAAGGAACAGTCCACCTCTCACTGCTCAGAGGGGCTGAGGAGACCCCACTTACAAACCTTCAGTCTTTAAAACCCAAACCTTGTCTGTCCTGGCAGCCATGCATTATGCTCACAACCAAGTCTTCTAAGACTTGAAACTTAGAGCAGAGAGAAAGAACTCAGTGCTTTGAGTGAATCCAAATGAAAGCTGCAATGTTACGTAATTGAATTATCCAGTCCCGCTATCCGAGATCTTCTGGGATTTGGGACCACGTACCATGAAATTAAATTACTCGGCAAGTACACTTGGTGGGTCTTTAGATAGTTCCCTTAATGTCAAGCTCTGGTTTAGAGGAGGAGAGAATCCTGAATTCACCCTATACATCATGTTATCCTGTATGTAGTGCTCCTGCTGTCAAGTGTGAAGCACTTGGTACACGAAGTGCATTTATTGTAACAAATGACAGAGACAACAACTAACCAGGACTCCTCAGTATCAGTAAATAAACCACAAGGGACAGAAGTAATAAACAGCCCAGTACTGAAATCAGTACTTGGGGGAAGGCTTCTGCCATGTATAACAGCGCTAACCCACTTCCTAGAACATAACAAATGCCCCAAAGTAAAAGGTTGGAAAGAATTCCAGAGAGTTGGACATTGCAGAAAGGAAGCTGTTAGCTGGCAAGGTAATAGTATGGGACTAACAATGGGAGATGCCCATACATTCCCTTACACCAGACAGGAAAAGGAAATGCAGAAAGACAGGGTCCTAAGGGAGGGCTGGAAATCCCGTACATCAGACCAGGACAACCCGAATCCCAGTCCAGTGCCACTCATGTACTGGTTTACCTCCGGTTTATCCTCTAGAATCAGGGGCAGAAAAAAAAGAACAGAAACTGATTACATTTCTGTTCCTTCCAGTTTTCTATTCCCAAGCTATTCTGGTGTTGCAAACTCTACTGCTGACTTCATTTTGTGGGTATTTAGTACAATGAAGTAAGCCAAGAGAAGGGATGGGATGTGGTGGGAGAAACCTGGCAGCAACGGGGGGGTCTCTCCTTCCTGCAGAACCACTGAGAGCTGGTGGTTATTTCACCATACAGCCTCTTTAAGCCTTCCATTTGATTACTTTAAAACAGAAAAGTGCTAAAAATTTGAATTACCTTTTCTACCTTCGTGGGATACTAAATTATAAAGCCTGAAACACACAGAAATAACCTATCAGTAAAAAATTACTGCCACCATAATGGCAGCAGGGAGAAAATTGATCTCTTACCATCAGAACCAGAATATAAAACACACCGTCAAGTTCTCACCTGTGAGTAAGTGCAATTTATTACTCTAAATCTACATAAATAGCTTGGCTGCTTCTGTTCAATTGATTCAGACATCGGCAATTTAAGTTTCATACTTTTGTAACTGCACACGACTGTTGTACACGGGTTAAAGCTGAGAGCAAGAACAGAACTTTCGACATGAGAAGAGTCTGACTCGAAAGCTTTCTGGAGAGAATCTTACTTTCAGTGAAGCATCCCTAAGCTTCAGTTCCACAGTTTTCTATAAATGATACGATTATGAAGAAATCTTACAATTATTCTGATTGAATTTTCTCATCTTTAATAAAATGGTCATTGTTCTGTTTCATAGAAGACTTGGAAGAGCTCTTCCAGATCTCTTCAACCTTTGTCTCTTATTAATGGCTAATTCCTTCTGCGGGAGAGCAGACATTAAAGACAAAAGAAGAGCCTGCAAACAGGGGAAGAGGCTCATTTCTGCTTTCATTTGTTCCCAGAAGGGACCAAAGTGAAAACCAAACAAACTGGAAAAGAAAACATTTATAGTCAACCAATTACTGTGTAATGAAGCGCATCCTCCTGGCCAGCGGCGCAGGGACTCTGCTGGAGCACCGGGAGTTCAGCCATTCCAGTGGCAGGATACATGGCGGTGGTAATTGTAGCCTATATTTCACTCCACCTCCTGACACTGTTACACAACATTTATTGAAAGCACATTTGATGGTAATGAAGTTTCTATTAACTATGATTAAGTTTCATAAAGCACCTGAAGATAATTTAACATGTGCAGGAGCAGAAAATGAAACATTTGGTTTAGTACATTAGGAAATGTAATTGATTAAATTATCTCATTTACAATAAGTGCTTTCCAGGAGCTATGCAGGGCATACATCCCCTGTCTGCCATTAGAGCTTGCTATGAGAGTGGGAAGGGTTTTCCAGCTTCCCACCCTGCCCTGCTTCCCTGTCCCTCATTGTGGTTTCTGTTCCTCACATACTCAGTTGTTGAGAACAAGGAGCAAAAACCAGAGCATTGTGCCAGGAGGTTATTTAGTAAAACAGGCTGTTTCTCAATGATCCTCATAATTGACTTTGATTTTGCATCAGTTCATGCAGTCTTAAACCAAGGTCCTGTTTTGCTGAAGAGCAATGAGCTGTTCTATGGCTCTAACCCCACAGCTACAACCAAACCCGTTAGTTCTCCTGGGTACCTTACATGAGAAAATCAATTCCACTGAAGTTACTTCTTTAATAAATCAGAAAATAAAGTGATCGGACTGATATTCTTTCAAGACTCTCTAATTAAATGGGAACTGTGCAGCTAAAACCACAGCAATTCCTAAGCTCAGTTCAAACACCTCTTACTTTCCAGGAGCTGGACCCATCTCAGACAGTGCAAACAACTGCATGTGTTACTTCTCAGTACAGGTGGATTATTGATTTAAGTCCTTGAAAGGAACGAAGCCAAAAATGTGTTGATAAATCTATTTGCCAAAATTCAGTGATGGTCTTTTGCTGGAAATTAAACAGTCAGAAATCCTGCAAACTTTGCACAGGGTTTATGACAGACCAAAGCAATGTTCCGTGCGCAGAGGCTGCCTGTGGGTTGGATGAAATCGTGTCTTTCAGTCAGTTCACTCCAAATGTGCTGCTCTAAACCAAAATTCCACTGAAATCAGTCTAAGAATCAAAAAGTGCAGGAGAGAAGCCCCCAGCAGCATGTATATGACAACTGCCTATTCTTTATAGGGTAATGCAGAGAAAGTCCCTTCACCAGCTGATGAAGGCTGAAATGAGCTGAGCAAGACCAGAGCCAGCAGTGGAACCAAGAAAGCACAAACCCCGTATTAATTTCTCATTTTCTAATCACAGCCCCTCAAGAGGCCAGTGTCAAGCCATGCACGATGCAGAAAGGGTTCCCGCTCAGACCCAAACGACTGTTTTCAGGCTAACTCTACCACCACAAAGTTGCTAAGAAGATGCTGTCCGTAGCTATGAAAGCCTTTCATACAACCTTCAGCTTTATGCAGCTCCTGAGCAAATGGAATGCAGAGAAGATGAGAAAAATCATATTTACGAGAGAAAAAAAAACCAACTTACTTTGGGATTTTATTTCATGAAGAGGTTTTTTATCTGAGAGAGAGAGAGAGAGAGAGAAGAAAGTTGCACTTAATACATTTACATTGAGCGAATCTGTTTCCTCTAGCGCTTCTGTGTAGCTCTAGACATGAAACACCGCCTCCTTGTTTGCTCACAATATGAATGCTTTGTGTTGTCCATGTCTTTCCCTTCACTTTTTTCCCCTTTCTTTGTTTCTAAATCTTCCTTTCAGGCTGTTTCTTTGCAATAATGTCTTCCTTGGTTAATTCAACTCTGTGTTAGTTTTATCAGGTGCTTTGATTTGGAGTATTACATAGCAGTAAGGAAATTCAATGCTTTGAAGCAGCTCATGTGGCAAAGAAGGTTAAGAATTGCTCATTTCTTTATGTGTTTGATAGATGGAAAGGTGATGGACAATTAAACAAGTAATTTATAAAATATAAACATGTACAATATATTCACATTTATGTATCTAGATATGGCATCTATAATATATAATAATGGCATCTATATGTGTATATAAAGAACACACAGATGAATATACTACCACGCATATGCAATTATATTTGGGTTCTAAGGAAATTCCCTTTGACTGAGCTGTTCCCCAGTTTATCCTTTGGATGGGTTTGGATGAAGGATCTGGGACTGGATTATCAGCGCAACCACCGTTACTGCAACCCCGTGCCTTAGTGGAAACCACATCATGGTCCAGGATGCTCACTTGAGTGCTTTGCCGGGTGGTGATGTAAAGCAAATGGATTATGAGGCACCTTCTGTTATTTTTACTACCTCAAAAAATGATCAGTTTAACAATACTTAACCCAAAAGATTCTTGGATTTGGCCTTTGCCAAAGTTTGCTGGGTGGGGGTTTCCCTTCTTAAGGTTGTTTTTGTCTCTGCTGGAAATGATGGACATAAACACCAGCTGAACAGTGTCAGACCGAGCTCTGCAACAGAAAAACAGTTTCATGCTGCTGACATCGCGCTCTCTACAGCAGAGATCGAAATGCATTTCCCAGACAACCTGGTGGGACTGCTGGGCCCAGAAGCCTCTTGGCAATACTCAGTATCATGGCTGACTGAAAAATGGAAACCAAAATGACTGGTGATTTATGATGCATTAGTAAAAAGCCGTGTTTGTACTTCATCTGCTGATGGCCTACTTGTTTGTTTCTTTTGGGGGCACTGGGAAAAGAAATCAATAGGTTTTGAAGTTATAAAACATAACATTAAAGCACATAGATAAAAGAAAATCAAAATGCTCTGTGAAACCCTCTCTTCTATTCAGCAAAGAAAAAGCTTTCACCTCTGCAAGACAGAAAAATCCACCACAGAAAAGTGTACTATGGAGAATACTGTTAGGAATCAACAAGGAAAGAACAAATATGCAAGAAATGAGTAAGGTATCGGGAATCTCGTGAGTGAAAGGGATTCGGTCTGGGTCAGTCTCCAGTTTCCTCCCAGCCCCGCAATCTTTCCTATCTATCAAATGCCCAACTAATTCTACCTTTCTCCTGCATTTAAATTTCTATCTATTCAATTGTTGCAAGTCCTAGAAGAAATTCCCTGAAAGAAAAGCACTTTCAGCTCTCCTCAGTTACAGACTGGACTGTCTGGATCCATCCAGAAAATCCAACACCAAAGCGAGGAGCAGGACGTTCCTGAGGATGGAAGAGCATCGCCTCCGGGCCCTGCCCGGCCTCTCCTGTCAGGGACCAAGTAAAGAACCTGCGAGGAGACCCCAAGTTATCTCCTCTTCACCGACTGACTCCAAACCTGAAAAGCCATGCTAGGGATTAGTGTATTTTCTGCCAGTTCAACCTGCCCTGCGCTTTCCTGGCATCTTACACTCTCGCCTTACTTACATTTAAGTTCTTACTTGTTAAGCAAAGAAATGTTTCAGTTCTATTTTTGCCTCACAAAAGGAACAAAGTTAACAAGTTGTGCCTGATAAATAACCTCCAGGAGATTAGTTTTCTGTAGCGCAGCACTGCATTTCCTTCACAATTCCCCAGGGGATGGAAAGCAGAGCAGAAAAGGCACATACTGGAAGATGAACAGGGGAAAAGGGTTTTTAAAAAACAGAGTAATTGCATCAATTCCTGTTAGCTGAGAAAGCAATTACAGCCCTAAAAATACTCTGACACAAGTAGATACGTACAGCTCGACCCATAAAGGAGGAATAGCAGCACAATCCAAGATGAAAGAAACAAGAGACTGAGCACTTCCTGGTACCCCCACCCCAGCAGAGGAAAGGAGCAGAGTAACACAGAGAACACACAGCCCAGAGCTGATGGCAGCTCCACTCATTACCCAACAGCAGCAGCTTTCATGTCACTGGGGCTTTAGCTTTCCTCTTTAACTACTCAGAGCTCACTCAGTTCCAGACAAGTGCTATTGCACAAAGAATAATCCTGACACACGCACAACTGCAAACTACACCAGAGTAGAAATCCACCACCCTCCCCCCCCAAATACCTGGAGATCAGTTTCTGATCCCACTATTAGGTGCAAAATTGCTGGGGTCTGCAGCAGAAATAGAATCTTGCCTTCTGTTTGTCTTTGAATTCATTTCAGAGTATTGTTGTCAGTTCAGTTTCCCCAAATCCCATCTCACCTTTGCAGGGAAAATCCAGCAGCAGCAGCAGCAGCAGATCCCCCCCACTGCTATTCAGCATAAGCTGAGAATTTAGTTGTGTTAATTTCAAATAGCATTGCTTGATGTCAATACATGCACCCCGAGTAGGCTTAGATTTTAAATGGCTTTTCATTTAAATCATAAAATGTGGGGTTTATTACTTATGCCACTTATCCTTTGTAAAATGATTCTGATAGTTCATTTCGACATCAAAGTTGCGTTTTACAGGCTTTGTGTTCCACAGTGACATAGGTTGATTCAATCTGTGCAAAATTTACTCCCATTTTCAAACAGGCTTTTTGTATCTTTTTACCCATAATGATCCATTTATTTAAAGGAGGCAAGTTCTTTACACACAGCATATTAAGAACATTTTAAGTCAATTAAGAGCACTTTAAGTCCCATTTGTAGGAAAGTGATTTGCAGCTGAAAGAGAAAGACTTTGCTATTACAGACGCTTGTTTTCAGACACGCACCACTGACTTCTGTTTGCACGTGGCGGTGCAAAACCGTTACGTGTTCTTCAAACTGCATCGATAAAGCGATTCTAAACGCCATGGCAAAGAAGAATTGGAATTCTTGTGCAGAGGCAGTGGTGAATCCTGTGCTGGGTCCATTGATTGTAACTTGGTGGGGCATTTTTCTTTTTTACTGCAGTGCCATTAGTCAGGTTAGTGGTTCATTAACAATAATCTTTGCACCAGCGGCTGCACAAGCGTAAAGCAGAGGGACAGACCCTGATGCCAACAGCTTGCTTTTATACAAAGCGTCTGACACACAATGAAAATAGTAATTAATAATTCAGGTAATTATTAAAACTAAGTTAGTTGCCACGTTACGACTATTCCAACAGCCCGCCTATCACATCATTCGGTGCCGTGGGCTTGTGTCTAGTGCCTGCTATTGGCGTTCTAAACAGGGCGCATTACCAGAGGAGCCGAAGTAAAGCAGGAGCTTGGAAGCTCTGCGTTGTAATCTGTTCTGTGGATAAACAGAGAACTGTCTCCGGAGTTGTCAGTTTGCCTTCTTTCATAGGCATCCAGTTTAATAACAGCAAAAATGAATGCTCTGCCTGCACTATCTGTGCGATCACCGATGGGGCTGTCACGGGATGGATTTGATTTTTGTCCTCGTTTCTAAACTCTGCTTCCTGAGGAGGAGGGTGAACTGGCAACTGGCTCCTTACGGCCTGAAGGAGTTTTGCTTTCAACCTCGATGTTTCTCTGCAGGATCTTTCAGAAGGCAACCTGCTTTATTTCCCACGGCCGACACTACACTGGTATCTGCCAGAAAAAGCCAGCCCCAACCCTGAGTCATACCCCCCTGTGATGAACTGTTTGGGCCAGCTGACATCCCCCTTTGTCTTTCTGTTGGGGAACCCAGCTCTCGCTCAAGCTGCGAGCCATGCAGATGTAGATCCTGAATGCCTGAACTCACCGTTAAGTAGATTTGCTTTAACTTCTGTGTTAAAGGCAACAAATGGAATAAAGTTTGACCTCAAACAGCTCTCACACCAAGAGCATTCACTGTGGGGCTTTGCTGGCTCACTTGCAAGACAAGGCAGAAGGCCGAGCAGGACACTGAAATGTGTTGCAGCAGGTGACTGTAACTACGCACTGCAAAACCCCTTCATTTGGACTTTTAGACTCAGAACTTCCAGCTGAAGCGTGTGCTCTGTGGATTTCCATGTTCACACATGCAGCCCTCTGAAAACCATCTCTTTCACAGCAGTGCTTCAGCCACAAGCGCTGTGCCGACACGGGTGTGTTGCCCACTGCACACATTTCAGGCCATACCTCCCAATCCCAACCGAGTGCCGACTGCTGCTCACCTTGAATGCAGAGCCCTTCCGTGCAGTTCTCCGACTCCTGGCTCACGCCCTCGCAGTATTTGCCCCCGTTGCGGGGAGGTGGCGCGATGCATTCCCGAACCCGCAGGTGCTCGCACTCCGGGCTGCACACAGACCACTCGCTCCACACCTCCCAGCTTCCATCCACTGAACGGGGAGGAAGGAGAAACAAGCATCATCACTGTGTATTGAACTGGTGTACTCAAGGTCCTACCAAGACCTGTTTCCTATCTCTCCTCAGGTCACAGCAAGTAAAGTTTAATTCTGAGGAGAAATAAACAGAGTTTGGTCAGATGTAATGTTACAATCCAGCGTTAGGATGCACCACCCCAAGCGTGCAGCACGGGAGCTTTTAGAACAGCACCAGTATATAACATTCTGCAAACACAGTCAATTAAAACTGCAGGAGGAAACATCTCCTTGGGCACCCAGCTATCAGCTCCTGAAGTTTCAGCACAAATTCTACCCGAAGCCAGGCTGACGTCGAGGCCGTGCCTTTTCCTACCAGAGCGGGGATGCTGACATTCACGGAAAGACCAGAGCAGACCTGGCCCTGTAGACTTCTGGCTAATGCCCTGAGCTAGAGGGAGGATCAATCTGTCGCCTTGCTGACTGATTTACAGCTGTCTCTGACCCTGTCCGGTAATGAGAAGGGTTTCCACAGTCCCCTTTCTTTTTCATGCATAAATCAGACTAAAGAACAGTCAGATGAACAGTCATGTTTATATCATAGGAAGGTTTTAAATCCCAGTTCAGCACATGTTGTATTTGAAAACTTGTAAAAGCATGGAGAGATTTGTCAGCGTCCAGACAAGTTATGATGTGACCGCAGACTAACACGGCCTCTTACAATACACACGCACACAGTTCTACTGACTTTCTTTAGCTCTATGTGTGAAACACCAAACCCAGAATCAGATAAGGGAGGCTTCAGGTGAACAAATAAGGAAATGTAGTACCCAGGGGTCCATGCCCCATGTATGGCCCAAGCTCAGTTTCCAAAGGTTAATATAGTTGGAAAGCAAACTTCTGCCAGCTAAGTTCTCAGTTTAGGTTTCTGTGTTTCCCTCTATCATTCCTAATGTCCCCTTCCCTTCCCTGTACCACACCCACTAACATGATTTTCCTACTGAACCAGGTGCTGTTATTAGTTAGTTAACTTCAGCGTAAGTTAAAGCACTGACAAACCTGGCCCATCAGGCCATAGTTGCCTGTGACCACTGCTCACACCTACATCAGGCTCTGAGCTGCAGTCTAAACAAGGATGCAAGCGTTGCCCGTTTCCTTTTTGACCTCGGTGGGCTCGTCAAAGCACAGCTGGCTTTTCAGACTGAAACAGCTCTCCCATGAACTACCCAGAGTCAGTCCATAGCAGACTGTGCATGTCTCACCAGGGCAGAGAGAAGTGCAGGTGATTTTCTGTACGGACATCCCTTCACAAAAGGCACCTCCATTGAGCGGAGCAGGGTTGGTGCAGGTCCGGGAACGCTTCTGCCAGCCCCGACCACAGCGAGCATTGCAGTTGGACCACTCGGTCCAGGATGACCAGCCTCCATTAACTGCAAAACACCAACACATCTGATCAGATCATGTCATTCAAAGGCAGAAGTTTGTTTTTACACTCTACAGGTAAATTCCAAGCTGCGGTAGGAGCATCACTGCCCATCAGTACACAACCGCATCGAGGCCATGGTCTCAGAGAACACAAACACTTGTCCTGGAAGAGTACTATGCTGTAAGTGCAATGACTGACTGTCAGTCATTGGAGTCCGAGAGGGAGGCAAGAGCAGGCATTTCTATTGTCATAAAATATGTTTTGCTCAAGTCATAAACAAGACTTCCTGACTTTAAAAAGGGCAATTCAGGAATGCTCGGCCTTCCCAATAAAAAGACTCATGCAGTAATAAACATGGAGAGCACGAGAGGAAGGTAATAAAGCCCTGGTTCTGCTCTTCTGTCCTTCGCTGCATAACATCTAGACTCAGTAGTTAGGGCCTAGACGCTGCAGCAGCACAGATCCAATTAAGGCAGCCCTTTATGTACCTCCCCAGGCTTGTGCTCCAGGCTTTCCTGGTACAGGCGAGGCTTATTTATGTGGTTTAGTCTATAATTGGATCTTAGTATCTGGAGCAAGGACTGCTATTATTGACACAACTTCTGGGAATCCATCACAAACAAACCCTTCATAATTCCAACCTCTCCAAGAGCAGGAGGCATCTCAGCCTTGAGCAACAGAACTGAAATTAGCCGTTTGATTCAGAACCAGCTGGATGCTAAAAATACAAAGTACTCCAACACTAAAAGCACACACATCTATGTTCTTCTGTAACGAGCACATCTGCACTGACCGTACACCACGACTGTGGCAGACATGCTCCTTCTCTTGGCAACGATGTTGGCAGCCATGCAGGTGTAGTTCCCCGAGTCAGACAGACGTGCCTGTCGAATGATGAGGTTGTGATCTGCTCTGGTGTCAATGTTCTCATCCAGGTTGGAATCTATGGGCTCCTCATTCTTCAGCCATTCCACCTGGAGCAGAGGAGAACAGGAAGTAACAAAAGAAAGGAGGGAAGCAGGGAATCTGCTAAATTGTATTTCAATGATTTCATTAATAAACGTCATTGTGATCCTTATTATAACATTAAAGTGAAGCTAGGATGGGATTCCCAAAAAGGCAGACATTCACAGGCTCAGAAACTATTCCTCTATTCCTGTTGTGAAGACCCTAGAGCTCATTAACAAAGCACATCAAATTAAATGCTGGGTCATAGCAACATAGCAAACAATAAAAGAGCAGAAAATGGCAAAGAGCTTGTTCAGAGCTGTACGGGTGTGGATTATAAGGGAACCATTACTGTCTACTAGGCGAAAAGGAAGGAAAGAAGAGGAAGAAGAAGGTAGGAAGAAAAAGGACAGCAATTAATCACACTCTCCCTTGGGGGGGGTAGGTAACTACCTCCGTAATATTTCATCTGAGATGTGATGATAAAAAACACTGGCTCATTCTAGTTGAGTAATTTCATTCACCTCCTGGTTCTCGTCACCAGAAACATTAAAGCTTGAACCTGAAGTCATTTTCCGAAACAACTGCATCTTGTTATTTCCTCTGTATTTGCTCTTGAATCCACACTGTGTGTTTTGGTTTTATTGTAGCTATTCAATTACTGTCCTGTTCAGGAGAGCCTTCTGGCTTCCCTAAGAGAAAGACAAAACAGGGAAATGCCTGGAAACCTGTAAAGCCAAACACAGGCACTTAATGCCTTGGGCCAACAACCTCATTGATCTGATCAGGAAATAACCTGCTTTGAGTGCAGGAGCAGATAGCCCCGACCAATGGAGATCCACAGCCCGTGTGAAATCAGCCAATGACTGCACTGGGTTCCTATCCCTGCACCTCAGAGGAAGGTGCTGTGGGCTGGTACCTTAGAAAGTGACTGATGTTTTGTCAAAGAACATGGAAGAAAATGTCAACAGACAAAAAATAAGAACTATTTACAGCTACTGCTCTGGATATGCTGTGCTTTACGTGTCAAAGAGTTGGACAGTGATCAGTGATCCCCGACCTTTGCAAGAGGGTGGGTGACATGCAGTAAGTATTAGTAATCCCACTTATTTTGAGAGAGAAACAGATGGATGGAATCACACAAACCTAAGTTGTCACAGGCTCCCAATTTACATAAACCCCAGAGAGCATTAGGATTTGTTGGCAAGGTACATAAATACCATGAACTGCTGTGTATAATGTATCTGAGGAGACCCAGGAATTATCTTCAAGGCACTTCTTGGCTTGAAACGTTAAAAAGAAATAGTTAAGGCATGGTAAGCTGCTGCTACAGAAGTGAAGCATTAAAAATAGAAACAGAATTAACACATTCTATTAAAAGACTAAATGAATATGAGTTATTCTAATAGCCTTTCCAGACCTGAAGGAGGTGTGGCTGGGCCCTGGAGTCAAACCCCCTTCTCATCTCAGTTCAGATGAATAACCTCGTTAGGAACTTGCGGAAGGACCTGGAACTCTATGGTAATGAGCTTATGGATCTCCTAGCTCCAGGCATTCATTAGCGCTCAGCTCTGCGCAGATGGTCTGCGATTTGTACACTTCCCAGTTTATAAACAAATCTGCACAAGCTGACCAGCAAAGCCAATTCCATTTCATGCCAGACACCAGCTTCCCCTTCCAGTAGCATCCCTCACTCTGGATAGCAGCGGACAGAAGATGTGGGACCAACATGCCCACAGCTTCCCCTGTCCCAGTCAGCTGAGAGCTCACCCTGAAAGGAATCCAGATCTGTGGCACTGGTACCCTACATGGTGACTGTGGATTAAATAGAGTCATTGCTTAACCCATCTGTCACAAGAGGCATTTCCCGAGTGTGAAGTGCATTATACATTGCATAGGGAAAGCAGTTAGAAGGTTTTGGACCTATACGCTCTTCCTTAAAGCGAAGTTAACCAAGAACGGTAACAGACAATACCACCATCAAGGCTTACATTCAGCGCTCGAGCCAGGCCTGGCTATTTCTGCACTCTTCCAAAGCTCTGTCATCAAACTCCTTTGCTTTGCTTCTCAGATCTGAACTTTCTTTAAACTGGGATTGCGTTTTAGACTGCCTCCTTCACAGAAGTTTCAAGAGTTTTGGGACCAAAGGCTTTGTGTGCCCCAGTGCACGCCACAGCAAACATTCCCATGCAGTTTCCAAGTGAGCAGCAGCACCTGCCCCAGCCACGCTTATGTGTATTGAACCAGAGGAGACTTCCCTTGGCATTGTCAGGACATGCAGTCGCCCTTTGTCATGAGCTTCACACACGCTGCAGCTCAGCTGTCCTCACTTCCATTGCTAGGAGCACTCCAGGAAATCTCCTGGCCAACGTTCATCCCCACGGCCCTTCATTTCTCTGGCTGACACCTCACCTGTACTGACCGTGGGTGGCCAGGCACGGCTCTGGAGCCGCCACCAGCCAGCCCTACTAAACCCAGTAACACTCAGCTCTTCCCTGAAGAGCGGCTCTTTGAAGACATTACATTCTCCTTTGGTCTGAGTGAGATGAGGAACAATCAAGTAACCCATTCACTACTCAGTTTCCCTCTGCAGTGAACTGTAATACTCATTATCAGAGAGGGCTCCAGCAAAGAAACTAGGAATGCAATTTAAATTATGGAACAGCAGCACAAGCATAAATCAAGTGGCAGAAATTCAATGGTCGCAGTCAGAATTAAACACACTTTATGAGCAGTGTAATGACACACACAGTCCTGTCCAAAGAAATGACAAACACGTCTAGTACTCCCAGAGTTCATTATTTCACAAGTGCAGCTCTGGGGCAGCGAGTGGCACATCAGGCTCCAGGTCCCGTGGCTGTTACACTCACGCTCCAGGGAGCCTTTCCTGTACACCGTTTTCCAGGAGGGAGCTCCCACTGATCCACTCTTGGCTGAGTCTGGGGCTGCCAGGCTTGGTGAATGAAAAACATTTACATTAAAGCAAAGCGTTTCAAAGAATGATGATCACGGTGAAGGGAGAACATTAAACAGATGGAACGTAAACACGAACGCGTTGAGAGATGTGCGATCCAAAGAGGATTTGTAAGGGAGGGCAGCATTGCCTTTTGCTTCTTATCTGCAGGCTCGATGACACTGCAAATATTCATTTCCTATTCCAGCTTCCCCCTTCCCTTGAAGAAAACTCAGATTTATTCAAACTCCTTCACTGCCTTTGCCCCAGCAGTCAAAACCGGAGAACTAATGGATGGCTTTACAGGATAAACTGATGAAGGAGTCACGATGACAAAAGGCTGCGGTCACTTGCAGGGATGCAACCTTTGGAATAATGCAGCACGCACACAAATACACAAACACAACCGAACAAATGGAAGGCAACGAAGAAGCAGACCATGTCTCCACACTGAAATGAGGCACCGTGTTCTGAGCCGCCACCCTGCAGGGCCTGAGGAGCAGGCTCACAACTCATCAGCATTTCACTCCTCCAGCTTTCTCATCAGCAGAGGTCACGCAGTTGTTTGCAACACAATTAAATACATTTCTTGTTAAGAATTAGGCTGTCTGAAGATCTGAAATGTTTCCATCTTGAACTGGGCTTAGTTCAAACCTGCTGTAATATACCACAAGTTTACATGAAGAGATCTGATCCCCCCCCCTCCGAAATTAAATCTGCTCAGAATTAAAATACTCCCATCAATTTCTACCAAAGGCTAATCACATAATGATCTAGACAAGAAATGCAAGGGCAGGTATGGATTAACTCAGCTGCTAGGGACTGGCTGGCAGTAGATGAATTAGCATAATCATAAATTTGTTCCAATTACAGAAAGCAATTATCAAAGCCCAGCTTACAGCATTATCAGTGTGAAATCAGTTAAATACACCACAGCCCAGGTAGATTACAATGGGAGTTAGTGAACTCTGGTTTTGCTGTAAAAATAAAGCTAATCCTAAATCACCCACATTTCTGTCTGCTGTATCCAACGCTGAAACAGTCCGTCAGCTCCCTATGGCAGCAGCACAACTGCTGCTTGAGCTGCTGCAGGTGATGGAGTCTCACTGCGTTTAGTATGTGTAAAATAAAGAACACACATATGTCAGGCCCATCTGTGTGTGTGTCCATACAGACACTATAGGCAGACACCCTCCATCACCATCCAGGGGAGGTACCATGCAGATACTCATGAGAACATCGATGGAGGCAGGGCTGAGTCAGACTATGAAAAAGCTCGGGCAAAGGTTGCTGTGGTTCCCTTAAAGCTCTGCCCATTGTATGGCTTCTGTTGGAACAGAATGTTAGGCCCCAAAGCCTTAGCTGCTTTTGAGCCCAGCCACTGAGATTTAACACCCAACAAGAACACCACGACACAGGGTTCTTGTGGGCACAGATGACAACTTGGGTCAGAAGACAAAAGACCTTGGTACTCGTGCTTTTAGATTATACTATCCTGCCCTTTAAACACAACATCTGGCTTCCTCATGTGGTCAATAAACAGAGTACATATATATCACAGATAATATAGTTAGAATGTCAGCTTCTCTTGAGGAGAGAATCAATTGCTCTCTCAATGCAAGATAAACGCCTCAGGATTTTGAGATGGGAAAGGTCAACACTTGACCTACGGCAGCACAACTGTTTCTATAGCATGGACAATGCACAGAGTTTAAATACGCTCTCTCGCAGACGGAGAGAACAGCAAACACATCCTCAACAACCCTCTGAGCCCACTCCACTGTGCATGATATCCTCAGAGAACAAGCCAATATTTGTATCTTTTGGATTAAAACTGCTTTGGCAGTCTCGGATTCACTTCATATTTACAACACAGCCACTGACCTGAAGTGCTGTGTAACCCCGTGTTCTGTCAGTGCCTCACACATTCCTCAAGCCTTTATTTGGTCCCATTGCTTTCTTCTCTCACTTCCCCTCCTCCAGACACCTGCCTACCGAAGGTGCCCACTGCCTTGCAACTGCGAACATTAGCGAGGCTCAGAAGCCTCTATCTCCTAATAAATACTATCCAAAAAACCTATTTAGTGTGAAGCTGTTACGAATACCTACATATGTTTAAGACTGTTCCTATATAAGTTTAAGATACTGAAGTTGATACCAATGCCATTTTTGTAGTTGCCTGTGAAGGTACTAAATTAATTCCATATAAATAATACAGAAGGCATCTCTAGTTGAGCTCTTAGCTCCCTAAGAACAAAACTAACACTTCTATATTCAAAAGCACTGGGCAGTGCCGTATTTTCCCTGACTTTGCATTAAAAAAGAAGGAAAGAACCAGCTGAGAACTTCTGAACCTCAGAAGTGTCTAGCTGGAAGCTTCCCCCCCCAGCCCAACTGGAGCAAGAAACCACATTTGAAGCTGGTTTCTTTCCACAGAGAGTTTCTTTTCATAGCAGCTGGTTGCAATAGATTCTCCTCCACACCATGATTAGCAGCAGGTATGTCAGGCTGCTGACACGTTCCTCCACTGGCTCTGGAGCAGGCTGAAGGAGGCTGGATCACGATGCTGACGTTTGCTTGTATGAATATTCCCCTCCATACTCATCAGCTCAGGCCTCTGGTTAGAAACAGTTCTTTCTACGCTGATTTAGGTCTCATATTCCAATCTTTAAGAGCCTTATGAAACATGGCTTTTAGTGGAAGAGAGCAAGACACATCCCCTTCAGTTCCTTTCAGATCTGGCAGGAAACTCCTGTTTCTAGAAGTTCAGGTGTGTCTGAGCTGGAGAAACCTTCCTCACTGTTGGAGTTTGAATGGATGAGCATGGGCAGGACAGATGCTCTGATTACAGCCACGCATTAAGATGGCAGTGTGTCTTTGTTACACTTTGGGTTTGCTTTCTACCCTCAGACTCAAACAGAGAAGTAGGAGAAGCCTCCACCAGCATAAATCATTGTGGGGGATTAATAAAAACCAAAGGCCACTTTGCTGGATTCAAACCATTCATATCTACGTTTATGATCACACAGTTATTTTATCAACCCAATCAGAACTCATTCATCTTCCCTGCGTGGAGCCTATCGCTAGCAACACACCAGAAGCAGGTCAGCTGTACCTGCTGCCTTTGCTTAAATTAATCCACTGAGGGAACACTAGCACCCGATCGGTTAATCACGGCACTGTCACACCGTTCTGGCAAGCGTATTTTTCCTTCATTAGATTGAATGTATAAGCTCATTACATAAATCTGACACACTGACTCACTCATCAGTCAGCCCAGGCTTTTGTTGGCTCTACTGTGGAAAGCAGCACAGGAATCTTCTCTCGGAAGAGATGCGCTCAGTCGTTGGATCACCTGAAAGCCCAGGGCTGCTTACTGCGAACGCTCATTTTCTCTCCTATTGTTGCCCTGTACGTGGTGTGCAGCCAGTGTATTTGCTCCATGAAGCTCCAATAGCAAGGGGAGGCAGGAGGGATGCTTCGCGCTCATGGCACTCTCTATAGCATGGTTCATGCTCTGAGCTACATCCAGTTCACCACAAAGTGAATATTTTTGTGTGCTTCGAAAATCACAGCCAAAAATTCCTGTTGCTGAAAATCCCAGAGGAGAATCAAGGCTGACATGGGAGGGGGTGAGTCAAAACGCAATTCAAAATATGCTTCTGAATAGCTATAATGGGAAAGGTTACAGCCTGTATGTACATCTCAATTTGTAACACTAAAGGTGGGCAAGAGGTTGACTCAGACACACTATTTTAGAGCACTGTTATAAAGACACATTGCTAAATGTGCCATTGCTAATGGGACATTGTCTGATTGTTAAAGATATCATCCGATCCCCCTTGCTATTTCTGGAGGAATATGTATCTCACATTAATTGGAATGCTGGTTTTTACCTTGGTGCAAAGATCATGAATGAGTCAGCATTAATAAACCCAAAGGTCATTACATGGCTTCCTTGTTAGTTTTCCAGTGGGGCAGTGCACACAAAGGACTTCAGTGATTGTAGTAGAGTAAGCAGAAATCAATGCTCAAGCTGAAACTCAACTCCTGATCCCTTGACTATAAAGCTCAGCAGCATCAGTGAGCATATGGGACTCATCCAGAGCTTTTTGTTTTTCCAGACAACTCCAATCTAAGCATATTTGGTAATGCACAGAACTTGTTTGAAAGTACACATCGCACACTGCATGTTTCTCATTATTGTGAATTAGGACGGTCCGAGAGACACAAACAGCTGAAGGCCCCAGGGATGGTGCCCGCGGGGCGGTTGCATTTGTTTTGCAATGCACGGGCATTTGGAAAGTACTTCTCCTTGCAGTTGACACTGAAAAAGAACATTTTTAGGTAAGATTATTGGGAATGCTTACAGTGCTTTGCTGACATGGCTTCTGATAGGCAAGATCACAGTTATAGGTAATTCTCAGAGATAAGAAACTCATCCCAGAAAGCGTCTAGTAATCGAGAACTAAGAGTACAAACAAAGAGCATGAGGAGAAGACTGAAACATGCTGCAGGTGCAGCCTTCAGGAATCAGCAACAGGAACACGAAGCCACAGTGAAGTGAGCACAGTGGTCAGACTTGCTGCTGGCAGAACCAGAGGCCAGCACTGAGAAAACCTCCAACTACCTGCTTGCTCTTAGCAGCAAAGCTTCCAAATCCTTGTAGGCCTCCTTCACACACTTACTTTCATTATTTATAATTATAAACATAATGATAAGGTTTTATAACTTCTCCTTTCACGTTCAAGCCTTCAAAGTGAAGAACACTTCTGAAAATAGTACCAGAAAAATACATGCTACTGCAAAACTGTACATCCAGAAAAGAAAGGCTCCAAAGCACGTCTTCATAATAGGGATTATCTATTCAGAAGAACTACAACGTTACCTGTTTTGTTTCCCCTCATTTTAGCAGTCTAATTCAGAAGTGGTTTGCTGCAGCACTTCTGTTCCGTGACCTCGGTGCCTCCTGGGTGTACTGATTTAATTCCAACAAGGCAAATCTCAGAAGGAAAACAAACAGTTTTCCTACCGGAGGACAGCAGAGTTCACGGTTCAGCTGCCTGCATGAAACCCAGCACACACTCCTTCTGCAGACAACAGCCAAGGGGGTTTCCAAATACAAGGTATATGTGCAGGGACTAAGATGCTTCCAATAGCTGCAAAATGTACAGAATCAGCCAAAGAGGCACCTGGAGGGGCACTAAGGAGATGAGAGCTGACAAATGTCCCCGTTTCAAATAATTGGCGCAGGTATAAAGAGGATCAGGTAAAAAACCCAAAGTGACAGATTTAACCCATTCAATCAGTGCAGTGGCAGAATAACAGAGAGGGGGATGATCTCACACTACGTGGTAGGAAGGCAAATGCAGGGTAAGCGTTCCTCCTCTCTCCAGTGCTGGTCCAAATGGGAATGCAGAGGCTGTAGGGGCTTCTAGCTGAAGGAACAGCTCTCTGCTCAGCCTGGGAGAGTTCTGCATGTTCATGGTAAAGTACCCGAGTTCAAACCATGCTAAACACCTCTGAGCTTGACTTCCAAGAGAAATCATAGAACATGCTCACCTGGAAGTTAATTCTTGTCCCACTAAGTAATAAAGATGTATGTGGAGCAGTTTCCACAGTACTGGTACACTGGGTATGTCTTCTGGCCAGCAGACATCCCAGTGATGAACAACCACTCCAGTCAGTCTACAGCTTAGGCACAGGAGTGAGCACTCAATTTAGGTGGCAGCTGTATTACAGAATGAGAACAACTCTTGATCTAACACACAGGGAGTCCAAATGAATGGGTTTTGGGCAGAGCCTACCTGATCTATGACTCCCTGGGATTGCTCTCGTATAATAAGATGCATTTTGTGGATGAGGCTGAGGAGATTGACAGATCTTCTCTGAGGAGCTTGAACAATGGCAGCAACACTGAACAATGAAAAACGCTCAGGGCATCCCTACAAAAACCCTCTTAGAAATCCTCTTGACTCAAGCACTCAAAAGGCATTGTTTTAAATGCCCACATCACTCTCTGAGCACTACACTTTAAAACAATGAGATGCTCAACATCTTCAAGCACATTATGGTGTGCAGAGGCTCAGTAGCTCCTGCAGCACACCTGGCTGACCCCCTCTGCTCATTTAAGTGTGCTTCCAAAGGGAAGTTTGTTTGCTCCTTCACTGTCTGTGGTGGAAACAAGGACAAACAGTAGGAAAAAAGCAGTGCATTAACAACATGGGCTCTCCACAGCATTTGGGAGTTGCCAAGGACCAAAAAAAGAGCATCCAAAATACATCCAGTGCAATGTTGGGCAGCTTAGCAACAGAATTAAACCCAAATGTGATTGTAATGAATAAACAGAAAAACCCCCAAAGCATTAACCTACCTTGTACAAGCAGATACCCCAATTTCTGTAAGCGGTGGTGCTACCCTGAAATGCATACAGCTAACACACTAAAATGTCCATAATGTATTTAAAAGACTACCGGTTCTGTGCAGAGCAATGTCCTTTTTATTCCCCGCTTACACAGAATAACTGTGAAATCTAAGCTTTTTTATTTCAGCATATTGAGCAATAGCATTAAAGTGGTTTTTACAAGCACTGATAATCAGGAGCCTTTTCTGACTTTGAAACCTGCTCTTTGTCTGAACCTCTACAGAGTATTACTGCAGGCTCTGTACTGTGTCTATCACAACTCCTGTTGTAATTCCTAATCCGTGATCTAGGCTGAGTGAAAAAATAACCAGAGCACTGAAGATGAAATACTGCAGGAGAAAAGACAGCAAAGCAACACTGAAGAAGGCATTTCTCTCCAAGAAGACAGTGATGAAGGGCAAGGAGTGAACGCCAGATGTGAACAAAGATGAAACAGCATAGAAAATAAAATAAACTCAGTCTTGATTCTGGATTTGTGCTGTCCATGGAGCAGTCACAGGCTTAAACAAAAAAGCTTTAACTGAGCAGATGTTTCATATATAAGCTCGACACATTATTGGACTATCATGGTCTTAATCTGATCAGGCCATACCAACACATCCTGCACTGTCCACAGTAACTACCCACTTCTCCCTCTTTGCTAGCTCTGGAGAAAAGCAGTGATGATGTAGATACCTATAAGAAAGACCTGTTTCCCCAGCTCAGTGAATAATTAGTTGTCAGCCTGCAAGTGGTGCTGCAGTTACCAGAGCCTTCACTCCCCAAGGACAGGCTTAGACAATTAAGTCTATGAAAAATCTCTGCTCAGGCACCCAGTGTGGCTGGACTCTGGAAATGCTTCTTCCACTCATGTGTGCAGTGACTT